>CM057799.1:3504936-4104936 GCA_030145905.1 Populus davidiana | reverse complement strand
AGTTGAAATATACATAAGCTTGCCTGATACCTATGTTAATTAAAAAAAAAAAGTAATGTAAAATTCTATACACAAACAGAACATAAGAGATTAGAGTGAGAATTGAAAAGGGTCGTCTGAAGTTGAGTGGCTTGGTCATTCCAAAATTGAAAAATGAAACAGAAGAGGCAAAAAAATTCGAACACAGGAATTGTTAGAGGAAGAAAGACAAGAACTCCCCTGGAAAGCAGCAGAAGCGTTTCAGATGAATGACACAGTAACGGTTATGCTTACACCATTAACATCAGGCGTGCCTTTGAAGAGACGGCGTCGGGAATTTAAGTAAATATAGAAACAAAAACTCTGTCGGCGAAATTCTGGTAAATGCCACTTTTTAAAACAAAGCTCGGTTTCTATTTCTTGCAAGGGAAGCTCAACTGCCCTTCCCTCCCTTGACATCCACTCAAATCTTCTCTTTTAAAGCTGCAATGCCTCGCAGCCTGTTCATACAAGCCAAGAGAATTTATTGCAGAAGAGAGAAGGAATTGCTAGCCATGGATATGAAGGTAGACTCTCATCATGATTCATTGAATGCAGATGAAGAAAAACTCCCTCTCCTGAGGGGAGTGGCGACGCCAAATGAGGATTCGAACTTGGTGCAGAAAGCGATTAGTCAGACATTCAAGAGCACAGCCTACCTGGCCAATCTTCTACCTACTGGAACTGTTCTTGCTTTCCAGCTTTTATCGCCCATATTTTCGAATCAGGGAAACTGCGACTCGGTTGCTCGGTCCATGACTGCAGGACTTGTTGTCCTCTGCGGGTTGTCTTGTTTCCTGTCAAGCTTCTCCGATAGCTTCAGGGACAAGAAAGGAAATGTGTGTTATGGGATTGCGACATTCCGAGGCTTGTGGGTCATTGATGGGTCGGCAACCATTCCACCAGAAGTTGCTGCAAATTACCGGCTCCGGTTTATAGATTTCATGCATGCCCTCATGTCGATACTGGTGTTTGCAGCTATTGCCTTGTTTGATCAGAATGTGGTGGATTGCTTCTATCCCTCACCATCGACGGAGGCTCAGGAGGTCCTCACGGCGTTGCCTGTCGGGATCGGTGCCCTTTGTAGCATGTTGTTCATTGTTTTTCCCACCAAGCGCCATGGAATTGGCTTCCCCCTTTCTGCTAATTAACAACACTTGATATACCAGTGAAAATATCCTTCTCCCAAATTTAATAGTGCTGCTAATTCATTTGCATATCTTGACCTCTCCCTGTTTTATTCTGCAAGTTAATTTTCTTAGTCAGTTCATGCTCTTCAGATCACTGAAGGTGCTGAAATTGATCTTTCATGGTGTCATAGCTCGAACAAACATCCACGTCCAACTCAGCTCATGAAACTCCTGAATTTTCATGGCTGGGGACATGGTTCAAAATTTATCCCTTGCAAATAAATAACACAAATTGAAAAATTCATCTGGGGTTGAAAATCAATGAAAAAATTTCAGTAAATGATTTGGAAAGTGGAAATTGAGTTTCTCACGAGTTCAAGTATCATGAACACTCATATTTAAGTAGAACGTCAAGAAATCACATCTACTTACAACCATGCCATTGTATTTTATCCGTGAACCATTCAAGGATTGGATTTCGCAGAGTTCAGGATAATCCAATGCTTAAATAGAAGTTCTTCACAGACACCTATCCAAATATATAAAAAGACAAGAAACATAAGAACTAGCCATTAAATGTGTCCTTGGTTTTATATACCTGAACGCTCTCAAATTTCTATGCGCAGTTTTGGGGAATGGAAGATTTTATCTACTGGATGACATTCAATGTCTTGAGAAAAGTGTGGATGAGATTTTATCTACTGGATGAAGGAAACAAATCCTCTTGATCACCTGTCGAATCTGCACTACATGAAAATGTCATGTGACTTGGAAGGATGCAATACGAAGTGTGAGTTTCATACGTGATCCATAATGCAGATCGCCTCGTCCAGAGCCCGGAACTAATGCTACCAGAAAATGAAAAATATATTTAATGAAAGCACTTGCTAAAGCATAAAATCCTGGATAGCACAAACATAAAAACAAAAATTGGATCTGCAACAAAAATTACACCAGAGGCTCAAACAGTAAATCTATTCAATGAGACAGCTGAAATCCACATTACTGTCAGTACCGGAGAAAAGAAAACAAAATTTGAATTGAAAATCTTTGATTTAGCTTTTGGCAATCTATCAAGTTATATATCTCTTTTATAAGTATTGGACTTATTTCCTTAACTTTATATGTTTTAAAGTGGTGAGTGATTTATATTTTTAGAGTGTTGTGTTATTCCCGTTTATATTTTTTGAGTGAAAAACTATCATATGTGAGGACTTGTTATTTATCGATATTCATATTATCCTACTATGAAGTTGGTATCAAAGCTTTGGATTTATAACCATGGTTGTTCATGGACATTGTATGCAACTCAAGAGGGACATCTATGCTTTTGAAATGGACGAAATGAAAAGGCAAAACCAGCAACTCTACGAATGTCTTGATCGGTTTGAGAATCGAGACCATAATAATGAGGATGTTAATCCTTTCCTCCACGAACAACACCATGATTTTAATGATGATTCTTCTTCTCTACATCAAAGAAGAAGTCACAGAATGCAATATTGAGATTATGATGCAAAAGTTGATATTCTTGAAAGTGGTTTTTCTAGTAATATTTATCAAAGGCGGCAATTTTTTGACCAGGATATACAAAAGAAGTTTCAGAAACAAGTGATGTTAAAGTTAAATTTTTTATGATTCTAGATCATTTGTGGATTGAAATAAACCATTAAATTTTGATGTAGAAATCTCAATAGATGATGAACCTAAGTTTGCAAAAAATATTCATGTTACATCAATTGAGCAGCACGTTGTAGAGATTGTTCTAGAAGTGGGTTTTGATGAAGAAAATCATGGAGGATGTGCTTAGTATGTGGTTATTGAGAATTATAACATTAATAGCATCAAAGTTCATGTTTTTGGACAAGAAAATAGTGAACCTGCCAATAGTGACAACGTTCTAGAAATAATTTTATTAGTTTAGAACCTAAGAAAGCTGATAAAGTTAGGAGAGTTGAGTTCATAGTTTTGAAACCGGCTTAGTATGACGGGTCGATCCGGGACTTGAACCAAACCGGGTTGAAAAAAAAAAAAAATTAATATAACTTAACTAATCGAACGGGTTGACCTGGTAAAACCCGGCTATAACCTATTAACTTTTATTTTTTTACTGAAACGATGCCGTTTTAATTTTTTTAAAAAAATTAATCTGGATAAAACTAAGATTTTGAACCAGATCAGCTACAAGATCGGATCTAAAAATTATAATTGAGTTGTTCTTTCATATTAATTTAACGAACATTCATGACATAAAAAGTAATGTAAAAAATGTTAAAGGACTCCAGTTCAAGGCTCGCATAAAGGAATATGAAAGTGCTTTGACGGAACACATCCACAATTATTTAAACTTGAGAACGAGTTTTTCTCAATCAAAAGAACATGACACAGAAGCGTCCTCTAATGATGTTATTAATGCTGTGCTACTTTCTTTTTCACTTCAATTTTCTTTTTAACCTGAATCAATAAACCTCTCATTTGAGAATGATGCTGCTGAAAGTTAGCATTTCATGCTCTTAAGACATCACCATGCATACAGAAAGTGGATCTGTGATTTAAACTACCAGGAAGACGTGGGAACTGTGCTAGCAAAGAAAGGATTTACAACATGAGAAAGTTTTACATGGTTAGAACAAGAAAACTAGCACCGAGTAGTTAAATCCTCCTCCAGATTTACAAGGAGATGCTCAACCGATTCACTGATTAGCCCAACCACAAGAACAACTACACCAAAGTCTTAGTTCCAAACTAGTCAGGTCGGCTATGTGGATCCTTTTGTTCCATGCAGCAAGATTATAAACCAAATCTGCCTAACTGTCAAGATAGTTTGAATCATCATCTCAACCACTACCAGCTCAAAAGCTTCCCGTGCCTTTCTTCTATCCCAAGGCCAAATCCACCAACCACAGCACCCTGTGTTGCCTCGTCAGGAACACATCCGTCAACCAGCACCTCATGAAAAATGGGGGATCCACTTTCGCCCCCTGCTTGTCTGTGTGCATATGAGGACAACTTCTAAAGATTAAATTCATAATGGACAAGAACTTTCTGCAATAATTGTTAATCGAAACTCTCCTTCAAGAATTTCGGTTAGAATAGCTTTTCCCAATTTCAGTTTCTGTTTTTACAAGGCATCAAAATCAACTTTTCCTTGTTTCACCCACAGTGAAATTCAAATTCTACCTCTGTATATAATTCTTGCAGTTCCTCAAAATAGACCTGTATCGTGAGCCGGAAGCTGAAATGAAGAACAGTGTAGCCAGAATCCATAGCTGCCAGGTCATGGAGATTAGAGGAGTGGCTGAGAACTCCCAGAATCATAATGAGCAAAAACTCACCCTAATTGGAGGTATATCTGCTATTGAAACAGAGCAAAAGTCCTAGAAACACAAAGCTCTTACCAAGACATTTCAAAGCACTGGCCATTGCCAATTATTTACCTACAGGAACTGTTCTTACTTTTCAACTTCCGTTGCCCTTATTCACAAAGGCCGGTACTTGATTGCCACACTTCTAGCCATCTGCGGATTGTCATGTTTTCTATCATGCTTCACTGATAGCCTTAAGGAAACGGTTGTCATGGGTTTGCCGCATATCGCGGTTTGTGGATTATTGATGCATCAGAAAACATTCCATCTGCATTTGCAGCAAAAAATATCAGCTAAAGTTTGTTGAATTGTTGCATGCCTTTATGTCAGTGCTTCATTTGCAGCAGTTGCACCATGCGACACGTTGGAGTTGGTGTTGTTTGCAGTGTGTTGTTTGTAGCATTTCCCTCTAAGCGTGATGGAATTGGCTTTTCCCACTCAGCTAACTAGCACATTATGTCTGTTCAGGGTATTAATCTCCGCCAGCTTCACAAAGTGGCACCAATTGGCAATTTGAACGTCTTCATCATTTATCTACTTTATTCACTTTGAATTAGGAATTATCATGTCGTTCCCTGCAATTCAACCATTATGTGGTCAGATGCAGCAAATTCATGACCTTAAATGTTTTGATCATGAATTTGTTGATTTTAATAGGAGGTCAGGATGCAGTATGGACATCATAAAAGTCTTCAACCTACAGAAAGTCTAAAACGAGAGACATTGTAACCAGTAATATAGGGTTCAGAGGCAAGCCACTTAAGAACCAAGCCAGATTGGCAAAAGTTTGCAACTGGGAAAGAAAATGCAAATCCAATGGAACATCAGATTCAGAAAGTTTTTTCTTTTCTCATTTTGGTACAAAGAGAATAGAAACAAAACAATGAATCCTCAGGTGCACAATGCCAGCACCATCATTAACCAATAATCTTCTCAAACCTGGATGAGATTCCCAATCCACACAATGAAGCGTTTGCAACGCACCAAGCTTAAGCTAAAAAGTCAGCCGCATAATTTCCTTCACGTAGAGTATGTTAAGTTTGTTGCTCAATCATAATTACAAAATGCAGTGATATAAACAATGGATATGTACATCTGACAAGAAGAAAGTGATCAACCATGAGATAATGCATGTCCAATGAGAGGAAATTATTTGGGGTCTTTGAAAAGAACAAACAAGCATTGACATTACAACGAATTACAAGACATGTGCTCATGAAAAAAGTTATGGTGAGCTTTTATTATAATATAAAACAAGAAGTAAAAAGTTAAAGCTCAGAAACCGATTAAGCTATCCATTTTCTAAGTTAACTTGGACAAAACATGGTGTATACCCATCCATGAACCTGTTGTTCTTGAAATTTTACTAGACACCACGTAGCAGTGATTTTTACGGCTGTGTAACAAAATAGTGCTCATAACTCTACAGCACATAGTAGAAATCATGTGGAAGGTCCCTTTCAAGCTTGCTCTTGTCTTAAAATTACATCTATGCATCTGTCATCACTATTAATCTTCTTATCTGCTAACAAAAGTTCTACAATGCAAGAAAGGCTTGCGTGTCTATAGATGTCGGGACATAGAAAAGCAATTAGAGAGAAAGAAAATATGCACAATGCCCTGTAAATACGAAAAACCAGCAAATAAGCATAATGATTGAGGATAAACAGGTTGAAGTGTGATAAACCTTGCAGTTGGGAATGATGCCACTAACAGTTGGTATTTCTTATGTTAATGGCATCACCATGTGTAGAGTGAGGGAATCTATGGTTTAAACCAGCTGAGAAAATATGGAAACTTTATTTTTGAAGGAAGGAACAACAACATGAGAGTTTTCTGTGATTGGAACAAGTAAGACTAGGGCCAAGTGTGCTTACTAATTCATAAATCTTCGTTATGATTTTCTATACATGCTCAACAAATTCATTCATTAGTTCAACCACTATCGACTCAAAAGCTTCCCGGACTTTTCTTCTATCCCAAAATCCACCAACCACAGCACTCCATATTCCATGGTCAGGAACACATCCATCGAGCACCATCTCATCAAAAATGCGAGCAGCTTTATGCAAGTCCCCTTTCTTGCAGAAACATTTCACAAGAGAATCAAAGGTCGCAGCATCAATTGAGATGCCCCTAGTACGCATACCTAAGTACAACTGAAAGGCTCTATCCAGGTTGCCATTTGTACAAAGGCCTTGGACTACCATATTATTAAGCTTAACATGAAGGCTCCATGTTACTCGGTTTGGTGAGATCTGCCCTAGAACCATCTCATCAAGGTAGGTTGCAGCCTCCTGGAACTTGCGAATATTGCAGAACCCATTTATAATTTTTCCATAGAGCCCTGCATCTGGTTTCAATCCCTGAAGCTTCATCATGTCAAGAGTCTCCACAGCTTCAGCAAGTTTTCCTTCTTTACAGAGCCCATTAATTAACGTGCTATATGTTACCATATTAGGCTTGTGGCGCTTCCTGACCATCATCTCTAGTAGCTCCATGGCTTCCAAAGAACCCCCATCCTTGCAAAGACCATCCATTAAAGAACTATAGGTAAACACATTTGGCTCAATGGCTTTTATCTTCATCTCATCAAACATTCCCATAGCTTCATCCACGTTACCAGCCTGGCACAAGCCATGTATCAAACAAGAGTACGTGACAACGGACGGTGAACATCCCTTTGTCTCCATCTCTTTAAACAACTCCTTGGCTTCAAAAGTCTTACCCAACTTACACAAACCATTAATTAGTGTACCATACGTATACGAATCCGGATCACACCCGCGTTTTGGCATCTCACGAAATATCTCAAAAGCAGCATCAATCGTTCCACTATTCTTACAAAGGGCTTTAATCAAAACATTAAGCGAAACAACACTCTGTCGAACACCCATTTCCCTCATATACTTATAAAAACTCATCGCAACCTTTAATTGATTCTCTTCAACAAGAATAGCAAATACACTGATGTAAGACATGTCAGTGGGTTTGCACCCAAAGTCATTCATTTTATGAAAAACCCTGATGGCATCTAATGGCAAATGAACCCGGCCATAGCCTCTGCAAATTGAAAGGAATATCTCCTCAGTAATTCTGCACTTCTCTTCCTTCATTCTATTAAGCATTTCCTCTGCGGGTCTAAACTCATTCGCGGAGACTAATTTAGAGATCATGACGCCAAACGTCGTGTGATCATGCCTAAAACCATTGCTGTATTCCGCGCTTGCGGAATCAAATATGATTTTAGCTTTGCGTAAGTCCCTTTCTGCTCTGAGTAGTTGCTCAACTTTAGAAGGGGTGATTTGTTTTGACCATTTAAGCAATGTTTTCACGCCCATCGCTGCTAGTTCACTTTTCACTTTCTTTTTAGTGTTTTATCAAACAGGTGGTGTGCAGGTAAAAAGTGTTGGAAAATAGCGTTAATTCTTGGAATACAAAAGTATTTTTAGCAGGTTTTTAGAGAAACCTGCAAATGGCCTCTTAAGACGAAAGGTTGGAAGGAGGGAAATGGAAAACAATATTATGATTCTGTTTCTGTGCTTGGGAAATGCAAGAGAGGTTCTTTTGTCTGTGCTTGAATTTTGATTTTGAGTTAATGGGTAATTTTAGGCTGCGTTCTATTTGAACCCAATGCATTCATAGCCCATTTATACTTGGGCTTTAGGCACTTCTTGGACTCTGGCATAATTTTTTTTAACGGACAAAATTTTATAGAATGAAGACAAAAATGTACTCTTACGAAACAAAAGTAAGGATTTTAGTATAATAATTATTTTTAAAAAATATGTTAAAGTAATTTTTTTAAAAAAATTATTTTTAATATTGATATATCAAAATGATTTAAAAATATTTAAAAAATTAATCTAAAGTAAAAAAAAAAATTAATTTCTTACTAAAAATATTTTTAAAATACAAAAATAAATATTATCTGAAAACTGAAGTTGGACATTACAAGCAATTTGAAGGCAACCTTGAATTGAAATCTAAGGCATTCTACGTTAGTATAGTGTTTTTCAAATATGTATAGTTTGAGTTGAAAAGCCTACTAATTACGTAAAAGATTTGTTAATTGTAAAAGAATATGGGTTCATTTGTGATTAAAAAAATAAAAAAATATATATTAGTCGTTTTATTACAAAAACATTATAACCACTTTGCTAACATGATTTTTTTTTTCTCTTTACACAAACATTTATTGGTCGGGTGTCATAACTCAGCATTGCTGAAAAATCTAGAACTAATGCAGATTTTTTCTTCTCACGGTATCACATCCTCGTAGACGCAAGAAATCTAGCCATGAAAAGTTTGAATAGGTAGCAAGTAAAACGACTAGTCTCGAGTCTCGAGTTCCACGTACTTTATTAGTTTTTAACAGAAATCACATTAAAAAAGGCTTAAAATCTTTAGCAAAACACTGTTCATTAAATCAGTATAACGATGGTTCTATGCGTTCCATAAAAAAAATATTTGAACTCGTTGGGTAGGGTAGTGCGTTCTTTGCCCAAGACTTATTAATTATTATTAAATTACTTGGGGCTAGGTCAGTCTTTTTTATATTTTAAAATATAGTGAAACAATTAAAATGTTGTTAAAAACAAAAAAATAAATTAAAATTGGTGATCAGGGACAATTTTGTATTTTAACAATGATTTTTTTTTTTTTGTTATAGTCAAGCCAGCTAAGAAAAAATTTAATATTTTAATAAATAAAAAAATATAATTAAAAAACAAAAAGTGGTTGGAGCATTTTTCGCTTCCTAATTGATATAATGTAGCTTCTGTCGTGTTGTTGGAAGCGTCACGATGTCATTATGCTTTTGGGATGGTGTGTATTGCAAGTGGTGATGCGGTTCATTGTCGACGTCGACAGTCTTTTTTTTTTTATCCTCTTACTTTTTTCTCCTCCCCTTGAAAATCATGCTAACTATGCAAAATTGTAGAGTTGTCTTTATGAGATTTTAAGTTTGGTTGTTATACTTTTGATTTTTGATTTTTTGTTCTTGGTTCTTTTATAAAATTTGATTTTTTTTTTTAGTTATATCATTCAATCCCAATTTTAAATGTATTATTTTTCTAATCTAGTTCTCATTTTTTTATTGTTATATTTTTACTTTTAAATCTTTTGGTTAAAATTGATTTTTCTTTTGAATTTAACCCTCTAATAAAAACTTTATTATTATTATTTATTATTTCAATTTTGATCCTCATTATTTTTTATTATTTTTTCTTTTGGGTCCTTTGTTAATTTGATTTTTCTTTTCAATTTCACCCCTACATCAAAAATAAAAAAAAAATTATTTCCATTTTGATCTTTATTATCTTAATTGCTATTTTTGTTATCCTTCAATTTAATTGTTTTGAAATTGGGTTTTGTGTGGTTTTCAAATATAGTGCTTTCGGTCTAATGACAAAGTCATGAGTTTAAAAAATTAATGTAGGTTGACATTTGTTTTTTACTTATTTTATTTTCATCATTCAACATTGTTTTTGTTTTACAAAATGGGCTTATATTCTTTTTTATCTGATTATCCCGATCTTATAATATGGATCATGAATTTAATGAGCTAACACAAGTTTGTCATGCCAACCCAGGTTGAATAAAATTGGGTTTTTTTTTATCATTTGTTTATTTATTTTTGTTTTTTTATATTTAATAGGCTGGGTATTGATTTATATAATTTGTTTTGTTTTGAAAAAAAATTCCAAAATTATTATGATTATTTTTTTAAAAAAATTAGTTCAATTGTGTCATTGACTATTTTTTTTTTCTATTTCTAAATTAAAATAAAATTAATTTATTTAATCCAATCAAGTTTATGACATGAGGTGTTTACAGCAATTGAATATGTATGTTAGACTCTGTGAAACATGATGATAATCCCTTAAAAAAATGGTTAAAAGAAAATTGAATTTCATCCTTATATAAGAAAATATATTTACTTGAATTTGCTTCGATTTTAATTTCCAAGATCATGAGCTCCTACTACCAAGAAAAAGTCCGAAACAAGATTTCAATGTGATGTCTTCAAAGTCACGAAAGGGGTGATGTGCTGGGTCAAAGAGTGAAGTCAATGGCTAATAACTAGCCAATTTACCCGTATTACAAGTCAGGTCAGATTAAAATTTAATTTTTATTGTAAAAAATATATATATACAATGTATTTTGTAGCATAAACAAAATTCTTTATCATGAACTAAAATACTTTCACATGCATTTAGTAAAATAAATCGAAAATTATATATGTCAATAAATATTTTTTTAAAATTTTAACGCTAACTAAAAACTAAATGACAAAGTTAAGAAATAAATACATATTAAGATATTTGATCTCGTGCTATGATATATGATTTAAATCCTTTCATTTAATTTTATGTTAATAATTTATTTTTTTGCAAGAAAAGTAGTGATTTGATTTTCTTGGAACAAGAAAAGTAGTATAATTCATTGGAACAAAAATATTTTTTCTACAAAAATAAAAATATGTATTTGTTTTTTTTTTTCTAGTTTTTTTTTACTAGAATATTTTATTAGAATCATAAAGGCAAGTTTTACGTAAAAACAATTGTTTTGATAATTTTGACTCGCGTGTATTAAAAATATATAACTTGTTAGAATTTATTTTTTATTTAATTATACAAAAATAAAAATAGATATACATATGAAAAACAACAAATAATTTTTTAAAAAAAATCATGAAGGGCTATTATTAAAACAAAACGAGCACCTGCTAATATTATTAAAACAATGTTATACTTTTATTTGAAAACAAAATAAATTGAACAATATTTAATAAAATATATCCCAAATATATTATTTAATTATTTTAATTAAAATTGAAGGTAAAAAATAAAAAAAATCAATAAAAACCTTTATAGAAATGGACTAAGTGTTTGAGCTCGAGTGGGTCAGTGTGCGTGACCTATATCAGAGGAGGTGGAAGCGTGTGCTTGTCCATCATTTTTCTATTGCTAAAAATAGATGAACAATATGCTGTTCGTTTATTTTTTAAAAAGAAATTAAGCAAATAACACGTCGTTTACTGCACGTCATTTACTAGTAGAATTATAGCCACCTTAGGAGGCTGCAAGTTGGGTTCCGAGCTTTTAGATAAAAAAAACCTATTTTTACCCCCTTTTAACTTGAAAACATATGAGAAATATCTCATAAATCTTTAAAAACTCATATATAATCTCAAAACCACCTTTAATCAATCAAAAGTTAATGAAAAATATATGGAGGAAACTATACTTTTTTCACATGAATTCTAGATAGATCATAATTTTTCTTGTTTTGAGTTTGATCTTTTTTTTTTAATTTCATTAATAAATTAGCCTTTATTCAAGTTTTAAAATTTAATTAAAACCTTTAAATATAAAAAGTATAAAAATTTAAGAAAACTTCAACCCACAATACACCATAAACAACCTCAAAACATAAAAGAATTTGCTATTGAAAGTCATAGTAAATTGTGAGTACAATACACGGTGCAATGTGGCACGTATTGTTTGCTAGAAAAATTAATTTTTTTTTTAAATTAAAAATTTGTTAAACTAGTTAGAATTTAGGTTAATGGGTTTGAAATTTTTGTATAAACCAATCCATTAAAATCTACTGAGGCATGCCTGTCAAACTTGCTCGGCCTATGAACATATGAAGATTCCACACACCGTTTTAATAAGCATAATAATAAAATCTAGGCTCATGTCAACTTCATTTTTCTTGTCAAATTATTTTTTTGTTCATCTAAACAATATATTTTTAATTTATTTTTTCTAAAATAAATCAATAATTAAAATTCTTATTAACCCATTAACTTATAAGCTCACCCACCCAACTTATAATTCGAATCTTTACTTGGTGAACCATCATACCCCTAACTCATAAGAAAATGATATATTGATTAGCACATCTGGCCACATTGTTATCATTTTTTATTTTTCAATGAAAATTCATAAAAAAATATAAATATATATAATTTTAATCTGTTTCAACCATATCATGTGTCATGATATTATGGGTGTCTCTAAAAGCATGATCTAATCATATTTTCTTTTTAAAATTAATATTTTTTTATTTTAAATTAATTTTTTAAATGTTTTTAGATTGTTTAATGTACTAATATTAAAAATAAATTTTAAAAAATAAAAAAATAATAAATTTAATATATAATTTTTTAAAAAAAACTTTAAAAAACAATCAAAATTATTAATTAAACTAAAGTGATAAGAGGTTTGTTGAAGGCAGAACAAAGAGATGAGACCACGTCGAGTGGACAAGCATTTCCTGGTATCCTCAAATCCTCCCATACCTCTCACTCTAGATAAGATGGCCCCACCTTTACAACATTACCTCTTCCAACCATCTTCAACCACAATAAAATCTCCCCTCACAAAAAATACTTTAAAACTAAAATTAAAAAAAAAAAAATCTCCCTCCATTATTCCTCCAAAAAGTTTCCGTATTCCTACTTAACTCTGAAACACGTGCCCGCCGTTGATCATATCTTGTAACTCTGATCCGTGATCCCTTTGATTCTCGACTGCGCCAATCAAACGGTAGCACATTGTAAAACTGTGTTCCCCGAAGCACAGGATGAAAAAGAGTAACTTGAAAAGCAAAGCTAGAGGAAATTAACCGCTCTTCCAGAGCCAGAAAAACAAACGGTTTTACGAGCTCACTCTAGCTAGCTACCAATATCGCATTTTCCTCTCTCTCAAAGTCCAGCAATGGAGTCACGCGTCTTGTCTCGTGCCACCACCGTCGCTCACGTGCGTAGGCCACTGCGAGAGAGCAACGGCAACGCTAGTTGCAGCTTCATGTCAATCAAACCGATCGGAGCAGTCAGTGAGGGCGGGAATCTGATATGGGGAAGGCAACTTCGGCCGTCTCTTCTTCTAGAAGCCTCTTATCCGGTTACCGCAAGGAAAGAGATTCTCCGGCCGGTTATGGCAGCGGCTTCGTCTCCTGCAGAAGGAAGTGATTCCTCCGGGTGAGGTCCGTTTCCTCCATTCCGACTCGGTCGACGCGCTCCGTGTCGAACTCTGAGTCGGTCTTGTTCGTGTTTTTGACTCGGTGTTTTTGCAGGGATGGGAAGGTGGCTCCGGTTGGGTTTTTCGACAAGTATCCAGCTCTTGTTACCGGTTTTTTCTTCTTCATGTGGTATGTACGTAGAATCCCGTGACTTCAATTTCTCTTCACTGAACAATATTCACGTGACTTCAACTAACAAGGGTCAAACTTCCGGTCTCCCTAGTTTTGATACTTATCTTATTGAATGATTACGGTTATGGTTATTTGCAGGTACTTTTTGAACGTGATATTTAACATACTTAACAAGAAGATTTACAATTACTTCCCCTATCCATAGTAAGTACTAGTATTTGTTTAGTTGCTAATTGATAGTGAGTTAGTTAGACGTGTCTGTATGTGTTTTAATGGAATGTTTGCTGGTGATGTCTTATGTAGTTTTGTGTCGGTGATTCATTTGTTTGTTGGGGTGGTATACTGTTTGGTGAGCTGGGCTGTGGGCCTTCCTAAGCGCGCTGTAAGTTAAACCTCGTTTGGTTAATGCCTATAATTTCCTGTTCTAACATGGGATCGTTTCCTGGTTTGGTTATTTAAGGGAAGCATGGCATGTCCTTGGAATGAGAAGAATTCTTTGTATTATTGTATATGGTCTTGAGGAAGAAGTGACTTGATTATGTGAACTGAAAGTTCATTTTGTTTGCGCTAACTATTTTCATTGAAACTTTTTATTATAAATCTTTTTGGAGGGTAGCGGGGTTGTGATATAATGCATGATGCTAAGGATATAGACATTGTAAATCCATTTTGTGCTCAGTAATTAAGTTTTGTAGGAATCGTGAGTTCCTGTCCTAATCTTATTGGTTATGTGTCATATAGTATTAGGAAGAGGATTATTGAAGTTGAAGGGCACTGATAATGCATTACTTGATATTGCTGTGTGTTGCGCGCAGCCTATTGACTCAAATCTCCTGAAGCTGTTGATTCCTGTTGCTGTCTGTCATGCATTAGGTCATGTGACCAGTAATGTCTCATTTGCAGCGGTTGCTGTCTCCTTTACTCACACAATAAAAGGTGACATCAAGAAGGCGCTATATTTTCCAATTTTTTGAGAAGAAATTCCTTTCTTATTTAACGTTGTTTTATGAGGACATTCTAACCTCTCAGGAGTGGTTTCCTTATCTATAGTCGATTGTGTTTGGTTGCAGCACTTGAGCCCTTCTTCAATGCTGCTGCTTCTCAGTTCATATTGGGACAGCAAATACCCATAACTCTATGGCTATCGCTTGCGCCTGTCGTTCTTGGTAAGCTCTCTCTTTTATATCTGCAATGTTATCCCATCTTATTGAAATCATTTTACGTTCCATTTGGGATGCAAAATCATATCCACTCATCATTAGCTTCATCCTCCTAGCTATCAATCTGAGTTGTCTGCATAACTCGAAACTCTATGTTGATCATTAAAATGCTGATAAGGTACCACAAATCTTGCATGACCTTCCTTTGTAAATTAAATGCAGGTGTGTCCGTGGCATCATTGACCGAGCTCTCGTTTAATTGGATTGGCTTTATTAGTGCTATGATTTCCAACATCTCCTTCACTTACAGGAGTATCTACTCAAAGAAAGCTATGGTAATTCGGTGAAGTTGTTGTTTGTTCTATATGATCACCACCTGCTTGATGCTTATCGATAAGCACTTCTTCTTTTCTGTGCAGACTGATATGGACAGCACTAATATTTATGCTTACATTTCCATCATTGCGCTCATTGTCTGCATTCCACCTGCCATTATTGTGAGTATGATAGCATTGGTGCCTCTAGAATTTCTATCGAAAAGACCAGATTAAAAATCCCAAACATTCAGTTCCATAAAACCTCTCCTTATTTGTGTCACGTTTGTTGCAGCTCGAGGGACCCCAACTGATCAAGCATGGCTTTAGTGATGGAATTGCTAAAGTGGGTCTAACAAAATTCATCTCAGACCTCTTTTGGGTTGGAATGTTTTATCACCTCTACAATCAGGTATGAGTTTTCTTCTGACCTTTTTGCATATACAATTTAATTAGGCATATTATACAATGCCTTCGGAGCATTGGTGTTTAAATGTCTTTTGCGTAACAGCTGCACAATTTTCCAAAAAGAGTTTTGTAGTGATTTGACTGCTTGCATTACATTTCCATCATGAGTGTTGAAACATTCAGAGATGGTACTCGTACTAATGATTGGGATATGTAAATAAATATTTCGGAATAGCTAATATCAGTTCCGGGATCTATGCATTCAAATCATTTCAGAAACTGTTTTGGACATTTGCATAACCATTAAGCACGAAGCATTTTAACTCCAATGCCTTTGGATTAGATCAAAGACATGGTAGAAGGACCCTACGAATTAAGTAAATTGTGTGGTCTTCTTTTGCATTTACTCATAGATTTCTATTCCCACCTTTATCCAGGAAAGCCAACTTTTCTCTGGAAAGGTTATCACAAATTCACAATACTGCTTTTCAGGATTGTAAAACAATTTTTTCCTCTTGAATTTTCAGTTGGCTACCAACACCTTGGAGAGGGTTGCACCTCTTACACATGCAGTGGGCAATGTGCTGAAACGTGTGTTTGTGATTGGCTTTTCCATCGTAATCTTTGGTAATGAGATGTCCACCACTTGATCTGTTCATATTTTTCCTTAGCTATTACTACTAGTATTATTGTTCTTTATTGTGGATGCTAAAATCAAAATAACACCTAACAATTCCCTTCTTGCAGGTAACAAAATTTCAACACAAACTGGTATCGGAACTGCCGTTGCTATTGCCGGAGTGGCAACCTACTCTTACATCAAGGCCAAGATGGAAGAGGAGAAACGAGTGAGTTCCATTCTAGAATACTTCAACCAACAAAAGTATGCTTGGTTTATTTTTGCATTTGGGTTAAAAGCTGCAGTATGCTGAGCAGTTCGTTATATTTTGGGTTTAAATCTAACTAACGAGTGATTCCATTTCTGAAATCCTTAGAACATGGGCACTGCAGAAACTACAAGGAAATTGATCTTTTCTTAAGAGAAAATCTACTTTTTGGTTAAGTGGAAGCGGGTAGTAAAGTCTCTAAAATGAATTGCTCTAACTTTTCCTGCAAATTTGGTTTCTTTTGCAGCAAGGGAAAGCAGCATGAGAAGGAAAGAGGCAGTGGCCATGGGCGAGGTAACCTTGTTTGTAAAGTAAAATCCCACTGTTCCGATGATAAAAATGACAAATTGAGTATCTTGTTGTCATTATGGAGTTGTTTTTTCTTTCATCAATCTTGTTTGATTCAGAGTACAGACTATTGCTAATTTGCAATCAGCTTATGTTCAATAGAAATAATGCATCACTTGCTCTGTCTCTCAACGAGCTTGTATGATTAGAGGCTGCAGAGGGAATATAATTGCAGTTCTCTGTATCCAGAAGATAACTTAGGCTAAATTCATCGAACACGGATAAATTAAGATAAAAAAATCAAAAGTTAAATCGATCATCTAAAGAACTTTACATGTCACCAAAAAGAATACAAACATCACATGTTACCAAAGAAAACAATAAAGGTGTCGCATTTGCTTCTCTCGAAAGAAGAAAAAGCAATACATTGTCATGATCAAGTGGGAATATAAATATCATCGTGATAAACGTTGAGTATATCAACGTTGAACTTCAAGTCTCTGTATCTCTCCGCCTCAGACAGTACTTCCCTTGGTGTGTCGCGGATAAAGCCAGGAGATTCGTCGTCAATAGATATCACCCTGTAGTTGAAAAAAGCCCTGTCCAACCTTGATATCTCTGCCTCAAAGTTTTCCTTCCAAACTTACGTTATTGCAGGATGCATTTTTGCTTCAGGCAGCTTGTCGGATAAAGAAACTTGCTTCGCAAGACAGAGAGAAAGCAGTTGTATTGTATCGTCTATCGTGAAGTCGTATTACCTTATCATTTTTTGTTTTTATTTTAAAAAAACAATCAATTTAAATTTATTTCTTTTATAAAAAACCAAAACCAAATTAAAACCAGTTTAAACTGACCAGCTTCAATTCGGATTATTTTTTTAAAAAAAATTTAATATATTTTTTTATGTTTGATTTTTTTAATTATTTTTTTAATTTAATTAATTTTTTAGTTTTTCTACTTGCTCTAAATAACAGGAGAAAGGAGGTGGAGAGGAGTGAGTGGGCTGTGTTTATAAAGTGATCGATTTCCGTATAAATTAAGTTTTTTTTTTTTCTTTTTAAAAAATGGAAATCACGGCAACGGCGATGGGCAGTTTAGTTATGTAGAGTGCCTTCATTATAAAAAGGAGCCTGGGAGGTCAATGCCTTTGCCCCTCTGAGAACGACACGTGGCGGAATGAATTTTAAATGAGAGTGACCCGTCGTCCATTTCTGCCTCTCTCTCTCTTTTATGCGATTTACCTTTTTTAATTTATTTATGAAAACATGTAAAAACATTTAAATTGATATTATTTAATTCCTTTACTTTATTTCTAACATTTATATAACTTACTTTTTATAAGGATAAAAAAATTAAAAAAATACTAATACATGCATGCATGATAGTCATTACAATGAAGAAATTAAAATTTCTTGTTCATAGCTTAACCATAAAAAATTACACAACAAAAGCACAAAAGATTTTGATTTTCAAATATAAAATATTATTATGAAAATAAAAAATACTGCAGAAAACAATTATTTTTTCAAAAGTCATCACTAGCTGTTTGGACCCATTTTTTGCAAGCTCTGCCTTAAGAGTAAGCATGGCAAAATTATCTTGATAAGTTTCTTGAAGTACCTCTAATCCATGAAAGAGGATGTTTGTTATTTTTAATAATAATTTTTTATTTATATTAAAATAATTTTTATTTTAGTTTTTAAAATTTATTTTTAATATTAATACTTAAAAAAAATTTAAAAATTTAAAAAATTTAAATTTTTATAAAACACCATCGCCGAAACCAAAAGGATATATTGGTCTATTGTTTAACGCGTGTATTTCACTTCTCGTGTATTTTATGTAAGGGATTCATCTGGAAAGACGGTAAGATTTTCATAGCGGCAGCTTGTTCCTATTGGAATTTGGAATCCTATCGATCTTGTTTGGAAAAAAGTGTGGTCATGTTCTTAGATATTTCTCTTTGGCAACATCTATTTGGACAGCAGGATAACAAATCTCAAATTTCGGCTAGAATTCTTATTTCCTCCAAAATCTTAATCATTGCATTTCTTATATATATATATATCTTTTAATTTTTATATAATTAAATAAAAATAAATTTTTTAAAAATACCTAGTCAAATATTTATATTTACAATTAGGGTGATTATTTTCGGTTCGGTTCAGTTTTTATCAAAAAAATAAATAACCAAACCAATTTTTTTTTAAAAAACCGAACTGAACCGAAACCAGTTCAAATTGACCGGTTTCGGTTTGGCTTGGTTTTTAGGACAAAAACCGGTTTGGCTTGGTTTTTCGGTTTGACTCTGTCATGGCTCGGTTTTTTCCGATTCGGATCGTTTTTTTTTTCGATTTGGGTTCGGTTCGGTTTTTTTAGTTTCAAGCTTATAAAACCGAAACCGAATTGGTTAGTCTTTTCAAAATTTTAATTAGTTTAATCAGTTTTTTTCACAGTTTGATTTTTTTGGTTATTTTGTTTTCCGGTTTTTTCAGTTTAATCGGTTTTTTGGTTTTTTTGTTTATTTGAGGGCAACTGGAGACTTACATGGTCATTAATTTTATAACATGTGAGATTAGTCGAAGTATACGCAAGCTGACCCGGACCCTCACATTAATAATAATAATAAACATTAATAACAAAACACTTACATCTCGGACATTATAAATTGACCTGCAGGGAAGATAGATAGTTTTAATTCTGTACGAACAATAAAAGTGAGATCTAGGCCCATGAGATCCAGCTCCAATGAGTCCAGCCCAAGGCACAGAAAAGGGCCCACCATAAGCACAAACTAAGAATCTGAATACGATTGACTCCCCGAAAGATCCCATAGGCTCGGCTGAAATCCAAAGAACTCTATTCGGCGAGGAAGCAAGAACACAGCCATGGCTAAGGTCCCATGATGCCATCCCTCCTAACAAAGAAACGTTTTTTTTTTTTTTTTTGTTATGAAGAATAAGAATAAAGGAAAGAACCCCGAGGTCTAGACAGATAAAAAAAGAAAGTGCTGCCACTTGACCAGCATGTGTAAAACAACTTCAAGACAAAAAGGAAGCGTGAATGAATGAATAAAATTTTGCTCAACACAGAGGAGTGTGTTCGTGTTACAAAAAATCAAAATCCAATCCTGACCACATCACTAAAAAACAATATCCAATTATTATTATTATTATTATTGTTGTTATTATTATTATTATTATTAGATAATGGAAATCCGAGTTAGAGTCAAGAAGGACTATTTTGTTTTTGTTGTTCTCTCGTTGTTGATTCCTTTCTCCCTTTTCCTGTTTTCTTTTTGTTTTTGTTTTTATTTCTATTTTCTCTTATTAATATTATTCGTTCGTTCGCTCGCTCGCTCAATTCTTTTATTTTCTTCTCACGCGGCGTTTATCATTTTTATTTTAATTCTTACAAAGATAATAAAAGGCAGGTAGGAATGATAATAATTTCTCCTCGCGGCCTTGACTCTCACGATACGAGAGAGAGGGGAAAAAAGTAAAACCGATCGGTTCTCTCTCTTTCTCTTTTGTAAACCCTAATTTTTTCGATCTCGATTTGGGATGGAGGAGGCGAATTCGGAAGGAGAAAATCACAGCAAATCGAAGAGTAATGCTATGAATTCTAATGAAGGTCAAAGCAAGCCTAAACGACAGATGAAGACTCCTTTCCAACTCCAAACCCTCGAGAACGCTTATGCCAGTCCGTGCACTTCCTCTCTCTCTCTCTCTCTCTCTATGCTTTATTTGTTTTTGTTTTCAATATTTCTGCTTGCTTTTGTGCTTGTTGATCTCTTCTGATTTAAATTTTCTCGATTTTTTGTGCTTATGATTCCGTTCGTTCATGAATTCGTGTTAATTGGTGTGCTATTGAATGTAGAGGCTTAATTGTTGTGTTTTTGAGATTTTGTGACTTTTTGGTGATTTTGTTCTTATAGCTAGCTAATTTTTTTGTGTTAGCTTAGTTGTTTCTTCGGATTTTTTTTTAATTTTTCCATGTGTAATTTTTGTCTCTTAGCTTGTTTTGTTAATTTTATGGGTTTTGGATGATTTTGATTCCTTTATTATTATTATTATTATTATTTTGTGCATTATGTGTGTGCATAAGTATGTGTTTTTTGTGTTATGTAGTTAAGTTTTTTTTTTCCTTGCTGTATTATTTGGCTTATTTTTGGTGTTTCATTGTTGGTTTGATCAGCGGACACATATCCGTCCGATGAGATGCGGGCAGAGTTGTCGGAGAAATTAGGACTATCTGATAGGCAGTTGCAGATGTGGTTTTGCCACAGGAGATTGAAGGACAGAAAGGAGAATCCGGTAAAGCACCGGAAAACAGCTCCATTGTCCGAGTCTCCTTTGGAGGATATGAGGATAGTGAGGGCTGACAGTGGGAGTGATTATGGGTCTGGGTCTGTTTCGGGTTCTAGTCCGCTTTCTGAGTCAAGAAAGGTGGTTTTGAATGATGGCCATAAGATGAGAAGACACTACGAGTCATCACCCCGATCGGTTATGGAGCTTAGAGCTATTGCTTGTGTGGAGGCACAACTTGGAGAGCCATTGAGGGAGGATGGACCAATTCTCGGAATGGAGTTTGATCCTTTGCCACCTGATGCGTTTGGGGAACCCATAGGTGCTTAACTGATTTTAAAACTGCTGTACTTCTGATTGCTTGATACTGTAGTAACGGTTGATTGCTTGATACTGTAGTAACGGCTGTTTTTGAAATGAGGTGGGATGAACGTAGGCATTGTGTGATCTGAGTTCAGTTTAGAGCAAAATAAAAACAATGCTTAGTCGTCATGGATGCTCTTTTATTCCATGCCTTTTGGTGCTAATTTTCACTGTTTTTACATTTGCTTGTTTGTTATTTGAAATGAACAACTGAACTTCACTTGTACTCTAATTGCAACTAAAAATTGTGCTCGTTAGGATATTTGAAATGAAACATTATGAATTAGGATAGTGTTTTTGGTTCTAATTGTTTGTTCACTGATGTTTGTGGTAAAGAAACAAAACTTTTCTCTATGTTCTGTTAAACATTGACCTGTGAACTTTTTATTCTTTTGATGTTGGGATCACATTTGCTAAATATATTTATGTACACTTATGCAGCTGCAATTACAGAACAACCGAAGCGAATGGGGTATTCTTATGAGGACAAAGTATATGAGCGACGTGATGCTAAATCAAGCAAAGTAGTTTCTCAAATTCATCATATCTTTCTTTTATTTTTGTTGTGCACGTTACATGTACAATGTTGGTTGAGATTTTTTTGTATTTCCTTGCTACTATAGAACTGCAACATAGTTTGTGATGTGTTGGTGTGCTGTCAGCATCCAAAAGTTATTGGTCATTAAACAAGGGATTTTTCATTTTTTCCCCCTGTTCCAATTTCTTGGTATCTTGATCTTTTTTTTTTTTTTTTGTACTTTGGTTAGCCTGTATTACCATCTCTTAGGTCAGATGAGGTTCTGTGTTCTCTTATTGCTAGGACTGCTATTATATCTAAATCCATTGCAAGATAATAGCAACCTGCAATTAGCAATTGACAACTAACAAAGAAGAAACCATCCTTCTTGAAAAGCACAAAACGATAATAGGTGACAGCCTGAAGGTAGTGGAAGTCTGCTTTTAATTATTCTCAAGCTAATGGAATTGACCTTGTTGCATATCTATCAAGTTCTTATAGCTTGTTCTCTCCATTGTTTGGGGATTTCTCCACTTCTGCACTGGATTCCATAAATAACCGATATTTTCATGATATTAGTACCATAGATTGATATGATGTGTGCCTTCCTGAGTAAATGTTGGATTTCTATAGTCTAGATTATGTATTTCACATAGTTCATATTGGTTGAACTCCTAAGTAGCAATTCAATCTTATACCTCTACAAAGGCTCCTAATAAGTATCACTTTCTCCAGGATCCGGCTAGTATTCGATCTGATACATATGGACCGCATATCCAATCTCCTTATCATGATTTGCCAGTTGACACTTTGAGGGGAAGAGCTTCACCATTTGGTGTAGGCCAAATACCACGTGCTCGCCTTTTGTCTCAACAAGACAAGAGGGGGCATGTGTTTTCATCACCTCAAAGGGATGGTGACTATCTCTTGCAACAAGACACCTTTACAAAAAATAGAACAAGTGCTCAATCTATTAGTCATCCTATTATGGGACCAGAAAATCCAAATGTCTTTTCTGATGCACAAACCTTCCACAATGACACTGAGCTGCAGTTGGAAAGGAAACACAAGGTATTATGAAGTCATCAAAATCTTTGCTCTCTCTCTCTCTCTCTGTGCGCGTGTCATTTAATCAAGGATTGGTAATGATATATGTGGTTGCCTTTTATAGATTGATGAACCTAGAACTGCAAGAGAAGTTGAAGCTTATGAGATTCGGATACGCAAAGACCATGAGAAACAAGATATTTTAAGGCGGAAGGTACTATGTTAACATGCATCAGATGCCAACATGTATTTTTTTCATCTGATTCTGATGTTTGAACTTGCAATCTCAGAATGAAGAACGGATGAAGAAAGAGATGGAAAGGCTTGACCGTGAGAGACGAAAAGAAGAAGAGAGATTAATGCGTGAAAAGCAAAGAGAGGAGGAGAGATCACTTCGGGAGCAAAAACGTGAACTTGACCGAAAAGAAAAGTCTATGCAGAAAGAGTATTTAAGAGTGAGTTTTGAGTCCCCTATTCTGAGCTTTTAGCCAGTTTTTTTAATGTTTAGATAGCTGTATTCCAACTATCTCTTTGGTTTCCTTGTTTATTTTCAAGGCTGAGAAAATAAGGCAAAAAGAAGAGCTTCGTAGAGAGAAAGAGGCAGTGAAACGCAAAGCTGCCATGGAGAAAGCAACTGCACGCAAGATTGCTAAAGACTCTTTGGATCTTATTGAGGATGAACAGCTAGAACTCATGGAATTGATTGCTGCAAGCAAAGGCTTAGCCTCAATAGTTAACCTCAACTATGATACTTTGCAAAATCTCGATTCATTTAGAGGTAATCATAACTGATGACTAGACCACAATTTAAAAGAATAATTTGATTTTTTTCTGTTGAAATAGGAGGGTTAGAAGTTTGTTTTTAACATTTTAGTAGTTACAAAAGCAATATTCTGTGTCCCAGACTTGTTGATCACATTCCCATCTGAGGCCGTGCAATTAAAAAAATCTTTTGGATTTCAACCGTGGCTAGATTCTGAAGAAAATATTGGGAATCTTCTGATGGTATGTCCTAAACTTGCTTTTATTTCCTTGGGCTCTGTTATGTATTATCAATCCAGGATTTTCTGATTAGCATGTGATTCACTAGCGTACATTCTAGTTCCACTAACAAAATTCTGATAACTCCTAGAAGGCTTATTTTTTGATGCTCATTTGTGCCATTTCTTTTTAACTCATGAAAGTTATGCTGTCTATGCTTGTTATGTTGCTTCAGAGAATTTTTTGATAATGTTAATAATTTCTTGTCTGTATTTTGACCCCCCCTAAATTTTGTCTTTTTCAGGTCTGGAAGTTTTTTATTGCTTTTGCTGATGTCCTTGGGCTATGGCCATTTACACTCGATGAGTTTGTTCAAGCTTTCCATGACTATGTGAGTTTCTAATGGAGTTTCATCATGGTCAATTTTGTTTTCTCTAACTCTGTTTTATTCATCATCCTTTTGCTCTTAGTTGATTTTTATGGCATTTTGATTTTAGGATTCAAGATTGCTTGGTGAATTACATGTTGCTCTTCTGAAATTAATAATTAAAGACATTGAAGATGTTGCTAGGACACCATCTAGTGGATTAGGGATAAATCAATATTATACAGCCAATCCTGAAGGTGGACATCCACAAATTGTTCAAGGGGTAAGATCTACTCCATAGAAGTGCTTACTGATATTCATTGGAGTGATACGCTTTCAATTGATGCTGAACCATTTTATATTTTTTCTTAAATCTATTAGGCGCATACATGGGGCTTTGATATACGCAACTGGCAGCAACACTTAAATTCATTAACATGGCCCGAAATACTCCGGCAATTGGCATTGTCTGCAGGGTTTGGGCCACGGTTGAAGAAAAAGTGTGCAACATGGGCAGGTTTGGGTGATATTGACGAGGTTTGTCCTTGTCTTGATTTCTTCATTTTCTTCTATTTTCTTCCTGCATTAGGTCCTTTAATGTGCAATATATATGCCAATTAAAACTGGTTTAGAGAGAGCTGAATTCCTATACACCAATAAATTTTCAGAGCAGTAACAATTGGAATTACTTAATTGATATCATTGATTGAGACTTGGAAGATGGGGAGAAACAAGAAAAGTAGTGAGGTAGCACATTTAATCAAAGATTAAAGCTTTCATTGGAGCTGGTAAGAGAACGATGTACAGCTGAAGAGAGGAGGAATAATACAGTCAAGAAAATGGACAGTTGAAACTTCACCTGTAGTTCAGTAGTTTTAGAATATGGTTATTTTCTGGGAATTTGTTAATTGTGATATATCTGCCTTTTTTCATAGTGAATTCATTATTTAGGACTATTTGGCATTATGATTCTTCAGGATTTTGTTGTGCCTTTATAACTAACTCATCAAATATATGGCACGAGTCATCCTTGGTGTGCTTGTGAAAGTCCTAGGCTTGCAACAATAAAGTTTCTTGTTTGGGTCTTGAGAGCAGGCATCTATGCAAAAATGCTAAATGGTAGGATTGTTTTCAATTTTCCCTCATAAGATAGGATACTTATTAATGACCTTATTAGTTTTTATGGCATGCTAAGATGTTTCTAGGTGGGCTTTAGCTTAATTATGCTTCAGCAATTGTTAAATTACATGCTTTGATATTAATTTATGTTCTATCTGTATGATAACTTCCACCACATTTTTTAAGTGCCTGTTATTAGCTCATGCAAATGTGTATAATAAGATGTTTGTGGACTGATTATTATTTTTATGCTTTGTCCTTTCATGTACTCACAGATGATTGTATTGTTAGTTGCAGGTTAAAGATTGTGAAGATATCGTTTCTATTATACGCAACGGATCAGCAGCTGAAAATGCATTTGCATTAATGCGAGAAAAGGGTTTGTTGCTTCCTAGAAGATCCAGGCATCGGTTGACACCTGGAACTGTTAAGTTTGCAGCTTTTCATGTTCTTTCTCTTGAAGGTAGCAAAGGATTAACAGTGCTAGAACTTGCAGACAGGATTCAGGTGAGTTTTGTTTGTTAAAATTAATTTTTCCTCACTTTCATTGTCCTTATTTGTCCCCTTTGCTTACAGAAATCTGGACTTCGAGACCTGACAACAAGCAAGACGCCAGAGGCATCTATTTCTGTTGCTTTGACAAGGGATCAAAAGCTTTTTGAAAGAATTGCTCCTTCAACATATTGTGTACGGGCAGCTTTCAGAAAGGATCCTGCTGATGCTGAGGCAATACTTGCAGAAGCCAGAAAGAAAATTAGAATATTTGAAAATGGATTTTTAGGTGGAGAAGATGCTGATGATGTTGAAAGAGATGAGGACTCTGAAGGAGATGCTGATGAGGATCCTGAAGTTGATGATTTAGCTACTCCAATGAGATCTAACAAAAGCACTGTCCATTCTAGCAAAGTAAATGCTTTATCTGGGAGTGGAAGTGGTAAAGTCAGTAACGACGCTTCATTAACTGTACAAAATAAGTGTGAGAAAGGTCTTTCATCTTTCTCTTTGAATGGCCCAAAGGATGCAGTGGCTCCTAGTATCATTGAGCAGTGTGTTACTCATAAAGATGAGGGGACTAATAATGCAGATGAAGAAAATATTGAAATTGATGAAAAAAACTCAGGTGAATCATGGATTCAGGGACTCACTGAAGGGGAATATTCTCATCTCAGTGTCGAAGAACGTCTTAGTGCCCTTGTTGTGTTAGTTGGTATTTCGAACGAAGGGAATTCCATCCGTGCTGTTCTTGAGGTAAATGTTCTAATTCTGTTTTGTCAAATGTTAAATCACTTTCACGCCAGGAAGCTGCTAGTTTTTCCCTTGTAATTAATATAAAGTTCTACAGGATCGTTTGGAAGCTGCAAATGTTCTTAAAAAGCAAATGTGGGCTGAGGCACAATTAGATAGAAGTCGGTTGAAAGAAGAGTTCATCAGTAAATTAGATTTTCCATCTTTTACTGGGATAAAAGTTGAAACACAAGTCACTAGTTCTGCTGTGGAGGGCAGCCAAAGCCCCTTGGTTCTTGTTGATGGAAAAAATAAGGAAGCATCTCCAAGTAATGTTGAGGATCAGAAACCATTGCCAGAAGATGCAGAGAATCATGTAAGCTGTGCTCTTTCTGAGAAAGCTTTGGTTATTCAAGATCTTTCCATGAATCCAGATAACATTTCAGCTCAGCAGCATGGATATGCTTCAAAAAGGTCCCGTTCACAATTGAAAGCTTATATTGCCCACCTAGCAGAAGAGATGTATATTTACAGGTCCTTGCCCCTTGGCCAAGATCGCAGACGTAATAGGTACTGGCAGTTTGTGGCATCTGCTTCTAGAAATGATCCTTGTTCTGGTAGGATCTTTGTAGAATTACATGATGGAAATTGGAGGGTTATTGATTCGGAAGAGGTAATTTATCTCTTTGTGATTTATGCATTTATATTTTGATTGCAAGCTCTGCTGTAATAATCTCTAAGATTTTTTTTAATTTTTGCTTAGACTCTTAAAGCCAGAGTTAAAATGGAATTCTTAAGATGAATACCGCCAGTTATCCCCCAGTGACCATGGATATATTAGTTGCAGACATAATCTGAATAATTGTAATTGTATAGATGCGACCTATTGGGGAGAGGAGGGGGGGGGGGATATGATGATGTTGTCCTTGGTTTCATGTAGCTTTGACATGCAATTGTTCGAGAATCTTGGAGAGAATTTGTGCTTTTCCTTCTTTCTTGGGGAAACATATAGTTCAATTGTAATCTAAGAACAAGAATATATGATATCTCTTCTAGTGGAAGCACATGCTTTCTCTTTTCATCTTCTACCTTTCTGCTGGATTTTTCCTTAGAGGCTGTCCTAGCATTAAAAAACAAGAAGATTTCTCTTTTAGGACATCTCCTCTTCCACTTGCTAGAGTTGGAAATAATCTCTTTACTGATGGATGCCAGTCTCTCTTTATCTCTCATGATTGATCACATGAGGATGTGAACCTCCTTGGATCATATGATGAGTTTTTGTTCTTTGGTTGATGCCTTGCAGCATTCACTGATACCATATTCAACTCTATTTCTGTTCAGGCTTTTGATACACTTTTATCATCTTTGGATACACGTGGGGTTAGGGAATCTCATTTGTGTATAATGTTGCAAAAGATTGAATCATCTTTCAGAGAAAATGTTCGAAGGAACTTGGGATCTGCAAACATTGTGTGCCAAAGTGGAACTACAGATGAAAAAGAAACAGCTGAAACAGACACTGCTGATTGCCCAGCAGACGACAGCCCTAGCAGTATGGTTTGTGTTTCCAGCTCAGATACTTCGGATGCTTTTTCTTTGTTTAGTATTGAGCTTGGCAGAAATTCAGCAGAGAGGAAGGGTGCTCTGAAAAGGTACCAGGATTTTCAGAACTGGATATGGAAAGAGTGCTTTAATTCCTCAACGTTATGTGCCGTGAAATATGGAAAGAAAAGATGTGAGCAATTATTGGACACTTGTGACCTGTGTCTTGACACTTATCTCTCTGAAGACTCCCACTGTCTTTGTTGCCACCAAACATTTAAATTTGAAAGCAAGAGATTTGATTTTGCTGAACATGAGATTCAATGCAAAAAGAAAAGGAAGATTGATCCTGGAAATGCATGTGCTTGTGATTCTTCTTTACCTCCAGGAACCAGATTGCTGACGGCACTTTTAAGTTGCATTGAGGTTGGAAATTTTCATGTGACAGTTTAATTAAATCTTTTTACAAATGAAAGGAAAATATTTTCTTAGTCTGGGTCCCAAGTGTTGATGATTATTAATCATGCTGACTGATGTTATTCACTTTTGAGCTTGCAGGTATCTGTTCCACAAGAAGCTCTTGAGTCATTCTGGATGGGAATCCCCAGGAAGGACTGGGGTATGAAGTTGGCAATGCCATCATCAACTGAGGAATTCCTGCAGGTTCTCAACTTATTACACATCACAAAAAATTAACATGCATATGTTTTGTGTTTTTCCTGTTCAATATCTGGCATAAATATGTAATGCCTAGTTAGTTTCTCTCCCTAAATAGTGATGCTCTGTGATTTTCTTTGTTACTTCTATTACCATTACTTGTATTCTGTTAATGATGGGGCAGGGAAATGTTTTATATATATATATATATATTTGTTCAGAGGAAACATACTGTTATCTTGACACTTATTTATTTATTTTTAAAAACATTTCATGGGTATGCTCGATGGAAGGATGATGTCTATTAATTTTATCCTGCTGTTGCCCTGTTATACATATATATGAGCTCTAGAGAGAAGAATGACATGTATTAATTTATTCTGCTGTTGCCCTGTTATGGTCTTGCTGCAGTGCAGTCCTGAGGCTGGAAAGGACTATGGATTTCGATATGCCCATGTGGATTAACAATTTGCTTGCCCATGTGGATAAACAATTTGCTTTGCTAATGTGCTTTTAAATGGACAAATGTGCTTGTGGATTTGCAACAAGACGTTACAGTAACAAGCATATTACATACCTGGTGGGATGTTTTTGCTTATTTTAGAGTTCATATTGCAGATATTGACCGTGTTTGAGAGTGCCATAAAAAGAGAGAGATTGTCATCGAATTTTGAGATGACTAAAGAATTGTTGGGCTCCTCTGCATTGTCAGGGAGTGCAGCACATGATTCTGCTAGTCTGGGATTGGTTCCTGTACTTCCATGGATGCCAAAAACCACTGCAGCTGTGGCCCTGAGGCTTTTTGAGCTAGATGCATCTATTATTTATGTAAAGAATGAGAAACCCAAGCCCTCTGCAGAAAAACCAGTCAAACTATATATGGTCAGTTAATTCTCCCCAGCTTTTTTGTTCACTTTCTGTTTCATTTACTGTCATTGCTAAGATCTGCCTATGTGGGTTTTTTTTTATTTTTCTGAGATGAGGTGGGGATGGGTTGGCATCCCTCATTCCTTTTCCCACTTTTAAATTGAGTAGAAAGTTCTGCAAAATTTCTAAAAGAGTTGGAATCTTTGAGTGTTTTAAAGGAAGTTACGATCCCACATGTTTTAACAGCTTTTAGAATGATCATCACCTATACCCTTAGTTAGGGGAAGAGTGTGGATGCAAACCCATGCTTGATAGCCTATTATGGGCAAGTTGGGGCCACACACTGAGTTAAAAGATCATCACCAGTGGCATTTTGGAAAATTATAGCTGATCCCTGATATGAAATATTCTTTGAATGTGATTATATATGCCCAGTTTTTCTCATATGCAGAAGCTTTCTTCAAGATATTCTCCCTTTAAGAATGAAGATGTTGAATTAAAAGATACAAAGCAAGAAGAGCACATTAAAGAAGATATTGTTGATCTACGTGGTAAGCAGAGCAGTTATAAACGTGGACGAGGGAGGCGTGATCAAGGACTTGCAACAAAGTGGCAGAGAAGAATGCCTGGTTTAAAATCTGATACAGGCAGGAAGAGTTCTTCTAGGGGAACTCGGAATTTGAATCAAGGACAAAGGCAGCAGGGTAAAAAAACAAATTTGCAAGCAACTAGTCGGGGTCGACGGACAGTAAGGAAGAGGAGAGTGGAAAAGATGCAACCCAAGGAGCCCTTGCTTGGTCGGATGACTGACAAGGCTGCCTCCACGAGCTACCTATCGAAAAAATCAGCTGTCCACAACAACTCAGTTAAATCATTCGGAAACATTGGTGATGAAGATTGGAGTGTTAAAAAGGGCAGGATGAATGGTGATGATAATAGCAACATTATGGAAGAAGCAGAATCTGATGATGATGTTGAAGAGGTATATGGGCAAGGAAAGTGGGAACCAGGTTTCAATGGCATTTCCAATGGCTGGAATAGAAATCCAATGGAGGTGAGTGATGATGATGCAAATGTTTCTAACGGCATTGAAGCCATGGGAGAGGATGATTCAGAGGGGGACATGGAAATGAGTGATGGATCAGACAGAGCTGCCAATCGGGTGCAGAGTGATGAAGGTATGGACTCTGCGGATTCAGACGAGTACAGTGACTGAAGCATATTTGCTAATGCGCTTGATATAGTCATATATTTGAGCTGCCTTAACAATTTTGAATCACGCAGCTTGACTGGCAACCAGCTAAATTATTGTATAATAGGGGGAAGTAAGAAAGAGAATTGCCCCTTACTCTATTTTAGCGGGCAATACATAGCAGAAAGAGGAGGTAGAAAGTAATTAGACAGATTCGCGTTGTAATTCATCATTGTTAGTGAGGCATTGGATTGTATTTGTAAGCGTGTCCTGGAAAATGAGGCTTTTCCCCTTTCTTTTTTTGTTCTATTTTATATGAAGTTTTGTCTGACACTGATTTGTCAATATAGCAAATTAACGTTACATTTTCCCTTTTCATGAGAATTTCTTTCTTAGCGAAGGCAACAAGAAACGCCGAAGAGAAGCTTGTAAGCGCAAGCTCGGGGCTGGGGATTTTCACATCCTTCCATGAAGCATGACAGGGAGACCCAGCGGCTCCCCTGGCTGCCTCTGTTTCCAATCGACGGCGAATGTAAAATACTAGAAGAGCCAATAGCCCAAGAGCAACAAAATATGGTATCATCTCCCTGTCTTTGCTAGCCACACACCTAGAGAGCACAAGAACGAAACTATTCTATAGCATTCCAGTGCTGTTTAAGACAAGCATCTTCTCATGACTTCGTTTAGTAGTTATCATTAGTACACACTATATAATCCAATAGGGCACAGGCTGAAACCGCTGCGTTTTATTCATCCTGACAATGAATGCTCTATTGATTCAGCCATACAGACACAAGACAGAGGCAGAAACTCACAACCATCTCCAAGAATATTCACATGTACTATCGGCCGCATCTAAGAATTTAATAGTTTCTTGATTCCTGACTTCTGCTCAGCAGATAGCCTAGTGGGGAATTTGATGTCGAACTTGATTCTCAAGTTGCCCCTCTTTGATGGGTCCTTCGGTAGTGGCATACCTTCCTTGGCGACTACTTCCTCATAGTCCGGATGAATCACGTTGTTGACGGGGATGGTGAGGGTCCTCCCATCCAAGGTCGTGAGATGAACGGTGCAGCCTGTTAGAGCTTCCACAAGAGGTATCTTCTTCGTCACAACCAAGTCGTTGCCTTCCCTTGTGAATGTGCTGTGTGGTTTCTCATCGATTACGAAGACAAGATCTGCGGGGATAACATTTGGCTGCTCATTACCTTTCTCCGGGAAGGTTATTTTTGTTCCCTTTTTCCAACCAGGCTTGATATCAATGGTCAAGATTTCCTCCACGGGCAGTGTTTTCCTGTACCACAAAACCAGCAGTTAATATATGCGAGAGAAAGGATCATGCTGAAGAAAGTGTTGGCTAGGGGTGCACGGCAAGTTAAATCCCATCAAGTTCAAAGCATCCGAAAGACATGAAGGAACACACCATCGCCAAAATTAAGATATAAAGTCTGATACAAATCAAAGCATGCAATTGCTGTCTTGTTCATACAAACAATATCAAGTCTATTAATATAGGGATGCAAGTAGAAAGACAAGATTGATAAGGTACCACTTACCCACTAACATCAACAATCTCCCTTGAAATCTTCATCTTTTTAGTGGTCCCCTTGTAGAGCTCCTCCAGGCTACAAGGCAATGTATTCTCTATTGGAGGAGCCTTCCGAGGAGCTGGATTGATTGGACGTCCCTCGCCAAAAGAACTAAAAATATCATCCCCAAACATTCCACCAAATGACCTTGAACCACCCCTCATACCACCACCACCACCTCCCATTCCTCCAAATGGACTCGAGAAGCCGAAAAATTCAGCAAAAATGTCATCAGCATTTCTCGGATTGAATCTGAATGTTGCTGGCCCATCTCCTGTTGAGAAGAAGGTTGCTCCTCCTGCACCACCAGCTTCTGGTGGTGGAACCTGACCTTTAAGCCCTTCTTCTCCATATTGATCATAAATTGCTCTCTTTTGAGGATCACTTAGAACCTTTAAAATAATCAACATACAAAACATGAGTTCCTATTTAGCTCTGCATGATCTGAAAAGAGACCAAATATGAGAGGCAATATATTGTCTAAACACCATAAAAACAGAGAAGATTTTGATGGGGAAATCCTAAAAAGGCCAGCAATTATGGGAAAAAAGCAAAACCCAAATCCTAAAATGTGGTTTCAACGTGAAAGGTGACCGATTGCCGACAGCCCAGATAAGTAGCTGCCCCTCTAGAACAGAGCTATCACTCCATGTGCAGAGAGCATTAAAAACATATAGCAATAAAGAACTATTATGTATAGAAAAGAGATACTAGGTAGAGTGATCATGATACCAACCTCGTAAGCTTCAGAGATCTGTTTGAATTTGGCCTCAGCTTCTTTCTTGTTATTCGGGTTCTTATCAGGATGCCATTTCATAGCTAGCTTTCTATAAGCCTTCTTCAAGTCTTCATCTTTAGCATTCTTGTCAACCTTCAATGTGTTGTAGTAATCCACACCCATTACTATAATGAGATTTCTACTCTTCTTTAACTAATTTCCTGCCAAAACTTGAGAGTTCAAAAACTGGTTATACGCTGCGGTGCTGCGGTTGTAGTGTTTTATTGCTGCTCGTTGGGGATGTGGTGTTGGTTTTGATGGGCAAGAGGGGGGGATAAAATGAGAAAGAGAAGGATGTGTCTCGAACATCTTGAGGGCCAGGAAGAAAGATGTGGAATTTTCCAGAAAGATTGGTGTCACTGTGAGGAAATTTGTCTTCTTTTTACGCTTTAGTGGTGTTTTCAGAATTATTATATTTTACCTTTTGTTTTACTCTAAACGGGCCTACCTCCCTTGAATTTTAGGTCATATTAGCCATTTAGTCTGTGAATCGCTAGGGGTTATGCTTTTTTTTCAAAAACAAATATGGGGTATATTGGCTGTTTTAACTTTTTTTAAATTCAAAATGTAAATTAAAAGCATGCAAGTATTTAAATAAATAAATTAATAACTATTTATGTAAATAAAAAAATTGTTAATTATAAGAAAATAAAATTGAAAAAATCAAGATATAAATGTAAATTAAGATATTTAATTATATAAAATAAGATTTAAACTTGATTGTGTTTACTGAACTTAATTATTTAAATTAATAAAAAATAAATTCACACCCTAAAAAACTCATGAATTAAAAGATAAATACAAATGAAACTAACTAAATAAACACGTGCCATAAAAAATCTTACGCAAGGCCAAACACATCATCAATATTATTTCAAAATAAATATTTTTTATTTTTTAAAAATAAAATTTATTTGTATAAAAATATTATAAATGAATTAGAATAAAATCTTGAATAATCAAACAAAAACAGAACAACTAAAAAAACTTCTATTAAAAAAAAAAAAAGTATACAAAACCTATGAGCTATATCATGAGGCCAAGATAAACTCAAAGAAAAAACTTGAAAATAATCACAAAACCAATATTTAAAAAAAAAAACCCAGTGCATAACGATAAGATCGTACAAAGCCGAATCTCCAACAAATTAAATGTTGAAAGATAAAACCATGAAAAAAATTAATTACACAAAAAGATCTTAAAAAATGAGGGTGAAAAAAAAATTAATTAGAGGGATAAAAAAAATCCTAAATTGGAGGGTTAAATTGAATTGAAAAATATCTTTAATAAAATGAAAAACAAATCAAAATAATGAGGGTTAAATTGGAAAAAAAAAACAACAAAAAATTTGATTGAATGATGAAATTGAAAGCCAAAAAACTTCAACAAAAGTGCCAAGATAAACAAACTAATAAAAAAATGAGGACCGAAATGAAAAACAAAACATATAAAAAAGTGTAATTGAAGGACCAAATTGAAAAAAAAAACTTCTATAAAATAAATAAGAACAAAATAAGAAATTAAAGAAGGACTAAAAAGAATATGAGATATTGTAATAGAAGGACTAAATTGAAAAGAAAAATAACTTCTATAAATGGAAAAAAAATAAAATAAAAAATTAAAAGAATAAGGACTGGAATTGAAAATTAGAAAATAAAGAGGACAATGATGTATATTACTTGTTGTAAAAGAGAAAAGAAAGGAAAAAGAAATCAAACTTCCACCAACAACAATCTGATAATCGTTAATTGTCACACACCACTCCAGATGAAAGATGACATGATGGCACATCTAAAGAAACAACACAATGCCAGTTTTGGCCACTAGGTGGTATCACACACACCGTCTAAATGATGCATTTGCTGACGCGTGTTGAACATGCATCAACAACTTTTTCATAATTAAAAATATTATTTTGATGGTAAATTAATAGCCTACCCTCATGAAAACCAACAATCAACAATAAAACTGGAGTCAAAAGACTCTAATACTCCTGACCCCAATGCATTGAATTTCTTGGATCCAATGGTACATTTGTAATTCTCTTGCTTAAGAAAAATTAAAAATACCTATACACTTCTACCTGAAACAATTGATTTTTTTAGTCTTAGAGGTATTTGTTTTTATTTTACTGTTTATAAAAATACTATATAAATAAAAAAATCAATGACCTTGCTATTAGGGGTAATACAGTCTTTTCCATATGGGTTATTAGTCATTATAAGAATTATAAGTGACAATTCGGTCTTTTATCTTTTAAAAGTACATTATAAAGATTATATTATTACAAAAAGAAAAAATTTAAAAAAGGTTAATTAGGGACAATTCAATATTTTTATCTTTTATCTACACAATATAAAAAGTTAAAAACTATATTACAATTACAAGCAAAATTTGTTAGATGGTGATAAGGGCGTAACTTTGTATTTTTATATTTTAAAAGCATGATGTAAAGGCTATTTTATCCTTAATAGAAAATTTTCTCAAGCTTGCATCCAAGGGTTTTTTTTTCTTTTTGTATTTTCAAATTGGTTTTTTAGTTATTAAGAAGTTTATCGAGGGCATTTTAATCTTTTAACAAACATAAATATTATTTTAAAAAGAGTTGTTGGTGCGCGCGCTAGCAAGTAAGTGGCATCCATGCTTTTTGGACGGTGCTTGTGGCATCATCCCACTTCTAGACTCTGCCTTATAGGGAGGCATTAGAAGCGCTTCTCCATAATCTTTTCATTGGTGATGCGTATGTACACAATAGAGCAATAGTTAAGTTTTGATAGTTTTTTTGTCTCCTCTCTTTTTTAATTCTTTGCCAAAATATTAATAGTCCTTTCATTTATTTTTTGTATCTAATTTGGTCTTTATTTTTTTTATTGTTTTTTTCTTTGATTTTCCCTTCATTAATTGATTTCATTTAATTTTTAAATCATATTTGATTCTCATTCTTTCGATTGTTGTTTGTTTGTTTTTTTTGTTTTGATAGATTTTAAAACTTGTTAGTAGCAAAAACTTGTTAGTATAAATGTTTTCATGTTTTGTATTCCAATATTAGATCCCATCCTAGTGCACAATTTCAATTTTTATACGACACGTGCTTTCACAATTTCTGACCTATTATAAGTTTTCCAACCTTCCCCATCCCAGTGTAGGATAAAAGCTCGTATTGCATATCTGGTAGATACATTAGATAAGCCAGATGCATTAGTAGACAGTATCAAATCATGAGGATCTTCTAGGTCCTTGGGTGAAGGGGGCTTTATTTTGTAAATTGGGTCGGTTAGTCTTTGTTTGTAAGTAAGATAATCTACTTTGATACTTTGGTTTTTAAGAAAATCAACAACACACTCCTTCATATATGCAGGAGTTTGTTTTAAAATGCCATACAAATCCACCTTGCAAATGTAAAAACTCGCTGGGTGATTGTGAAATACAGGTGGTAGTATAAATTTTTTATTTATATAACTATCAATCCTCTATTTAATCTGCCAAAAAAAAACACTATAGCTAATTATTTTAAAATGAAAAAATAAAACAGTTAAACACACCCAAACACAAAATAAATTTTAAAACTCACCTAACCAACAACAAACTCATAGGATTTGTGCTTGAACTTGCTTTTGCTGAAATGTCTAAGATACAACATGGGTTGTTTAAAGCGTGAAAACATTTTTTTAGATGATATGTTCAAGGTTGTTTGTTTTCTAAGAATGAAAGGGCTACTATAAGAAGAAGGAAAACAAACTATAAGAAGAAGGGAAACGAGAAAAGAAGAGAAAGCAAGTAAAGAAGGAAACCAGTATTTCTAGAAGGAAGGGCCCTTTGTTCTGTGTTGTTTGATAGAAAAACTTGTTAGTAGCAAAAACTTGTTAGTAGAAATGTTTTCATGTTTTGTATTTCAATTTTAGATCCCATCCTAGGGCACAATTTCAATTTTTATACGACGCCTGCTTTTATAATTTGTGACCTATTATAAGTTTTCCAACCTTCCCCATCCCAGTGTAGTATAAAACCTCCTATTGCATATCTGGTAGATACATTAGATAAGCCAGATGCATTAGTAGACAGTATCAAATCATGAGGATCTTCTAGGTCTTGGGGATAAGGGGCCTTTATTTTGTAAATTGGGTCGGTTAGTCTTTGTTTGTAAGTAAGATAATCTACTTTGATACTTTGGTTTTTAAGAAAATCAACAACACACTCCTTCATATATGCAGGAGTTTCTTTTAAAATGCCATACAAATCCACCTCGCAAATGTAAAAACTCGCTGGGTGGTTGTGAAATGTAGGTGGTAGTATAATTTTTTTTATCTATATAACTATCAATCCTCTGTTTAATCTGCCAAAAAAAAAAACACTATAGCTAATTATTTTAAAATGAAAAAATAAAACAGTTAAACACACCCAAACACAAAATAAATTTTAAAACTCACTTGATCAACAACAAACTCATAGGATTTGTGCTTGGACTTGCTTTTGCTGAAATGTCTAAGATACAACATGGGTTGTTTAAAGCGTGAAAACATTTTTTTTAGATGATATGTTCAAGGTTGTTTGTTTTCTAAGAATGAAAGGGCTACTATAAGAAGAAGAAAAACAAACTATACGAAGAAGGGAAACGAGAAAAGAAGAGAAAGCAAGTAAAGAAGAAAACCGGTATTTCTAGAAGGAAGGGCCCTTTGTTCTGTGTTGTTCGATAGAAAAACTTGTTTGTAGCAAAAACTTGTTAGTAGAAATGTTTTCATGTTTTGTATTCCAATTTTAGATCCCATCCTAGGGCACAATTTCAATTTTTATACGACACCTGCTTGCACAATTTCTGACCTATTATAAGTTTTCCAACCTTCCCCATCCTAGTGTAGGATAAAAGCTCATATTGCATATCTGGTAGATATATTACATAAGCCAGATACACCAGTAGACAGTATCAAATCATGAGGATCTTCTAGGTCCTGGGATGAAAGGGGCTTTATTTAGTAAATAGGGCTGGTTAGTCTTTGTTTGTAAGAAAGATAATCTACTTTGATACTTTGGTTTTAAAAAAAATCAACAACACACTCCTTCATATATGTAGGAGTTTGTTTTAAAATGCTATACAAATCTACCTTGGAAATGTAAAAACTCGCTGGGTGGTTGTGAAATGTAGGTGGTAGTATAAATTTTTTATCTATATAACTATCAATCCTCTGTTTAATCTGCCAAGAAAAAAACGCAATAGTTAACTATTTTAAAATTAAAAAATAAAACAGTTAAACACACCCCAACAAAAAATAAATTTTAAAACTCACCTGAGCAGCAACAAACTCGTAGGATTTGTGCTTGGACTTCATTTTGTTGAAATGTCTAAGATACAACATGGGTTGTTTAAAGCGTGAAAACATTTTTTAGATGATATGTTCAAGGTTGTTTGTTTTCTAAAATTGAAAGGGATACTATAAGAAGAAGGAAAACAAACTATAAGAAGAAGGGAAACAAGAAAAGAAGAGAAAGCAAGTAAAGAAGGAAACCGGTATTTCTAGAAGGAAGGGCCCTTTGTTATGTGTTGTTGGATATAAAAACTTGTTAGTAGCAAAAACTTGTTAGTAGAAATGTTTTCATGTTTTGTATTCCAATTTTAGATCCCATCCTAGGGCACAATTTCAATTTTTATACGACACCTGCTTGCACAATTTCTGACCTATTATAAGTTTTCCAACCTTCCCCATCCCAGTGTAGTATAAAACGTCCTATTGTATATTTGGTAGATACATTAGATAAGCCAGATGCATCAGTAGACAGTAACAAATCATGAGGATCTTCTAGGTCCTAGGTGAAGGGGGCTTTATTTTGTAAATAGGGTCGGTTAGACTTTGTTTGTATGAAAGATAATCTACTTTGATAATTTGGTTTTTAAGAAAATCAACAACACACTCCTTCATATATGCAGGTGTTTGTTTTAAAATGCCAAACAAATCCACCTTGCAAATGTAAAAACTCGCTGGGTGGTTGTGAAATGTAGGTGGTAGTATAAATTTTTTATCTATATAACTATCAATCCTCTGTTTAATCTGCCAAGAAAAAAACGCAATAGTTAATTATTTTAAAATGAAAAAATAAAATAGTTAAACACACCCCAACAAAAAATAAATTTTAAAACTCACCTGATCAGCAGCAAACTCGTAGGATTTGTGCTTGGACATGCTTTTGCTGAAATGTCTAAGATATAACATGGGTTGTTTAAAGCGTGAAAACATTTTTTAGATGATATGTTCAAGGTTGTTTGTTTTCTAAGATTGAAAGGGATACTATAAGAAGAAGGAAAACAAACTATAAGAAGAAGGGAAACGGGAAAAGAAGATAAAGCAAGTGAAGAAGGAAACCCGTATTTCTAGAAGGAAGGGCCGTTTGTTCTGTGTTGTTCAATTGAAAAACATGTTAGTAGCAAAAACTTGTTAGTAGAAATGTTTTCATGTTTTGTATTCCAATTTTAGATCCCATCCTAGTGCACAATTTCAATTTTTATACGACACCTGCTTGCACAATTTCTGATCAATTATAAGTTTTCTAACCTTCCCCATCCCAGTGTAGGATAAAAACTCCTATTGTATATCTGGTAGATACATTAGATAGCTAGATGCATCAGTATACAATATCAAATCATGAGGATCTTCTAGGTCCTAGTGTGAAGGGGGATGTATTTTGTAAATAGGGCCGGTTAGTCTTTGTTTGTAAGAAAGATAATCTACTTTGATACTTTGGTTTTTAAGAAAATCAACAACACACTACTTCATATATGCGGGAGTTTGTTTTAAAATGCCATACAAATCCACCATGGAAATGTAAAAACTCGCTGGGTGGTTGTGAAATGTAGGTGGTAGTATAAAATTTTTATCTAAATAACTATCAATCCTCTGTCTAATTTGCCAAGAAAAAAATACAATAGTTAATTCTTTTAAAATGAAAAAATAAAACAGTTAAACACATCCAAACACAAAATAAATTTTAAAACTCACTTGATCAGCAACAAACTCGTAGGATTTGTGCTTGGACTTCCTTTTGCTGAAATGTCTAAGATACAACATGGGTTGTTTAAAGCTTGAAAATAGTTTTTAGATGATATGTTCAAGGTTGTTTGTTTTCTAAGAATGAAAGGGATACTATAAGAAGAAGGAAAACAAACTATAAGAAGAAGGGAAACGAGAAAAGAAGAGACAGCAAGTAAAGAAGGAAACTGGTATTTCTAGAAGGAAGGGCCCTTTGTTATGTGTTGTTCGATAGAAAAACTTGTTTGTAGCAAAAACTTGTTAGTTGAAATGTTTTAATGTTTTGTATTCCAATTTTAGATCCCATCCTAGGGCACAATTTCAATTTTTATACGACACCTGCTTGCATAATTTCTGACCTATTATAAGTTTTCCAACCTTCCCCATCCCAGTGTAGTATAAAACCTCCTATTGCATATCTGGTAGATAAATTAGATAAGCCAGATGCATCAGTAGACAGTAACAAATCATGAGGATCTTCTAGGTCCTAGGTGAAAGGGGCTTTATTTTGTAAATAGGGTCGGTTAGACTTTGTTTGTATGAAAGATAATCTACTTTGATAATTTGGTTTTTAAGAAAATCAACAACACACTCCTTCATATATGCAGGTGTGTGTTTTAAAATGCCATACAAATCTACCTTAGAAATGTAAAAAATCGCTGGGTGGTTGTGAAATGTAGGTGGTAGTATAACTTTTTTATCTATATAACTATCAATCCTCTGTTTAATCTGCCAAGAAAAAAACGCAATAGTTAACTATTTTAAAATTAAAAAATAAAACAGTTAAACACACCCCAACAAAAAATAAATTTTAAAACTCACCTGATCAGCAGCAAACTCGTAGGATTTGTGCTTGGACTTCCTTTTGTTGAAATGTCTAATATACAACATGGGTTGTTTAAAGCGTGAAAACATTTTTTAGATGATATGTTCAAGGTTGTTTGTTTTCTAATATTGAAAGGGATATTATAAGAAGAAGGAAAACAAACTATAAGAAGAAGGGAAACGAGAAAAGAAGATAAAGCAAGTGAAGAAGGAAATCGGTATTTCTAGAAGGAAGGGCCGTTTGTTCTGTGTTGTTCAATTGAAAAACTTGTTAGTAGCAAAAACTTGTTAGTAGAAATGATTTCATGTTTTGTATTCCAATTTTAGATCCCATCCTAGTGCACAATTTCAATTTTTATACGACACCTGCTTGCACAATTTCTGACCAATTATAAGTTTTCTAACCTTCCCCATCCCAGTGTAGGATAAAAACTCCTATTGTATATCTGGTAGATATATTAGATAGCTAGATGCATCAGTAGACAGTATCAAATCATGAGGATCTTCTAGGTCCTTGTATGAAGGGGGCTGTATTTTGTAAATACGGCCGGTTAGTCTTTGTTTGTATGAAAGATAATCTACTTTGATACTTTGGTTTTTAAGAAAATCAACAACACACTCCTTCATATATGCGGGAGTTTGTTTTAAAATGCCATACAAATCCACCTTGGAAATGTAAAAACTCGTTGGGTGGTTGTGAAATGTAGGTGGTAGTATAAATTTTTTATCTAAATAACTATCAATCCTCTGTCTAATTTGCCAAGAAAAAAATACAATAGTTAATTGTTTTAAAATGAAAAAATAAAACAGTTAAACACATCCAAACACAAAATAAATTTTAAAACTCACTTGATCAGCAGCAAACTCGTAGGATTTGTGCTTGGACTTCCTTTTGCTGAAATGTCTAAGATACAACATGGGTTGTTTAAAGCTTGAAAATAGTTTTTAGATGATATGTTTGTTGTAACCCATTTTTGGGTCCTCATTATTGTAACCCAATTTTGGATTCACCAAGTTTTTCTTGAATGTTATTTTATTTCTATTATTATTTATAAAAATCCAAAAAATAAAAAAAGTTTCAAATTCAAAAGAATATTTTTTTCTCGAGTCAACCGCATCTTTCCATCAAAACCGAGTTCACCGGGTCGATACGGGTCTAACCATGTCGACCGGGATGAAAAATGAGTTTCAGGTCATTTTGGGTCAAAACTGTTATTTTGTGGTCAAAACCCGGTTCACCGGGTTGATACCCACTGAAAGTTTTTTGTGTTTCGACATAATTTTCGGTAATTAAAATTGATTTTTAGCGGTTGAGTCGGGCTTTTTCTAATACTGATTTGAGTTTTTAATTTTACCTATATAAATATTTATTATTATATATAATAAAACAAATTTTTTTTTTTTGTCATATTAGGCATGTTAGGCAATGTTAGGCAGGGTTTTTTTTCTTACAATTAGGAAACAATTTAGGCAGAAATCAACTCTTATGTTACTGTTCACTGGCTATAAATAGCCGGTGACAATCACTGAAGAAGGAGGAGAAGAAAGGGAGGAGGAGAAGAGAAGAGAAGGGAGAGACAGAGAGAAGAAAGCAGAAGAAGAAGAAGCAAAGAAGAGAGTCCAACATCACCACCGCAGGTAGCCTTTCCCGTCGTTTTTCTATTCTGCATGCAGATGAAAGATTAATTAGCGAGTTACTGTGCTGTGCACACAGTAACCCCGGTTACTATGTGCACAGTAACCAGCCCATTCTTTGGGCCAGGTTCGGCCTAACCCATATATTTGGGCCTGATCCGGCCCATTTCAAAGAAAAAAATCAAAAAATATTTGTTTCAGCATTTTATAATTTTTCCGCGTAATTTTTATGTCATTTTGATTAATATTTGGTGGTATTTTTTTTATGTTGTTAAAAATACAAAAATCTGATTTTTAAATACCCGGTTTTCGTCAAAAACTTCCACAAAATACAAAAAAAATTAAAAAAAAAATGTTTTTGTGCATACGGCCAAGTGTCTCAAAGCTAAAAATTTATGTTATATTTTTTCATACACCAAAACAAAATGTTTTAGCATGCATTTTGGCTTTAATAACCAGTTTATTAAAGTCAAGAGAATATTGGCCAATATTTCAAAAAAAACAAAAATTTTATTTTGTTTGTCTCTTAGTATCCGGGGTATGACTTTACACGTAATGCATATTCCGGATATTTAATTCTTTTTTTTTTTGGACAATAGAACCTGGGGTATGACATTACATGTAATGCGTATTCCGAACAATAAAAAACCACAACACGACCTTAGATTTTATCAGACATTAAAACAATGCAGCTTACCTTAGGTAGGGCGTAGTTGGGGTGCTAATACCTTCACTTTACGCAACAAGTCTCCGTACCCGATCTCTAAAGACCAGTTAAGGTTCCTAGTAACCAGAATACTAGGTGGCGACTCCCTGTCCATTTTTTTAGCTTAGAGACAAAGAACTCCTTGTCTCACCATATTTTCCATGCCAAATAGACATCATACTACACCCTCATGAAGGGTTGGGGGTGGACGATCGCCACACCGTCGTACACGTGCGACAATGTTCAAGGTTGTTTGTTTTCTAAGAATGAAAGGGATACTATAAGAAGAAGGAAAACAAACTATAAGAAGAAGGGAAACGAGAAAAGAAGAGAAAGCAAGTAAAGAAGGAAACTGGTATTTCTAGAAGGAAGGGCCCTTTGTTTTGTGTTGTTCGATAGAAAAACTTGTTTGTAGCAAAAACTTGTTAGTAGAAATGTTTTAATGTTTTGTATTCCAATTTTAGATCCCATCCTAGGGCACAATTTCAATTTTTATACGACACCTGCTTGCACAATTTCTGACCTATTATAAGTTTTCCAACCTTCCCCATCCTAGTGTAGGATAAAAGCTCATATTGCATATCTGGTAGATACATTACATAAGCCAGATACATCAGTAGACAGTATCAAATCATGAGGATCTTCTAGGTCCTGGGGTGAAAGGGGCTTTATTTATTAAATAGGGCTGGTTAGTCTTTGTTTGTAAGAAAGATAATCTACTTTGATACTTTGGTTTTTAAAAAAATCAACAACACACTCCTTCATATATGTAGGAGTTTGTTTTAAAATGCCATACAAATCTACCTTGGAAATGTAAAAACTCGCTGGGTGGTTGTGAAATGTAGGTGGTAGTATAAATTTTTTATCTATATAACTATCAATCCTCTGTTTAATCTGCCAAGAAAAAAACGTAATAGTTAATTATTTTAAAATGAAAAAATAAAACAGTTAAACACACCCCAACAAAAAATAAATTTTAAAACTCACCTGATCAGCAGCAAATTAATAGGATTTGTGCTTGGACTTCCTTTTGTTGAAATGTCTAATATACAACATGGGTTGTTTAAAGCGTGAAAACATTTTTTAGATGATATGTTCAAGGTTGTTTGTTTTCTAATATTGAAAGGGATATTATAAGAAGAAGGAAAACAAACTATAAGAAGAAGGGAAACGAGAAAAGAAGATAAAGCAAGTGAAGAAGGAAACCGGTATTTCTAGAAGGAAGGGTCGTTTGTTCTGTGATGTTCAATTGAAAAACTTGTTAGTAGCGAAAACTTGTTAGTATAAATGTTTTCATGTTTTATATTCCAATATTAGATCCCATCCTAGTGCATAATTTCAATTTTTATACGACATGTGCTTTCACAATTTTTAACCTATTATAAGTTTTCCAACCTTCCTCATCCCAGTGTAGGATAAAAGCTCTTATTGCATATCTGGTAGATACATTAGATAAGCCAGATGCATCAGTAGACAGTATCAAATCATGAGGATCTTCTAGGTCCTTGGGTGAAGGGGGCTGTATTTTTTAAATAGGGTCGGTTAGTCTTTGTTTGTGAGAAAGATAATCTACTTTGATACTTTGGTTTTTAAGTAAATCGTTGTTTGTGAGAAAGATAATCTACTTTGATACTTTGGTTTTTAAGAAAATCAACAACAAACTCCTTCATATATGCAGGAGTTTGTTTTAAAATATCATACAAATCCACCTTGGAAATGTAAAAACTTACTGTGTGGTTGTGAAATGTAAGTGGTAGCATAAATTTTTTATCTATATGGCTATCAATCTTTTGTTTAATCTGCCAAGAAAAAAAGGCAATAGTTAATTTTTTTAAAACGAAAAAATAAAACAATAAAACACACCCAAACATAAAATAAATTTTAAAACTCACCTGATCAACAACAAACTCATAGGATTTGTGCTTGAACTTGCTTTTATTGAAATGTCTAAGATACAACATGGGTTGTTTAAAGCGTGAAAACATTTTTTTATATGATATGTTCAAGGTTGTTTGTTTTCTAAGAATGAAAGGGCTATTATAAGAAGAAGGAAAACAAACTATAAGAAGAAGGGAAACGAGAAAAGAAGAGAAAGCAAGTAAAGAAGGAAACCGGTATTTCTAGAAGGAAGGGTCGTTTGTTCTGTGTTGTTCGATAGAAAAACTTGTTAGTAGCAAAAACTTGTTAGTAGAAATGTTTTCATGTTTTGTATTCCAATTTTAGATCTCATCCAAGTGCACAATTTCAATTTTTATACGACACCTGCTTGCATAATTTCTAACCTATTATAAGTTTTCCAACCTTCCCCATCGCAGTGTAGGATAAAAGCTCCTATTGCATATCTGGAAGATACATTAGATAAGCTAGATGCATCAGTAGACAATATCAAATCATTAGGATCTTCTAAGTCCTGGTATGAAGGGGGTTGTATTTTGTAAATAGGGTCGGTTAGTCTTTGTTTGTGAGAAAGGTAATCTACTTTGATACTTTGGTTTTTAAGACAATCAACAACACACTCCTTCATTTATGCAGGAGTTTGTTTTAAAATGCAATATAAATCCACCTTGGAAATGTAAAAACTCGTTGGGTGGTTGTGAAATGTAGGTTGTAGTATAAATTTTTTATATGTGTAACTATCAATCCTCTGTTTAATCTGCCAAGAAAAAATGCAATAGTTAATAATTTTAAAATGAAAAAATAAAATAGTTAAACACACCCAAACACAAAATAAATTTTAAAACTCACATGATCAGCAGCAAACTCGTAGGATTTGTCCTTGGATTTCATTTTGCTGAAATGTCTAAGATACAACATGAGTTGTTTAAAGCATGAAAACATTTTTTATATGATATGTTCAAGGTTGTTTGTTTTCTAAGAATGAAAGGGCTACTATAAGAAGAAGGAAAACAAACTATAAGAAGAAGGGAAACGAGAAAAGAATAGAAAGCAAGTAAAGAAGGAAACCGGTATTTCTAGAAGGAAGGGTCGTTTGTTCTATGTTTTTTGATAGAAAAACTTGTTAGTAGCAAAAACATGTTAGTAGAAATGTTTTCATGTTTTGTATTCCAATTTTAGATCCCATCCTAGGGCACAATTTCAATTTTTATACGACACCTGCTTTCACAATTTCTGACCTATTATAAGTTTTCCAACCTCCCCATCGCAGTGTAGGATAAAAGCTCATATTGCATATCTGGTAGATACATTAGATAAGCCAGATGCTTCAGTAGACAGTATCAAGTCATGAGGATCTTCTAGGTCCTAGTGTGATATTTGGTGTATTTTGTAAATAGTACCGGTTGGTGTTTGTTTGTAAGAAAGATAATCTACTTTGATACTTTGGTTTTTAAGAAAATCAACAACACACTCCTTCATATATGCGGGAGTTTGTTTTAAAATGCCATACAAATCCACATTGAAAATGTAAAAACTCGCTGGGTGGTTGTGAAATGTAGTTGGTAGTATAAAATTTTTATCTAAATAACTATTAATCCTCTGTCTAATCTGCCAAGAAAAAAAGGCAGTAGTTAATTATTTTAAAATGAAAAAATAAAACAGTTAAACACACCCAAACACAAAATAAATTTTAAAACTCACCTAATCAGCAGCAAACTCATAGGATTTGTGCTTGGACTTGCTTTTGCTGAAATGTCTAAGATACAACATGGGTTGTTTAAAGCTTGAAAATAGTTTTTAGATGATATGTTCAAGATTGTTTGTTTTCTAAGAATGAAAGGGATACTATAAGAAGAAGGAAAACAAACTATAAGAAGAAGGGAAACGAGAAAAGAAGATAAAGCAAGTGAAGAAGGAAACCGGTATTTCTAGAAGGAAGGGTCGTTTGTTCTGTGATGTTCAATTGAAAAACTTGTTAGTAGCGAAAACTTGTTAGTATAAATGTTTTCATGTTTTATATTCCAATATTAGATCCCATCCTAGTGAATAATTTCAATTTTTATACGACATGTGCTTTCACAATTTCTGACCTATTATAAGTTTTCCAACCTTCCTCATCCCAGTGTAGGATAAAAGCTCCTATTGCATATCTGGTAGATACATTAGATAAGCCAGATGCATCAGTAGACAGTATCAAATCATGAGGATCTTCTAGGTCCTTGGGTGAAGGGGGCTGTATTTTTTAAATAGGGTCGGTTAGTCTTTGTTTATGAGAAAGATAATCTACTTTGATACTTTGGTTTTTAAGTAAATCGTTGTTTGTGAGAAAGATAATCTACTTTGATACTTTGGTTTTTAAGAAAATCAACAACAAACTCCTTCATATATGCAGGAGTTTGTTTTAAAATATCATACAAATCCACCTTGGAAATGTAAAAACTTACTGTGTGGTTGTGAAATGTAAGTGGTAGCATAAATTTTTTATCTATATGGCTATCAATCTTTTGTTTAATCTGCCAAGAAAAAAAGGCAATAGTTAATTTTTTTAAAACGAAAAAATAAAAAAATAAAACACACTCAAACATAAAATAAATTTTAAAACTCACCTGATCAACAACAAACTCATAGGATTTGTGCTTGAACTTGCTTTTATTGAAATGTCTAAGATACAACATGGGTTGTTTAAAGCGTGAAAACATTTTTTTATATGATATGTTCAAGGTTGTTTGTTTTCTAAGAATGAAAGGGCTACTATAAGAAGAAGGAAAACAAACTATAAGAAGAAGGGAAACGAGAAAAGAAGAGAAAGCAAGTAAAGAAGGAAACCGGTATTTCTAGAAGGAAGGGTCGTTTGTTCTGTGTTGTTCGATAGAAAAACTTGTTAGTAGCAAAAACTTGTTAGTAGAAATGTTTTCATGTTTTGTATTGCAATTTTAGATCTCATCCAAGTGCACAATTTCAATTTTTATACGACACCTGCTTGCACAATTTCTGACCTATTATAAGTTTTCCAACCTTCCCCATCGCAGTGTAAGATAAAAGCTCCTATTGCATATCTGGGAGATACATTAGATAAGCTAGATGCATCAGTAGACAGTATCAAATGATTAGGATCTTCTAGGTCCTGGTGTGAACGGGGTTGTATTTTGTAAATAGGGTCGGTTAGTCTTTGTTTGTGAGAAAGGTAATCTACTTTGATACTTTGGTTCTTAAGACAATCAACAACACACTCCTTCATTTATGCAGGAGTTTGTTTTAAAATGCAATATAAATCCACCTTGGAAATGTAAAAACTCGCTGGGTGGTTGTGAAATGTAGGTTGTAGTATAAATTTTTTATATGTGTAACTATCAATCCTCTGTTTAATCTGCCAAGAAAAAATGCAATAGTTAATAATTTTAAAATGAAAAAATAAAATAGTTAAACACACCCAAACACAAAATAAATTTTAAAACTCACATGATCAGCAGCAAACTCGTAGGATTTGTCCTTGGATTTCATTTTGCTGAAATGTCTAAGATACAACATGAGTTGTTTAAAGCATGAAAACATTTTTTATATGATATGTTCAAGGTTGTTTGTTTTCTAAGAATGAAAGGGCTACTATAAGAAGAAGGAAAACAAACTATAAGAAGAAGGGAAACGAGAAAAGAAGAGAAAGCAAGTAAAGAAGGAAACCGGTATTTCTAGAAGGAAGGGCCGTTTGTTCTATGTTTTTCGATAGAAAAACTTGTTAGTAGCAAAAACTTGTTAGTAGAAATGTTTTCATGTTTTGTATTCCAATTTTAGATCCCATCCTAGGGCACAATTTCAATTTTTATACGACACCTGCTTTCACAATTTCTGACCTATTATAAGTTTTCCAACCTCCCCATCGCAGTGTAGGATAAAAGCTCATATTGCATATCTGGTAGATACATTAGATAAGCCAGATGCATGAGTAGACAGTATCAAGTCATGAGGATCTTCTAGGTCCTAGTGTGAAGGTTGGTGTATTTTGTAAATAGTGTCGGTTGGTGTTTGTTTGTAAGAAAGATAATCTACTTTGATACTTTGGTTTTTAAGAAAATCAACAACACACTCCTTCATATATGCGGGAGTTTGTTTTAAAATGCCATACAAATCCACATTGAAAATGTAAAAACTCGCTGGGTGGTTGTGAAATGTAGGTGGTAGTATAAAATTTTTATCTAAATAACTATCAATCCTCTGTCTAATCTGCCAAGAAAAAAAGGCAGTAGTTAATTGTTTTAAAATGAAAAAATAAAACAGTTAAACACACCCAAACACAAAATAAATTTTAAAACTCACCTAATCAGCAGCAAACTCATAGGATTTGTGCTTGGACTTGCTTTTGCTTAAATGTCTAAGATACAACATGCGTTGTTTAAAGCGTGAAAATATTTTTTTAGATGATATGTTCAAGGTTGTTTGTTTTCTAAGAATGAAAGGGCTACTATAAGAAGAAGGAAAACAAACTATAAGAACAAGGGAAACGAGATAAGAAGAGAAAGCAAGTAAAGAAGGAAACCGGTATTTCTAGAAGGAAGGGTCGTTTGTTCTCTGTTTTTCGATAGAAAAACTTGTTAGTAGCAAAAACTTGTTAGTAGAAATGTTTTCATGTTTTGTATTCCAATTTTAGATCCCATCCTAGGGCACAATTTCAATTTTTATACGACACTTGCTTTCACAATTTCTGACCTATTATAAGTTTTCCAACCTTCCCCATCGCAGTGTAGGATAAAAGCTCCTATTGCATATCTGGTAGATACATTAGATAAGTCAGATGCATGAGTAGATAATATGAAGTCATGAGGATCTTCTAGGTCCTGGTGTGAAGGAGGTTGTTTTTTGTAAGTAGTGTCGGTTGGTGTTTGTTTGTAAGAAAGATAATCTACTTTGATACTTTGGTTTTTAAGAAAATCAACAACACACTCCTTCATATATGCTAGAGTTTGTTTTAAAATGCCATACAAATCCACCTTGGAAATGTAAAAACTCGCTGGGTGGTTGTGAAATGTAGGTGGTAGTATAAAAATTTTTTTTCTATATAACTATCAATCCTCTGTTTAATCTGCCAAGAAAAAAGGGCAATAGTTAATTATTTTAAAATGAAAAAATAAAACAGTTAAACACACCCAAACACAAAATACATTTTAAAACTCACCTGATCAGCAGCAAACTCATAGGATTTGTGCTTGGACTTGCGTTTGTTGAAATGTCTAAGATACAACATGCGTTGTTTAAAGCGTGAAAACATTTTTTTAGATGATATGTTCAAGGTTGTTTGTTTTCTAAGAATGAAAGGGCTACTATAAGAAGAAGGAAAACAAACTATAAGAAGAAGGGAAACGAGAAAAGAAGAGAAAGCAAGTATAGAAGGAAACCGGTATTTCTAGATGGAAGGGTCGTTTGTTCTGTGTTGTTCGATAGAAAAACTTGTTAGTAGCAAAAACTTGTTTGTAGAAATGTTTTCATGTTTTGTATTCCAATTTTGGATCCTATCCTAGGGCACAATTTCAATTTTATACGACACCTGCTTTCATAATTTCTGACCTATTATAAGTTTTCCAACCTTCCCCATCCCAGTGTAGGATAAAAGCTCCTATTGCATATCTGGTAGATACATTAGATAAGCCAGATGCATCCGTTGACAGTATCAAATCATGAGGATCTTCTAGGTCCTGGTGTGAAGGGGGCTGTATTTTGTAAGTAGTGTCGGTTGGTGTTTGTTTGTAAGAAAGATAATCTACTTTGATACTTTGGTTTTTAAGAAAATCAACAACACACTCCTTCATATATGCAGGAGTTTGTTTTAAAATGTCATACAAATCCACCTTGGAAATGTAAAAACTCGTTGGGTGGTTGTGAAATGTAGGTGGTAGTATAAAATTTTTATCTATATAACTATAAATCCTTTGTTTAATCTGCTACGAAAAAAACGCAATAGTTAATTATTTTAAAATGAAAAAATAAAACAGTTAAACACACCGAAACACAAAATAAATTTTAAAACTCACCTGATCAGCAGCAAACTCATAGGATTTGTGCTTGGACTTGCTTTTGCTGAAATGTCTAAGATACAACATGGGTTGTTTAAAGCGTGAAAATATTTTTTTAGATGATATGTTCAAGGTTGTTTGTTTTCTAGAATGAAAGGGCTACTATAAGAATAAGGAAAACAAACTATAAGAAGAAGAGAAACGGGAAAAGAAGAGAAAGCAAGTAAAGAAGGAAACCAGTATTTCTAGAAGGAAGGGTCGTTTGTTCTTGGTTGTTCGATAGAAATTTTTTATATATTATATAGATTTGGCTGAGGAGGTAATCTTTCCCTAACTTCAACAGTATACAGCCATGCATGAGTAGGTAATCTTTCACTAATTTCAACAGGAATTTTGGATTTGTTATCATCTTGAATTTTGGTGCTTGAATTCTGATTTGCTTCTGCTATTCATTTCATGGGTCATTTTGACCTACATATCTATTATATAGATTTCGCTGGCAATAAATGGAAGGGTCGGAAGTTGTGGTATCCATTGATTGATTCCACTCACTAAAATATGCTGAGTCCACTATATTCTAGCCACAAAAATCAATGATACTGAGACGTTTGTGAAAACCCAAAGAAGCTCCAAAAGGCTTTTTCTTAGATAATTCAAAGTGAGGTCACTCTGTAGACAGTACCCTAAGCCTAATGGGATGAATTATTTGGAATTGTTTAAACTATTTTATTTATTTTTCATATTAATACATTAAAATAATTTAAGATTATAAAAAAATTAATTTAAAGTAAAAATAAATTCTAAAATATTCAAAAACACTTCTTAAATACAGAAATAAAAACACTCTAAGTAAGCATTATTATTATTATTATTATTAAAATGCATTGAATAATTTTTAATTTCACTTTCATCGATCATCACTTCCATAACATTTGATATATCAATTTATTAACACGCCAAACATCATTAATAATTAATTTATATACCCTTAAAAATCACTTCTGTATTAGTTACTCATTTCTGTGATTATTCTTCATTGTTTTAATCGCTATCAAACGCTTCCTCGTTTCAGCAAAAAAAAAAAAAAAAAGATTGAGGTCCAAATGTGCTTCGGGCTGGTATTTGGAATGGCTTAATTGGCAGTAGTAAAGGGAAATAATAAAGCTGGGATGCCTCTCTTTTACCCTTCTAATTAACGCGTTCTCTTCTTTTTCTTTTCTTGTTGTTTTGCTTCCTTTTTTTCCCACTTTGACTGCTGAATTGCCACTGCCACTACCCACTTTGACAAGCTCCCTCCCTCCCTCCCACCGCCCGCTAATCAAGGAAGACAAACCACTTGAATAAAGAAAAGGGTAAAATCAAAACTCCCTTTGCCTTTAATCGATTGGTCAAACCAGAAGCTAGCGTTCTGACAACCCAATGGGAGGCCATGGAGGATGGATACCACTTGTGGCGAATGAAACTTGCAACTGTTCTGCATCCTCCTCCTCCTCCTCCTCCTCCTCACTTGTCTAGAGACTTACGAGCCCTTGCCTGCAACTCCCTGGACTTGCACACCCTCGTCTTGGACTTGGTGGAACCTGGGCCCATTGATCGTTCTTTTTTTAGTTTAATGTGGTATCCGGTTCAGCTTGCGCGTATCTCGATTAATCCCACGAACCCTGAAGTTAACGACCATGTAAGCCTCCAGTGACCATCATATAAGCAATCCAGGGCTCGAACCTGAAACCACAGAAAGAACAAACCTCTTAATCCTAAATTATTACCACTAGACCACCACCTTAGATCACGGGCCCATTGATCGTTCTTGTAATGGAACCATGTGGCTGTAACTAGTCATCGCGTCGGCCACATTATAATGAAGATTTTGATATTTAAGGGCCCTTTTCTTTTCTTTTCTTTTCCTTTTTTTTCTTTTTTGAACTGCTACTTGGCAGAGGCACGAACAATGGAAGCTTCTTTACCTTTACCTTTACCTTTACCTTTGTTCATTTGAACAGTTGCTATATATGATCATATTCCAGGCTTTGAAAGGACAAGGTGGGTGGCTGTCCTCTATTTTCCCTTTTCCACATGCTATGCTTCCTGTTAATTCTGGAGTTCATTGATCAACAGTGAATCGGTGACGTGAAGACACAGATAACAGTATAAATGGCAATTATATGTATAAAAAAACAGATGCTCCATCCCGCCCCCAAACCCCAAGAACAGGCCGGGGCCTCTCTAAATTGAATCTTTAGAAGAAAAAAAGATGAATAAATAAAGAAGTTGTTTAGCCATAAATGAAACCCTTATCTTGAACGTGAATTTTAATTAGGATAATGAAATCCATCGATCCAACAGATAAGTTTTTCAAAAGTATCCACCTAACAGAGGATAACAACTGACTGTCCTTTAAGACTTTTGTGTTAGATCAAAGAATATCTCACACTCACATTTGTTGCATTTATAAAACCTTTTAAATTTTCATTTCATTATGACTTGTTCTTTGGAAAAGAAATAGGAAGTATAGGATGAACCGTGTAAATCAAACTATTAAAATTTTAAATAAAATTTTAAAATATAATTTATATTATATTTTAGTAAAAAAATTTAGGCTTGAAACTACATAAATTTATACTATTTTATATTTATTTTTTATTAAATAAATAAAAATAATATGATTTAAACTCATGACCGCATGGTTATCAAGATTATAATATTTAGTTAAAAAATTAATTTAAATTAAATTAAATTTTAAAATAAAATTTAAAGATAATAATTCTGAAAACAACAAAAGATAAAATGCATTATCAAGTCTCGGGACACAAGAAAAATAATAAAAAGGAGGACTCTTGCGCGTGCAAAACATGAATGGAGGTGTCAAATATCCGTGTAGGAAGAGTGTGTGATGTGTCTATGCTCTATCTATCATGAGATTAAACAAAGTGAAGAGGGTTGGGGGGCTGGGCACATGCTGTCTGCCCTAAATGGCATTATATGCTTTGCCCGCCCGCCTCAATCGGCGGCATGATTACCCGGCCACAGCTAGCACATCATCATTTTCCTTTCATCTTTGAAGTGGCCAGATTGCCCTTCACAGTCACCCCCCTCAGGAAAGGACATGATCGTTGATAGAGGGTCACTTTAATAATTTCATGTTTTTCACTTCGTGGACAATCAGCTGGTAGTTAACCCCCTTTCCTCGTCGGAGAAATTTCTGTGAGATTGACCCCTAATTCTTGATTATAGCTTAGGGCCTATCATTACCTGGATTTAACCTTGTTTCATGATATCCCGCAATGTAGCTTGGTTTGCTTACAAGATAAGAAAGAGTAATTCGCATTTTGAATATTTATGGGATTTATTTAGAGTCACTGGAACTAGCTGATCTTAGAGGGAACAAAATTCAAATATTAACGAAATTATTTACAGAGAGAAAAATAAGTAAGATTATCAAGATATAAATCACAGAAACAAGTGGAAAAAGGAGTTGTTTTGTTAAAGTTTGGTCTCCACCAGGGACCACAATCATCACCAATTCCCTCCAATTTCCACCTAAAAGAGTAGAAAAAACTGGAGTGATTGAAAGGTCTTTCTATATAAAGTGTGCACCTCCACACTCTGCTATAGACTAGTTATACACAGCAACGCTATCCTTTCTTTAGCCATGGCTCCCTCTCCAAGACTCATTTCCTTTCTCTTCCTCCTAGCCATTTTATCTGTGCAAATCCATGCCAGAGAGAGCCAGTTCTTTAGCAAAGTCAGTGGCGCCACCGCCACCACTCCCTCCACTACCACCATCAGCAACGATAACGCTCAAGATAAAACACTCCCCAGCAAAGAAAAAGAAGAAGGGTTGAGCAAGCAAGAACAAGATCCATCCTTCATCCCAGACAACCAAAATGGTTATGGTCTATATGGTCAAGAATCCACCCAGTTCCCCACCACCACTAAGCTAGCTAATGCACCCTACACTACTACCACTTACCAGCCATACAAGACCCAAACCCAAAACCAAGAAAGCTACACCAATTATCCAACTGACACAACCACCAACACCAACACAAACACCAACTACTACAGCAACAATGCTTATGATCAGGAGCAGCAACAAAACTTTGGTGAAACAAGCCTTCAAGAAAGTGGATACACAAACATGGGGAACCAGAACAACAAGTACTACTACAATGGTGCCAATAGCTACAGCAATGATGAGAAGCAAGGCATGAGTGACACAAGGTACTTGGAAAAAGGGAAGTACTACTATGACCTGAAGGGTGAGAGCAGTACTAACTACAACCCAAACCAGTACCAGCAGGACTCAAGAAACAACTACAATACTAGAGGTTATTACAGCAACAACAACAACAACGAGAACTCCAAGTACGAGTACTACAATAACTCCATGCAAAAGTACGACAACCAGGATGATTTTGAAGAGGGCAAGGAAGAGCAGTATGTGCCATGATTGTAATCTTTGTGGTCAAGCGATTAAGAGAGTGAGCGTTTTTCAATTATATTGGGTGGTGTTAGATAATGTTGGATTATGTTTAGTGGGAAAGATTAAACTACATAAATTTCATTGTCGTCTTTGTGGTTTTACTTGTGATCTTGTTTTACTCCTATCAATTGTCTTTCATCCTTCCAAAAGTTAAGGTATGAGAGCGAGCATGGTACTTTTGTTAACTTTTTGTTACGAGCAATATCGATCTAATAAAGTGTATATTGTACTGTATTATATTATCAATCTTCAGGATTTACTCTAAGGAGAAGAGTCGCATATGTCGTAATTAAATATTTAAGTGAATATCCCTTGATTTTGTAAATTAGGACACTACTTTTTTACTTCTGCAATCAGCACTAGTAGCTTAGCATAGCGTTGGCCGCATGCCGGGATGGGATGTGGTTGTCAAGTGGTTCTATTACCACATAATACCGTAATTATATATATATATATATATATATATATATCCTCCATGCTTGAGATTGTACCACTGACTTTCTGGGTTGTGTTCTGTTGGGCACTAGCTAGTGCAATACACGTGGTTTCTTCACCGAGGCTCTTCCTTTAGCTAGGTTGGGAAACCGTGCATTAAGTTTCTCAATTTACTGCATACAAGTTCGAACTCGAGATGGAATACAAATGATATTTATCGAATAAAATATATTCGAGTACTAAATTTCCTTGCATGTAACGTGAGTTAATCGATTGGTTGTCACTAGAAAAGACAAGTGTACGTTAATTATTTGAAAAAAAAAAATTATAATGTTTGCTATAACTACTATTTAAAACATGTTTAGCGTAGGAAAGAGATAACACAAGAAAAGAAAGTGAGAGAAAATAATATTTAGATCCATTAGAAGATGATGATAAAAAAAAAAAAAAAAAATTGCATACGATCTAAAATTATTATTTTTATTCTCTCTTTCATGTTTTTCTCTTCTTTATATGCTATAAACGTGTATTGTTTGATTACCATAAAAAAAAAAAAAATAATAATAATAATTAGTACACTAGCATACATTTCTTTCTTTCTTTTATTAATAACGATTTTTTTTTTCATTAAATGATATCTAGAGTTTCAGGACTCTAAATTAGACGGGATCAGACTCGTTGGAAAGCTAACACTCCTGGCTACAACTTCTACGAGGAACCCTCCTTGGATTCTATCATTTCCAAGTCCTAATTCCCTCAGGAATTAAGGCATTGAACATGCCATGTTTTGACGCCCTTTTTTCCTTTTAAATGAAACGGGTGTCTTTTTTAAAAAAAATAAAACGACGCGTTTTATCCAAAACAATATTGTTTCATACATTGTTCATTAAAATAAAAACCCTAAAACGATGTTGTTTTGAACGGCATTATGAATTTTCTTTTTTCTCTGAACAAGCGAAGCAGAGAAAGAAGAAAAATTTTCTTTCTTTATTTTTCACCGCCATCTCACTATCATTCAATAAGTGCGAATAACATATATATATATATATATATATATATATATATATATAAATAAAAGAGTGAAATGAGTGAGTTTTGGAGGATATTTTGAAGAAGTAGATGTTATATCTTACTTACGTTAATTACGGTAATTTTTAGTTAGTCAATGGAAGAGAAACGGTACTCACATCACCACCCATATTCTTATTTTATGTACTAATCTATAATAGGCAGCTAATAGCACATAAGGATTGTACATCTTATTTTTATGTTTGAGAATGTAATAATAATTTTTTTATATTAAAACATTAAAATAATAAAAAAATATAAAAAAGTTAAATTTTACTTCATCTCCAGTAGTACCAAACAAGATTAATTAACATAACCACAGATCATGTTAACTAGCTGGAAAACCACAGATCCACCAAAAACGAATGGGCAAGAGGCATTTAAGTAGCTGGTAAACAACTGGGCTAGCAACAGAATATATATATATATATATATATCGAATGGCCAGCTTATTAGAGGTTTTTTTAAAAAAAAAAATTATAGCTGAACTCTCCGTGAATGGTGGGGATGACTCGCCTTTTTTTTCAACTTTGATGGCGTTCTCAAGCCTCGAAGTCTTTTACCTTTTTGACGTACTGAACATTTCAGACCACTGACTCATGTTTAGGTGAAGGAAGTTCCAGCCCTTCACATGGTAGAACAAGTTCTTGTAGAATGATCCTACATTCCTACCCCCAACTAATTTCGGATCCTATAAAATTAAAAAATATATATAAAAATAGAAAGCCAAGTGAATTCTTCGTGAACTATAGTACTTTTTATTGTAACAATGTAATTATTATTTTAAATTTAAAAAAAAAAACAATGAAGTAATCAAGGGGTAATATGGTATTTTTCTTATAGTTAATTAATCATTATTAAATTGATTAGGGATAATTCTCAATCTTTTTAGTTTTTAAAGGTAAAGTAAAATGATTAATTTACTCTTAAAAGTAAAATTAATCTAACTTGAGGCTGGTCTCTGTTTTTACTTTTTATTTTTTAAAGCATATTAGAATAACTTGTAGTTAACTCTTAATAGTATTTTAATTAAAAACAAAATTTAACTAACGCATTCAATGCACGTGCAAGCGTGTTGGTTTGGTCAGCACTTGTAAGACAACGTATAAGGCAATGCCCTGCCGTTAAACATCTGCTTTCATAATGGCATTTTAATATTCACAGCAACCTTTTATTTTTTTAGTTAGTGAGGCCAGCATATCTCTAATTTGATATTAATAACCTTTTCTTCTTCTTTATTTTTTTTTTTAATATTTACTCATAACCCTTTAAATTTTCAAAATAATTCTTTAATTTAATTTTTTTTTTATTTGATCACTATTTTTTATTATTAATTATTTTATTTAAAATAAATTATATTATTGGATTTTTTTTCAATCCTATCTTCATTTGATTTTTTAATTTGTCAAATTTAGTTCATGTTTTTTTTATTAATATTTGTTTTGAATCATTTTCTTAGTTGATTTTTTTTAATTTCATCTCTTTATATTTGATTTAATTTTATTTTTTTGTCAAACTTCTTCTTTATTTTTTATTGTTTTTTGCTTTGTTTTGCATATTTTTATTGAAATGTTTTTTTAATTTTATCCCTTAATATTTTGTTGATCAGGAATTTGGCTTCATGATATTTTTGCATTTACCTTCTATGGGATAATCCGGATCTCAAAACCCGAGTCACGGGCTTGAAAGGTTAGTTCGAGTTGACTTAGATTTTTTAAGTTCTTTTTACAATTAATTTTTTTTTAATTTTATTTTTTAATATTTAAATTAGGCTTTGTTATTTTTTTTTCTCTTTTCTTTCTATGGGATTATCTCGATCTCGCTTACCAAAAAAAAATAAAGATTATCTCGATCTTGTGTTTTGGGTCAAAATTTTAGTAGAGTAATCCATATTGACTTGGGTTATTTTTTATTTGATTTATCTATTTTTTTATCATATTATTAAATTAGCTGAATTTATTAAATCTATTCAAATTAATTACTCAACTCTCAATTTTTCCTCAACTGAATTTATTAATTCCAATCAAATCAATTACACAACTCTCAAATTTTTCCTATCTTTTTTAAAACATTAACATGCTAGCTTGAATATCTTTTTCTAATAGAATAAGGTTTTGTTTGGCTCGCAACGTAACATGTATATATGTTTATGAATTTGGAGCCCCATTTCACCAATATTCATGAAAATTGGGAACCTTTAATTGAAGAAGCAGACATGATGATGGGTATAAATTAGATGGGTGAATTGGCAGGTAGGAGTATATAAAGTAGTGGCCAATAATCACACCCACCCCTTTGTCACACCATCATCAACATCTCTATTTATCATCACAGTTTACGTACTTAACAGGCTAATTGAATATTTTATTGAGACAGTTCACTGATTTCTGTGCTGGATGACCACTGTTTTAATGATGAATCTGCCATCGGATCATCATAATTTAATGATGTTTAAAAGTTCAGATGCATCGATTTTTAACAAAAACAGTTTTTGTGGTATTAATTTGGAATTGTATTCAGTTTTTGGTATTTTTAGGTTATTTTAATGTTTTGTTACTAAAAATAATTTTTAAAAAAATAAAAATATATATTATTTTAATATATTTTTAAATAAAAAATATTTTAAAAAACAACCACAACCACTTTCTCAAATAAATTCTTAAATTTTCAAAAACAAAAGGAAATATATATAATTTCTATTGGTTTTAGGTTTTTTAAAAAATCAAACACTAAAAAGACATAGACATTTTACACAATAAATTAATAATAATAAAAAAAAGTAGTTTGGGTCAAATAATAAGGAAAGACAGATTTGATAAGGAATAGACTTGACAAATATTTCATATTAAAATAAATATGGGTCAAAATAAAAGAAGACAACTTGTTTATGGGTCCAACCATGTGAATATTATATACGGGAGTCAAGAAGTTTGGAGTAGAAGAAAAAAATGATAAATTATGAGAAAGATGTGATCTATACTTGTAAGAGAAATTAATTTAAGTTTGTTTGGAAACATGATATAACTGTGTTTTTTAAAATTTTTCTTTGCTTAAAATAAATTATTTTTTGTATTTTTATATTGTTTTGATGTGTTGATATAAATAATAAATTTTAAAAATTATTTTTTTTATTTGAATATATTTCTAAACAAAAAACACTTTAAACCATTATCACTACTAGAATCTCAAACATATTATTGCTCAAGAGAAAGTGAGTTGCTAGCTTATGGTTATCTATGACTTTTCTTATATAAACCAAGGTTTATTTAGGATATATAAAAACATTAGTGATGAAAATGATAAGAAGAAAGAAAATCTTTGACTTGATCACTTTTTAATAATAAAAATCATTATTTTTTTTATGTCAAATGATTTCATTCAATAAATAGGATGGTGATGTTCTTTTTCTCTAAACATCAATGAAAAAGAAGATTGGGTTTGGTTTGCTTTTTTGTTATTTGATTGTTTTTTTTTTAGAAAGAATCAGAATAGACTCCCTAACTATTACTTGTTTTATTTACACCCCTTGAAGAATTTTATTTTAGTAGTTAAACTATTACACATTTGAATTTACAACCTTTTTGTTAGGTTTTGTTAATAAATATGTTTAAAAAGTATGCAAAAATCACGTGTATAATTATAACAAAAAAAACAAAATAAGATATAAAATAATAAATAGTATAAAACTAAATGAAAGAAGAAATAATCAGAATAAAAACCAGAAGAAAAGTGGTTTAGCCTTTAAAAGATTGATCAATATTAAACTTTCTAGATGTTAATAGAAGAAGAAAGCATATGAATGGATTGTTATTATTTATTATAGACAAAACAAATATATTATTTAGATATGTGAAATAGTTGAATAAGTATATGTTATATTACATCATTAAATTGATGAGTAAATAAATTATAATTTGATGAGCAATTTATCAAAATTAACAAATGATGGACAAAATTAAAAAAAGATGACCACAGTATAAACCATGGAGAAACCTCATAGTTAATTCAAAATTGAGGTTAATAGTTCCTTTTCACCCTCATATTTTTATTTTTATTTTTCTACAATCCCTATAATTTTTGTAATTTCAATTTTGATCCAAAAGTTCATTTCCTTTGTATTTTAGCCCTAAGTTGAAGAGAGAAATGAGAGAGTAATCTAAAAACAACATGGAAAAAAAAAGTCATCAGTTTAATCAATTTTTAATAATAAAAATCAATGTTTATAGTGTCAACAAATTCCATTTAACAATGAAAATTTGAGGATCGTTGTGTTTTTTCTTTAAACATTTATATAAAAAAAGATCGGTTTAGTTTTTTTGTTTATTCAGATGATTTGATTTTTTGAGTGATTTTAGATATTTTAATTCGTTAAAATAACCTGAAAATTGATTTTTAGCAAAACCAAATCCTCCCTCACCTCTCCTAAGCACTAATTGTGGTTGGATTTTGAGTTTCAAACATGTTAATAACACACATCATCAACTTCTTTTTTTCTTTAAAAATAAGATAGGCTTAAATGATCAATAATTGTTTACATGGGTGACTAGCTAAAGTGATGGATTTTAAATTTGTTGATCTTTCCGAGTTTGAATCATGCTATCCATTTTGTCCAATTTTCTTCTTCAAAGTTCTTCTCTTTTCTTTTCTTTTTGTGATAACTTTATCTGTTCTTTTTTTCTTTTTTCCCTTCAAGGTTCTTCCCTTTTTTCTTTCTTACCCACATGGCCCACATTCTAAGTTTATTTTATTGTTTCAGTTTCGAAGAGTGTTTGGGATATTATGTTACCATATAATTTGGTAATAAATTTGACCCATATTGTTTTTGAAAAAAAAAAAACATGTGATATGTTGGCAAATTTTAAAAAATAACATTCATAAAATTTTAATATTAATGATTGAAATTGAAATTAAATAAATTAATTAAATAAAGAGTGGTTTTATATATAAAAAAATTATTAAACTCAATTTAGTTCATAACCCAAATTGTAGGTTTGATAAGTAAACTTTGATCGATTGGAAATAAAATTTCATAATTTATTTTTAATTTGCTTTCTATTAAACTATTGCGGTCTCAAACAAATGCTTTGGCTTTGAGTTTATGTTTTATTTTGCGAGAATTCTATTTTTTATATATATAATCAATTCAAAAGTAATTTAAAAAAAATTATTAAATCCAATAAAATCTCAAGATTCAGAGTTGGCTGATTAAGCCTTTTAAATCTCATCATTTTAATATTTAAAAAATATATATTATTTTTGAAATTTTTTTGAAAATAAAATCATATTTTTATCATTAGTTTTCATGACTTAAAAAAAAATCCATAAAAAAGATTTTCATATGATACACGGCTTAGGGCGGGACAGTAAGCAACTTATAATATAGCCAATTTATTGTGAGCTGATATGATAATTTTTCTCCGTTGACAGTTATTGTTTTCCTAAGGTTCTTTTGCGGGCTTCTTGCTAATCAACAAAGAATGAGAAGGCCCAAAACGTAACAATGGGCTCTCTCCAAAAAGTCGGACGTGAAAAGCAAAGTGCAAAACGTTTACGCCGTTGCCGGGGATCGAACCCGGGTCACCCGCGTGACAGGCGGGAATACTTACCACTATACTACAACGACTTGCTGGTGTCACTCGCTCTTTTGTTGAAAGTATATACGTTTCAAGGTTTAAACCTTAACTCAGCAACACGGGGAGTTTAAATGAGAAAAGAGAGGAAGAGTAGAATTGGGTTGAGAAAGAGACTGATTAAACTACGAAAATGGAATCATAAATAAAATTAAGTAGAATATTTAAAAAAATATTTAGATCGGTTTAGTTTTGATTTTGTAAGTTTGAAATTAAAAGAAAAATAATGGTACTAACCAAACCAAATTAGATTTTTTATATATATTCTATAAAATTTCAGATTGTTTTTCAAAAACTACACAGAAATCAAAATAACCTCACCTTTAGAGCACACCGTTCAGAGTGAAAGAAGGTATTTTAGAATACCTTATTTGTTGACGAATTATTATTATTGCTGCATATCATTTCTGTTGATGGATGCCGATGATCGAACCCTGGTTGCTGGGGTTTAAAGTCCAACACCATACCACAAGAACTAGGGAACATCAGCGAAAATGTTTGCACTAACTTAGAATATAAAAAGATCAGATACAAAGCATCAGCACAAGTAACTTCATTGCATTATCATGTGAATTGTTAGCTTTTGTTGACTTGTTTTAAGTATTTTAAATATTTTTATAGTATATAGATTATGGGTGATTTTAAAAACTTATTTTATAGTTTTTTGTGATGTCTAAATAGTTGCGTGTTGGAAGAATGGGGTTGACCTATTTTGTAGAAACTATACTGATATTTCAATTTCTTTTTTAATTGAAAATGGATTTGAATTTAAAGATTAATATGTTCATTAATTATCAATAAAATCATTTCAATACATTTGATGATCAATAGAACTCAAAAGTATTTTCGGAGTTAGAATTTTCAATATAGAATACGTGCCTTTACGCATAGTTATACATGCTATATATTTCATATATTTATTTTGTATAAAGCTTATGAATGATAATTAAAGGCTTAGAGTACACTACTTTATATGTTTGTGCTATGTTAGGGGCTATATTTTTTTAATCACAAACAAAATTCATATTTCAGAGAACTTTTTTGTATTGTTATTAAACTTGAAAAAATAATTATTTTCTTTCAATCAAGATAAAGGTTTTTTCATTAATGGATATCTTAATGAATGCAAGATTTTTAATTGGAATAATTATTTATGTTAAAAGAAATATTTTATAATTTTTAAAGTAAATTAAAAACAATATCAAAATAGTATAATTCCATATTTTATGTGTGATTGAAAAGTTAAAGATATCATAAATATAATAAGATCATGTTAAAAATCTATTTAAAATAATTAAGAACAAAAAAGATTTGAATTTAATTTTCATGAATAATTTATTATTAATATTATTGTTTTATATCAAATACATAATAATTGAAAAGATATTACTAAAATTCAAACAAAATTGTAACATAGTATGTAAGAACCATTTAAAATTGAAGAGTGAGTGAATATGGAAAAAAACATTTTGAAGTATAAGTCAATTATCTTAATATACATATACATACTAAGCATATATTATAAAGTAGTAAAATATATATCAGAGACCAGATGATATCTAAAAATGACTAGATGATATCTAAAAATGACCAGATGACATCCGAAGGTGATCATTGTGAGAGATCAACTGTCACAGGCTAATATTTTTATCACCAGCTAGGTATACAAAATATCATGTGCACATAAACTAACCACTCTTCGTTAACATAGAGTTATTAATAAGTCCTATATCAAGGTATAATAGATATTTGCACAATTATCAAAGCAATATATATAATATCGAATAGAATATAGTTCGGCAAAATGCAATTGAAAATTCAAGAATATATGAGTATTTGAAAAATAAAGCAACATATATAAATATTCAAAAAATTAATTGGTTGTAATCATCATACATATTTATTTATATTACATGCATATTAAAGATTATTCCACTCAATCATGAAATATAGAAATAAAATAAATATTAGATAAAAGACCCGAAAAATCCTATTGAGGATCGTTAAAAGTACCTGCAACAAATATACAGGATAATATACTTACAAAGAAATAACAATGAATATCCAGTTGACTTAGTTTTTTTTTCTTTTTTCAATTGATTTTTTTTCTCAATTTCATCATTTAATATTGTGATTGATTAATAATTAGACTTCATAATTCAATTTGATTTGCTTTTTATAGGTTATCTTGGCCTCATGACTTATTAATAATCCTTAACAAGTTAACCCATGTTGACTTGGCTCATTTTTAAAATTTTTTTCATTAAAATTTTTACAAATTTCATTGTTTAACATTGGGTTCGACATGATCGATTCAGAATTGAGTTTTATAAAAAAAATTATTTGCTCTCTATAATGTTATTTCAGTTTTATGACTAAATTCGTGAATTTGAAAAGTTAACCCAGGTTAAATCATATCGTTTTTTATTTCTTTCTGTAAGGTTATTTCAGTTTATAATCCAAGTCATGAGTTTGATGGATTGACTCAGGTTATTTTTTTATATTCTTTTCTTAATTATTTTTTCTAATATCATCATCCAACATTGAGCTGATTAGGAATTGGACTTCATAATTTGTTTCGATTTGCTTTTTATAGAGTTATCTTGATTTTATAATCTAAGTCACGAGTTTAACAGATTAACCCAAGTCAATTTTTTAGATCTTTTTTTTAATTAATTGTTTTTTCAATTACATCTTTCAATATTGGATTCATTGAGACTTAGACTTTGCAATTTTTTTTATTGATTTTCTATAAAGTTATCCTAGTCTCATAACTCGAGTACCGTATTTGACATATTAATCCAACTCAATCCATATAAGTTATTATCTTAACATAAAAAGGATATCATCTTAAAATAATTTTTTAGTCAAACATATTTTTATAGTTATTTGGAGTGCTTTTGGACTAGTAAAGTCAACCATCTCACATCGAGTCAACATTTACATAGTTTAAATTTTTCTTTCACTAAAAAAAATATTAACAATATCTAAATATTTTTATTATGTTGAAAAAAAAAAATCAAATTCACAGCATAGTGCTCAATAATCTAAGTATTAATTAAAACACTTTATCAATACATGAAGACCGATATAAATTAATTATTTTAGTTTTAATAACATGTACACAACTCGAAAGAGTAGAAGTTTCAGTTCTTGCTAATCAACATAAAACGCAAAATAAATAAATAAAAAGCTAAATGGGCCTTAGCCAAACCCTATCTATGGTGCAAATGCAGAAAAGGGTCCCAGAGTCTTTGGGTCACAATGTGATATTGGGCCAAGAAAATAAATATAGTTTTGAGAACACGCTGCTATTTGATTCGAAGAAAGAAAGAAATAAAAAAATAAAAGGCAATCGCCGTTGCCGGGGATCGAACCCGGGTCACCCGCGTGACAGGCGGGAATACTCACCACTATATTACAACGACCTTGCTGATCGTGATGCAAGTAATTTATAATAACAATATCTATTTTGTTGAGAATTTTCTCCCGGTGTGTTCGCTGCATGCTATCGGCTCAAAATACTTTCAGCATCTTTACTTTTCAAGTTTAATCAAATAAAATCCTATATTATATATTGGATGATATATTTTTGAGACTGCAGTTTAATATATATATTTAATTTTTTTTATATTATTGTAATGTGTTGATATTAAAAATAAAATTTAAAAAATAATCACTAATACACTATCAAATTAACACCCCAAATCAACCCCTCTACCTACATTTAAACGCAATTTTAGATTACCTGTCCAGCAAGATCATCGAATGTTGGATTCGTTAATTATAATCAAAGCAAGATGAAGGGGCTTAAATCACCTTATAGTGTTTGATTTGACTAGATTCGATTTAAGATTAAAGAGTTTGATTGGACTAAATGTAAGTAGTTGAGGAACCTTGCATGGTTTTCCCTAGCCCCGGTATTCCTTGGTTTCTTTTTTCACGTAGCACGCTGGTTTCAAGAGTCGACCTCGTAACCGAAATAAAACTAATTATTTGTAACGATTCTAAAAAATAACAAGGGTGAAATTGAGATTTTATTAAATGAAATAGCACTAATTACAAAGAAAAAGGTATTTTTGAACAGTTTCAAAATAAAAAATAATATAAATTATATCTTACGATGACTTTACTTTACAATTTTAGTTATTAGGCTAAAATGATTATTTATCATGATATATCAGAGTTTTGATGATTAAATAGTTGTGAGTTTGAATCTCATCATCTTTATTTATTTGATAAAAATCAAGCACAAGATAATATGAGTATATGCAAGTTTCAACCACAAATAGTTTTCACTTTAAAAATTATATTGAAAAATAATATAAATCATATCATGTGATTTTACTGTACTTTATCATAATTGTAGTTCACACAAAATTTTGTATGTCTTTTTAACTTAAATTACCCATTTAAATAGACCCGTGATTCCATGAATATAAGATCTTTATCTGAAATTCATATTTGATTTGGTAGTAAACACAAAGGATATATATATCAAGCTGTTTCGTTTCTATTCAATTGTGATCAATTAAATTTACCTAAAATACAAATCAAGCTTTCAATTTCAATATGCATTTGAGATTTTTCATCATAATAAAAATAACCAAACTACACCCACATGTTCTTTATTTTGTTTTACACTTGAATAGATTTAATTTGGCACGGAGCGTTGTATGGGTATATGGACTAGTGGTATCTGGACCAGCTGGTATGCCTCCTTCTTGATCATTACATAGCAAATATATCAAAATATTAATCATTCAACAATTTGGATTTATCTTCCACTTGCATCGCCTAATATTCCCCTTTGGAATGTCATATTCTCTGGGATACGTTAAACAACTTTTTTTGCATTATTTCATGTGATTTCTCATTGAGCTGCTGTAGGTTTTCCTTCTTGAACAGGGAACTCCATATTTCTCCTGAGAGGGAAAGAACACAAGGAACAAAGAAGAATGTTGAAAAAAGTAGAGAACTGCTGGGTTAGGTGGATAGGTTCAGAGAAGCAACAACGCTCGAACCCTGATCTGGTGGTCGGTGCCCTAATCCCAAGTGCCCACACCTCAAGATCACGGAGCATTGGTATCAGATTGGGTTAGAGAAGCAATAACGCTCGAACCCTGATCTGGAGGTCGGTGCCCACACCTTGAGATCACAGGGCATTGGTATCAGATTATCAGCTCGCGTACTAACAAGGTATTAGAGAATAATATAAATTATATCTTGAAATCTCATCTAACCGTTTAAGCTATTGAATTGAGATTGTTTTTTGACATGTTATTAGAGTCTTATGATCAAGCGGTCACGAGTTCGAATCTCACCATCTCCATTTATTTGATAAAAAAATCAAGCACAAGGTAATATGGGTCTGTGCAAGTTTCAAGCTCAAAAGAGCTTTTACTTGAGGGGATGTGTTAGAGAATAATATAAATTATATCTTGGGATCTTACTTAACAGTTTAAGCTATTGAATTGAGATGGTTTTTTAATACTTTCTAAGAAGCACACAAATCACGAAACAAATCACGAAATGGGCATTCGTGCAGGAAGCAGATTGTTGATCCACAAATCACGAAATTTATTAAAGTCACACAAATCACGAAATGGGCATTCTTGCAGGAAGCAGATTGGTGATCCACACTCGACCGGAACATGCTTAACGAGAAGGGAAGAGTGCCGTAGGGGGGACGAAGAAGCTGTCGGCATCGTAGGGGAGCTTGCTAACTAATAAACTACTTTATCTAATCACCAAAACATTACTTTTCATCTGCATCATTTACTGCCACGTCGACGTACGCTACTGGGTCCCGCTTGTTGTCATCAGCTGATCGTGATTTCCTACTTTTTTATAGGCTTGATGGCCCACTGTTCTGTCCCCATGTCATCATCAAGGACCCTGGCATGTAGTTTATATCTGTGCATCTAAGCAGTAGTGATAAGTGCTCTTCTGACTCCGATGTTGCCATCGAGGTGTTTGGATGATGTTAATAATATTTTGTAAAGTATTTTTTTTTAAATATATTATAATAATATATTTTTTATTATTTGACTCAACCAAACTGCATTCCCATTTTGAAAAGTCAGAATCGATTCGATTATTGAATTATACTCCCTCCACCTTCTGATGCTGTAAGTTCAGAAATTATGAATGATTTTACTGATTCTTATTAAATATCTGAAATACGAAAACTAGTTAAAAGATATATTAATTATTAAAACTAAAAACCAGAAACATTCAGAAATCTAATCTCATGCTCTACATTTTTTCTTAATCTTCCCATCATGTAATATTTAGTAGGCTATAAGGTGTATTTAAATTCCATTACATATATTTGGGATAGTTTTTCTCTTTTTTTCTTCTCAATTTTGGCTAGAAGATGCGAATGAATTTGCTGTAACTATTAGTTGAGCAGATCTAAACCGCTTGGTTGAAAAATGCAGATATAATTCTGATAGCTACATATTTAATGAGGTGTCCCGTCGCCTTCAATGCAGGTTGATGCTTCAATTACTCCACATATTGTGTTCTAATTAAGGTAAAGCTTCTTCTGATCAACCATTGGGCTGGTGGGCAGAGACTCCATTGACCTGAAGTCCTAAAATTACCCCACTCAGTCCGAGTTTATCATATTATTAATTCAAATATTATAAATTTTAGAATTATTAAAGAATTATCTGGTTATTAATTTTAAAATTTTTAAAAATTACTCGAAAACTGACTCGAACATCCATAATTAAAAAAAATTAAAATTTATCCAGCTTATACTTGACTTTGGACTGTTTTATTGGTCGATCAGATCACAATAAAGGGTTGTAAAAAATGGCGGTAAGTTAAGCGGTTGAGCATCTTAGTGGTGATTGTCAATTGCTAGTTAAAGAAAAACTGTCTATGGGGGACCCGTGAACCATTCATTGTCTCTAGTTTAAGGAAGAATTTGGAGTGAACTCACATTGGACTTGTCATACACATTTTCCTACTTAACGTGAGTAATTAGATTCCCCGTGGGACTGTTAGCATCTTCTTCTTCTTTCATTTCATTCCATGAGGCCAGAGCTGTAGAAAACAGGCATCATGGCAGCAGAGGTAAGACTCCTTCTTCTTTGTGTTGGTTCTTGTTTTGTTGCATGTCAAGCTTAACATATTTCTACTAGCATGTTCTGTTAGTTCCAGTCTTCTAGGATTCTCCTTCTTCCTTCCTTCTTTTCTGGGAAAACTTGTAGATATCTCTACTGGATTGTATTGCTGGTAAAGACTTGAGTTTCTCTTGAGGACTGAGATAACACAGAGAATCCCCTGAAATGGAAAACTATAATTGATTCTGCTATGAGAATTCATTTGGTGGCTCATGGAATTGGTTTTTGGAAAGTGATCTTCATTAGTTTACTGATGGTTACGATTTGACATGTGTGATTTACATTCTCCAACAAATAAAGGAAACCGAGAATGCAAATTGCTGATTGCAGCTGTATGCAATGATTATTATATCAGCAAAGCAGATGACCAATGGATGTGTGTACCAAGAAGAGGCATTTGCATCTCTAGTTCTTTTTCAAAGTTTTTGATGCAGAAACCAACATTATCAGTCTTGTTAATGGAAAGCCTGAAGAATAATTTGCAGTTCGTATGGATGTTTATAGTGAAACCCATGAGAGATCCCATTTATTGCTCTCTTCTCAACTTATTGTATATTGAGATAAGAAATATGCCCACCATTTGGTGATTTGTGGTTGTATCTGATGAAACTTCAACATGCATTTATACCCTTCCTCGGTTTTGGAGATGTCCGCCCTAGAATGTCTTGAGTTTGTGGTCAGAGTGGCAAAACCTCAAATCTGAAGACAGTTTGTGGGCTTGCGGAAGGAACATTGTTTACATATAAATATATGCTCAGTTGCTGTCTTAGCAGAGAAAACTGCATATAATAGCAGAGGAAGGGTTTGTGCTTGTAGAATCATTTTACTCAGTACTATTCTAATTGGTATTAAACATTAACATACCACTCATTGGATATTGGAATTATGGATATAAAATTCCAGACACCGTCTGTAGTTACAGAAGTCCTCGAGGCTGTAATGTCTGATCTTGAGGTTCTTTATATAACCCACCACAACAATTAGCTGTCGATTAAGTTTTCAGACTTGGGCTGTTCCTCTTTAGCATCTTTCTGCTAAAGAGAGAGTGCAAATGCTGCCACTTCAGGGATGATGCGTCCTTTTCTAATCACAAAAAGCCTCCACCTAGTTGTTATCGTGTTTGCTTAGTGCTTCCATTCAAAGCCAACGACTAATCAATCAGAAGCATTTGCATGATTTTCCACAATTTGCTTTTGAAGGGAGTGAAACATGTAAGACTTCAATGCCTTTAGAATTTTCCTTGTAGTCAACAACTTCTACAGATGTGGACTAGCTAGCCTTTGTCTTGTAGTCATCTTGCAATTTCTTTCATCTTCTTGTGGTAAGAAATAATTGGGAAATTTATTAGAGTTGAATCTTCAACTCCATCAACGCTAAATTCTTTGTCATAGCTTTTCAAGGGCTGGACTATGATAGCTTTCTATGTGACCCTGTCATTTCCCTTTTCTGTAGTTTTTCAGTTTTCTTTGGACATGGTTAAGGATCCTGGCCTGCTGTTAACTTAGTATGTCCAGATGCCATTGATTTTATTGGCTACATATCTGGTTCAGCTATGTGTTGATTAACTAGTGCCTATCCCAGGACAATGAAACATCAAATGGATGGCCACTCGGCCTGATGAACACAAGACTTCGAGTGATGGAGAGCATACAGGGAGCTCCGGTAGAACCGTATTCCTTGCGCATACGCTCATCTAGTTTCTCTTCATTCATATCCTCCAACCTTGACACTGAGGTAAAACTCTGCTTTTCCACCTCCTGTTGTTCTTGATATAAGTGTGTGCATGTGCTGTGGCATGCGACTCTGCGTTTTTTATCCATCCCAGTAGCTAGATAGACTCCGGGAAAAGAATTCTGAGAAGTAGATGCTTCTCTTACTCTTCTCGTTGTTCCCAATTGTCTTGTCATAGCATATTTCCTGCTTTCAAACTAGTACTCGAACCAAATCACTGATCATGTGAAAATTGAGAAAGCAATCAAACTCTTACATCGACTTCTAAGATAAATCACTAAGAACCTCGGCTGCACCAGAGGTTCATCGGAAGTTGTTTCCACGGGAAGTGAGCCCTGTGTTGCATTTGTTTTTACAGTCATCGGCATCCTTCTTCCAAGACAACAGTGTGCCGCTGGGCAGGCTGATTGGAATTCGACCGGGGAATGGAGCTTTGTATTTCCCGAGGAGAGTCCATGTAGAGGAACGAGAAAAGATAGGCATAAGAGCTATGAGGGCTGCAAGTTCTGAAGTCTCTGGAGCACGCAGGGCAGATATGTCTCAAGGGATCTGCATTCCTTTACTGTTTGGCACCCTAGAAAAGATGGGCAGAAGTAAGAGCAAGTCGAGACAATGATTTAGAAGGATTTGAAGGGAAATAACATCGGTGGCATACATCGTTTCTGCTCTGCATTTAGAAGGATTTAGTGTAAATTGAACAGCAATATCCATTTCACATTTCAGTAAAGCATCGATCCACTGTTGGCAAACTCCTTGTACAGAACTTGCTGGTTTCTCTGCTGCTTTGCTAAATCAGCTGAATAAAACTTTTTTTTTATTATTATTATTAACGTTAGGGAATGTTCGGATCAGTTTGTGTGTACTTTGATTAATTTTACAAGGTTGAAGTTAATAATTATATAAATCTCTAGTAATTCTTAAATTTGTATGACTCAAATTAATGATTTTTAAAAAGTAAATTCAGAATTTGATAAGTTAAGCTAAATCCTTATAAATTAATTTAATTAAATAAAACTTGATTTGGTTAGTACAACAATAGCTTGAGAATGAGATGGATACTAGGGGTAAGGTGAAGAGCAAAACTTTTGGAACCCATCTCAGAATCAAAATCAAAGGTCACAATTATAATAATTGCTACTTACATTTATAAATTTTTTAGAGGATGTTTGGTATTGTTGTTAAAAAATGCTTTTCAAAAAATTTGATTTTTTTTTTTGTTTTAAAGTAATATATTTTTGATGTTTTCAAATCATTTTGATATGTTGATCTCAAAAATAATTTTTAAAAAATAAAAAAAATATTATTGATATATTTTTTAAATAAAAAACACTTTAAAAAGCAACAACAATCACACTCTCAAACACGTTTTTAATCCAAATTCCAATGCAACTTACAAATCCGGAGAAAACAGCATCCTAGGCAACTCTTTCTATAGCTTTTTGTTCCTTTGGCTGTTCTTCAAGCTGTATTTTCATGAAAATCTAATTTTTTAAAATTTTAAAAAATAAAAAATATTATTTTAATATATTTATAAATAAAAAATAATTTGCCAACATGATTCCTAATAGAAACTATGAATGAATTTTTATCACGAGTACCTAGTAATTTCTCAACAAATCGCTGAACGTAAAGGTCATGTTAAAAAAACAAAAGGAGTACAGTGACCAAATGTAGCATAAACCCAAACTACGAGGACACGCCATTTCCCTCGTACAAGTACATACACACAACACTCACAACCCTATTTTTTACTTCAGCTGCCAAAACCCCAAGAAACAAATTCTTACACCCTAACCCCAAATAGCCATGTCCGCCACCGCAGCTGCCAGGTCCTTCCTCCGTTCTACAGCCACCAGAACCTCTGCGGCTGCCAGACTAGTGTCCGCACCCAAACCTGGATCCAAACCAGCTTCTTCGCCATTTCGCATCTCCAAAGAAAGCCCTCTCTCTCATCGTATTTTCAGGTACCCAAAAAAATCAACCCACCGCTCTTTTATTGCTATTATCTTTTTTCCTACATTTATAAATACAATTTTTGATTTTTTTTTGTGGGCTTTGAATTTGAAAGGTCGCCAGTGGAGATGAGTTGCTGTGTAGAGACAATACTTCCATACCACACTGCCACTGCCTCCGCATTGCTTAATTCAATGCTCTCCGTCTCTCGCCGCAGCTATGGTTGGACCCCTGAAGGTAAATTTTGAGTATTTTTATATGAAATGATTGGTTGCATCTTTCGTTGATTTACAACTTTCTTCCATGGTATATAACGTGTGAATCTTGATTTGTACACAAGCTGTGGAATAAGTTTTGTGGCCTGTTTGACATTTCCCATTTTGTCCGGGTGGAATATGAATTATATTTTATGTTAACATACAGATTTTGATGAGGGAATATTTGACTTAATTGCAATTTCTATTAGGCTTTCGGTGGTTTTTTTTTTTATATGGAGTTTTGTTATGGTAGCTGCTAGTTTCTCTTCCGTTTGATGTTATATAAGTTTGTATTCTGATACCTTGTAAAACCCTTTTTGAATTAGGTGTTTAGGGAAGTGAGGGCAACTTTGAAGGCTTAGAAATGTGATTGGTTTGAATAAGATCAGGAAGGGCCTTCTGTACTGAAATCGTTGTGATGTGAATCTTGTCTTATTTATGCGTTAAGATTTTTTGGGTTTTTAATAATCTGGCCTCTTTCTCTTTGCTTCTCTGCCTTGCAAAATGAAAGAATGTTTGTTCTTCTATCCTTTTGTAGGGCAGGGCAAGCCTAGATGAGGATCAAGCCATGAAAGATGGGAGTCATTTGAGTTTCTTTTGTTGTCAACTTTTGAAAGTATTGGAGAATGCTAGTCTTGTGTAAGATTAGGGTGGTTTTTTTCTAGAGATGAGGTCAAAAGTTGAGAGATTGACCAGTTTCATCTAATGTCATGGAGTTGTGGAGTTCATTTATTCCTCAATCACTGAAGTTGATTTTTCATCTGTGTAATGAGTTTGCTAGATTCATGTTATAAGAAGTACTCTCAAATGACAACTGATCACCTTTAATGGTTCGATAATGAATTAAACAATTTTCATTTGAGGCAGTACTGATGTTTCTATATGTTTGATTTCATTATTCATGCGCTGAAACTAAGTTACTAATTTGATGCTAAATTGGAGTATAGAAACATTAGATGGGATTGAAGCTGTTTTCCTGTTTGCTGACTTAACCAAAACCAAGGTTTTTCTTTCATTCATATTCATGCAAGTGTAGGTATAAAGGAACCACACTAATTTGTTGTATTCAATCAGATTGCAATGATGATCTATGATGACTGTCAGAGGGATCGAGCAAATTTTGTACAAGCACATTATGAGAAGGTGGTTGAATAAAGCTTGTATTAGGATTTTACATGCTTCTTGCTGTTTATAAACCTAAGAACGTAATGGAGGATAATTTTGATTGCCCAAGAAGCATGAAGAGATCAGTAATATATTCGTCATTTGACGTGGTTGTGTAATTTGAAGATCTCTTAGTAGAAGCTCCAATCTACACCCCTAACTTAATTTCCCGGAGCTAGATTGTTCTCATTGCAGCATAATTTGTTCAAAAGTTTTCTTTTTATGCGATGGTGTATTGTTCTTACATGGTCTTCAATTCCTCTGATCACTACTTGTTAGCTTTGTGTGGCTCGAGGAATTTTCCAAGTTGCCACTCTTTAGTTCACTGTCAAACATCTTGTTGTTGGTTTTATTAATATCCAACTAGCAATTACTTTAAAGTAAAATAGTGACACATTTCTCCTCGTGCCTCTTGTATTGTAGATGGATGATTGTTCTCTGTTTGGGTGCGGTGCATTGAACGTAGTTTTTCATGATTTCAGTGGACTGTGTTAGACTTTGCTTGAGACATTGTTGTCCTTGGTGGAATGATAAAAATCCGAAGGTTCTGCAAGCACCTTTTGAAGTAGGTATCTCATGGATATAGATGCATTTCTGTATTTTTTTCAATTGCTGAGCGGTAGTAAAATGCTCGATTTAATCTTTTGATGCATGTTAGCGAGAATCTTGACGCCACCATTTAATTATTTATTTTGCAATATGCGTGTAAATTGCGAGTTAGATAAGTGACTGTTCTGGGTGGAGCTATACATGAACAAGGGTGGTGGCAGATTTTGGCCATGTCGAATTTCTTGTCTTTAAAGGTTATTACAGCGCGAATCGTTGCTAGCCTGACCATCAATTTCTTGACTGATCCAGCTTATCTATCGAGCTAACAACCTCGAGTACATGATCTTGACGGTTGCTCTCTGTGAATTTTGAACACTATTAACGGATAAAATCCGTTCATGTATTTCTTCTTTTTCTTTATGAAAACAATTTTTTTTCTTATCAATAGTATTTTTTTTCTTTAAATAAAAACATCATACTATGAAGAAAAGTAAGTTTCATAAAAAAAACAAAATTAAGAAATCATGACAATGATTTTTAAGCGAATTTAGGTTGCTGGTTCAGCTACTAGGTCACTGGTCCGACCATTGAGTTAATTGTATTGTAATATAAACATGTCATTTTTATTTTTATTATTTTTTTACCGATAAAATTTGATTTAATTTGATTTTTATATTAATTTTGATTTTGATTTTTTTATTATTATTTATTTTTCTCTTATTCTTTTTTTTTAATTGAGATTTTTTATTTATTAAATTTGGTGTTTATTTTTTATTGTTATTTATTTTACTTGAAAAAAATTATGAAATTGAGATTTTTTTTTCAATTTCATCGTTCTTTAATGTTTTTTACATGTTAGATTTGGTTTTTATTCTTCGAATTGCTATTTGTTTTATTTAAAATAATTTTTATTTGTCATTTTTTATCTCTATTATTTTAATAAATTTTAAAAAAATATATTAATAAGTTATTTTTTAATTTATTTTTTATAGTATTTTTAAATACTAGAAAACGGTTTTTAACTCTTTTTTTTTTATAATATTGTTAAACATCAAAAAATAATTATTTTTTTAAAAAAATTACTTCATGATAAACAAATGAGGCATTAGAAAATGAAGGAATGAAATTCAAGTCTTATAAATTATAATTTTTCTTTATATGGTCATCGCTTGACCCACCAATTCAACAGGCTAGGTTTAACTGCTTGTTAATTTTAAGTTATTCCCTTGTTCGATTATCTCATTTTAAACTATATGTTAAATGACGTGGTAGAATTTAAACAAAAAAAAAATACTAAGAAGGATAAAGGTTTCATTGAGGCACAGACTCATTGTACCTTGAATTGGAACAATATAATAATGATTTTAGCATTTTCAAAACAAATTATTAAACTAAATATTAGAATTAATATAGTTTTTTTACAATGTCTATTAGTCATTATCAGATTGATCGAGGATAACTCAATCTTTTTATATTTTTGAAGCATAGTAAAATTAATAAATTACCTTTAAAAGAAAATTTTAATTAACTAGCATGGTTTTTTTGAATTTTCACTTTTTAAGCATGGTAAAATAACTAAATTAACCTTAATTTTTTTTTTTAATTGACATTCATAGGCTTTTTTGTATTTACATCATGGGTTTTTTTGGTTATAATAAAGTTGATTAAGAGGTAATTTGATACTTTAATAAATATAAAATATTATTTTTAAAAAAGTAGGATAACATATGTATTACAAGGATAGTGTGTTCACTGCTTCAATGTTTTCATGCAGCATGTTTACCATTAGTGATCAAAGATGACCTCTTTTAATGTTATTAGAATCGTCTTGTCAGATTCTCTATTCTTAGGCACTACACGCAACTTAGTGACCTCCTACTTGATGCTAACAAATTTTGTTTTTTTCCATCTCTTCTCCTTGATTTTTGCTCTTAACCCTCTAAAATAACAAAGAAGACATTCAATTTGTTTTTCTTTTATATTTGATTCATGTTATTTTAACTATTATTTATTTATTTGAAATAATTTATAAAATTAGAATTTATTTTCAGTGTTATTTTTCTTTTTTTTACAAACTTATTATTCAAAGTTAAAAATAAATAAAATTTTCAATGACTTTGTGTTGTAAGTATTATAAAGAGGGGAGAAGTTATCAAAACCTGTTTTTTATCCCTAATTTTTCTATTTGCTTTTAAAAATTATAGTTTTGGTTCAATTTAATTTAATTTTTATTATGATGATAATAATAAAAAAATAAAAAAAAAGTTTAGGAAGTGAAATAAATAGAAACAGAGAATAAAAGATTATGAAGAGTACGGACTAAAATAATAATATGAGAGGTTATAAAAAAGAGAAAAAGATAAATAAATTGGAGGATTATATAAAATCATAAAATTATTAAAAGAGATCTTATAACACTAAAAAGATAAATTTTAATTAATTAGTAACTCATGGTCAAGAAGAAAACAATATAAATGCCTAATATTATTTTTTTAATTTAGTTTTTCTTGTTTTACGGGGATTCTAGTCAATGTAAATAAAAGTCTTTCACAACAAAAAGGGGACACACATAAAGATTGGAAGGAAAAGACTCTTGTAAAAAGTCTAGCCAAATAAAGATTGGAGGTGACCTTCATCGCCGGTGCATATAGAAAGAAGGAGAAAAGGAGCATCATGTGATGTTGTCAATGCACCTCCTTGGCATGGCAGCGCATGGAATCGATGCTCGGAAGCTAACTACACATTGCAGACAACTCATAAAGGTCAATTTTAAATCCATTTATGTGATTTATTTGTTGTTTAAATAATTTTATGATTTATTTTCTGAATTTTTAAATTGCAAATTTATGTTGACTTGTACGTTATGTTTGGATTAATTCATGATATATTCATGATTTTATTTGTGTTTTTAATTAAGCTCATTTATATTAATTGAATTAATTGGAATTTTGATTGTTATTTATGGTGGCTATGCTTAGTAAAATAATTAATTTATAATAAATTGATATAAATTAGTTAATTAAAGGAAATAATTCAAAATCCAAGTCTTTATTAATTATTATTTAAAATCTCACCTTGTAATAATAATAAAAAAAGAATGAGGATTAGGCTTCATTGTCAAGCCTAAATCCCAAATAATTATTCTAGGATTTTTTTACCTTTAATATATATATATATATATATATATTTAATTTAGGTAAAATAGAAGTAGATATACACAATAGGTATTTTTATCATTAAAATCTTAAGTATGATATTTTAGGGTGATTTTTATTTTTTATTTAGCATAACTAGTTCTTTATCCATAATATTTTAAAAACCAGGTAAGATTTTTAATAACTATAAAAATAAATAGGAATTTTTTATTTTATTCTTTAAGATAATTAATTCATTGAAATATCCCCGTAACATTTAACATTATCTTACTATTTTCTTATCCAAGAAATAAAGTTGGTCTTATCAAACCCAATGATTGTTATATTACATTCTCTAATAGCTTTTAAATAAATATGAAATCTAAGTCCTACGTATGTAAGTCTACGTAAGATAAATATCGAAATACCCCCGTAACTTTTTATTTTTTTAATTCTCCATTTTTTTTTTATGTTCTTTCAAGTATTTTCTTTCTAATTGAAATTTTAAATTTTCGATCTCCAAATTCGAACAAGGTAAACCTTATTTATTAATCTCATTCCAAAGAGCTTGTTGTTTATAAAATATAATTGACTTCAATTTAAATATAATATGTTTGTGTTAATTAAACGATTATACACACACAATGGTGGAGCTAGAAGTTTTTAGATCAAGGGGCAAATCACTAACAAATATTATGTTATATAGATATATATTAGAAATCAATTCAATATATATATATAGTAATTCATATCAAGTAAAATTAATTTAAAAATACTTTAAAATAACAAAAACTTATATTATAATTGTTCTTTTTTATTTTTTATATTTTAAAACCGCTTCATAAAACTTACATATCTACATGTATATAATAAGTATATTGATTAAATTATACTTAATCATTTATAGATATTTAATTGAGGAATAATGTCTAATATCTGTATAAGAGAAATAATGCTTGGAAAACATGTTTTTTACTTGATATTTTACTTATAAACAAATCATGTGAAGAGATGACAAGAATAATGGTTTTGTATGAATATTAATTTATTTTTTTATAATAAAAAAATATTTAATTGATTAAATTAACAGATTTAAATATTTATTTTGAATATATTCATATCAAAACTTTTTAATTATCATAAATTTTAATATTTTTAATAATTAATTAACAAAAAATTATAATTAGATAATAAAACAAATAAAAAAGATGAAGAAAATTTATCTAAAATATAAAATAAAAAGTAAAATAAGTTAATTACTTAACTGTACTTGAAGAAAAATTTGTATATTAGAGAGAGCTAAGGAACGAGCTGGATATATATACAAGAGAAAGGCAGGGAAATCAAAAGAGAAATTTGTATAATTAGGGTAAGAAAAAGAAAGGAAGGAAATGAGATGTAATAACAACTTTTTTATGAACTATTCACTATATTATTATATTAATATTTTAATATAAAAATATTAAAAAATAATTAAGGAGGCAATTATCCCCTTTTGTACCCACGTGCTCCGCCACTGCACACACACTAATCTAAATTATTACCGTGAATTGGTTTGTAGGTGTGAACTTAACGTTCTAAGTTGATTATCTATTGTAAATGAGTATTCCTAATTAACTCTGTCAGGGAAATGGTTTTTTCTCGTTGCACCGCTGAGTGATCTGCTCTAACCTCTTTAACGGACATCCCATGTAGTGTAGGCCAGCATCAGGAAGCCTGGAATTTGCTGGACATTAAAACATCAACTTTGGCAGCTATTTAAAGATGACAATGAAAGATCAACTTTTAACAATCACAACACAACAACAAAGAGAGGGTTTTTTTTTTTAAAATGAAAGTTTTGGTTCGGGAAAATAACACAAGTTAAAAAAAATATTTAAAAAATAACATAATTTAAACATGATTATCTTTTAAAATATTAATTTTGTACATAATTATTATTTGAAATAATCGTATTTCAAAATATGTTTTTATATACAATTGCTATTTCAAATAGTGGCAACATATGAGATTGAAGATCTAAGAAAAAATTAGGAGATATGATGATGAGGCAGAAAAGAGAAATGAGGAAAGAAAATAAAAAAAATAATAATAGGTCATTGGGACATAATAAGACACTGTTTTTATATATCAGGTACTGCTAGAAAAATCTTGACAACATGATTTTAATTATATATTAAAAGAACATCAAATAAGATCGTAGTTAACTTTAAATTAGCTCAAAATAAAACCCCTAACAAAATTTTTTTGGTTTTAAATCTTATTTCTTAATCGTTTGATCTTTATAAAATTTTAAATTGATTTTTTATAATGTTAATTAAATTAAGAGAAACATGATTTTGGAAACAATTATTATTTTCAATAACGGTTTTGTTCGGCCACTAATTTTAACTGCAGCTGTGTTTAAACCATATTATTTTCTTAATATTTCTTGTTAGTTTTCCGAAACTTTTATCAAAAGTGTTAGGATTATGAAATACCCTGTAGATCTTGCGATTGTAAGAACCACCAAAAAGTTTATATATATATATATATCACATAAACAATAGAAACAATCTGCACTCTATGATCCACAATCAAAGAAAGAAAGAGAGTAACAAGTGAGTATTTTGCCGTTTAAAGACCACAGCAAGTCTCTTTAACAGAAAAAGATAGCGTATAAAATAACAGGCACATAGTAATCCTGAAACCAACAACAATTTGGACCACGAATTTCCAAAACAAAAAAATAAAGATCGTCCTTAAAAAAATCCGACATTTGCTCTTGTTCTCTTATACGTCATTACCTGGTCATGTCCACATACAGAGCCACCTGTTTCCCTGTCCTTGTCTCTCCATCTCTCCCACCCTTAATTCAATCGTCCCATTTTGAAGCTTCCTCTTCTCATAATATTAAAGAAATAATAATAATATACAAACACTTTTTTGAACTAGTCAAATTCATGCTTCCATGGAATATAATTAAGTCAAAGTATTCAAGAAATTATATACACTGAAACTTTCAGATAAAAGATCTATTCTTTTGTATTATTTTCTTACGGTAAACAAGAGCTGAATAGCAATAAAAAGATTGAAAACCCAGCTCAAATTCTTCGTTTTTGAATCAAGAAATGACCTCTAATTTTTGGACATCTCGCATCGCCGCCGCTAAACAGCAGTATGCGTCACAGCACCATCATCAGAGTTCCCATCTAGGTGGGTTCCTTTTGTTTTTATTCTGCTCGTTTGTTTTGCGAGAAGTGTTGTTGTGGCCTCAATTAACGTTGTTGTTTTTGTTTGTGGATGTGTAATTAGATCGTTTCAATATTGATGATTTCGAGGTAGAAGAAGAGGTTAGACCTGATTTTCCATGTCCTTACTGTTATGAGGATTTCGATATCGGGTCTCTGTGTTCGCATCTTGAAGATGAGCACTCGTACGAGTCTAAAGTCGCCGTAAGTTCTGTTTTTACCTTTTGGTTTATTGGGTTGATGGAAGTGATGTAAGTTTTGTTGCTGTTTGTGTGCTTGAGCTTGGTTTCTTGATTTGATTTCTATTTTATGTTTAGGTGGTTGAGTTTGTTAATTTCATGCTTCAAAATCTAATTTTATTTTCCTTCCTGAGAGAGAGGGGACCAAAGTCATTGTGATTGCTTTAGATTTTGCCTTTTTTCGTTCAGACATGAGAAAGTATTGATCTTTACCTTACTGGGTATGTTTGTTTGATACAAGATGCTAATGACATCTTTCTTTTTTTTATCGCGATGACGGGAAGGTGCAGGGATTGGTCTTTTTGGTTCTGTATTTGTGTAAGTGAAGTTTTTTGAAGTGACCTTGTAGTAGGAGTATTTGTTTAGGCATATTTGTGTTGGGAGGTATTGATTTCTCCCTAGAGTTCTTCTGGAAATACCTCGCCCATACCATGAAGTTCTGTTAGTTTTTAGTGTTCATATTTGCTCTTTGTGTTTGATCTTCCAATTTCTGAAAGGTGCTCCTGTTGGACAGGGGAGGATGTTGCCTCCCTCGAAGAATAATTGCTGATCTATTCTATAACTGATGTTGCTGAAAAAGCAATGAATAAGGAATATGTGGTGTTAGATGACAATTAATGCGGCTAGTCCTTACTGAGCTATGTATATTTATGAAGTGATGGATGTGGGATCAGTGAGTCGTGAGCACATCCTTATTCAGGAGCTTTTTTTTTTATATATACATATAAAGGAGCTTTTCAAGTCGAGCAGCCCTTCCTGGTTTGACAGTACACACGACTGCTGACGAATTGACAATCCAATCTGTTTCATCTATTAACCTGAGGAGATTATAAATGTTCAGCAGTTTCCTTACATGTTTTTTTAAGAAACTGCAGTCATCAAATCTCACTCAACCAGTTAGCCCAGTTGAATAATTATCCTAATTTGGTATATTTGTCTTTCGTTCTCTCCTACAAGAAGAGGGTTTGGACATCTCTTGTATATCTATGCATCCTGGATAATGCTATGAAATAGAAATTAGAAAACAGCTAAGCAGACATGAACAACTTGGTATCTTAATTGTCTTATTGCCTATTATTACTCAATCCCAGCATGGCTTTAGGACTATTTATGTAATTGTGTTTTGGGTTGATTTAATGCTGCTTCCACTTTGTCTTTGCAGGTTTGTCCTATTTGCTCTGCCAAAGTTGCTCAGGACATGCTAAGTCATATTACATTACAACATGGACACTTGTTCAAGATATCCTTAAAATGAAAACTTTCGTTACTCAAATGTTTCTCATTCATTATTAGAATATATGCAGGTATAAATGCATGGCTTTATATTTGTTGACAAAAATCAAACTAGTGCCCAAGTTTTCTTTAACTAAAGATTACTTGCAGAGACGTCGCAGGTTACGTAGAGTTGCAATTCCTAACAGTCAGGCATTGTCTCTCCTTGGTCGTGATCTCCGTGAGGCTCATCTGCAAGTGCTGTTAGGGGGTGGTGGATATAGGTCAAATAACACTAATGCTAATGTGTCCAATGCCTCCACTGATCCATTCCTTTCATCTTTCATTTTAAATCTCCATACATCTGAAGCAGAAGAAATTTCAAAATCTGTGGTAACGAGTATAGAGGATTCTTCTGCAAAGAATTCAGCACCATCTCATATGTGGAAATCAAGGTAATGATTCAAGTTTTATATTTTCAACAACTTAAAGGAGCCAAGAATAAACTCATTTATGATTTCCTTCGGTCATTCAAATGTTGAACTAGAAATGATAAACATAAAATAGTTTTTCATAATTCACAACGCATTAACCAGTGGACACAATGTCTCCTTGCTGCTCTACCAGTGCTTGTAACCGTGGCCAACATTGAACCTTATGTGGAAACATCTATGTTAAAGTCTTGCTGGTATTGCCATCACTTTTTTATTTTCCTTTCTCATCAATCCACTTCTTCATTTCTCATGCTAAGGGTGATTTGATATACTGCAATTTAATTGCTGGTAGTGATCTTCTGGTCATATGGGATGGGACAGGCATCAATGAACTTCTGTGTAGGAGGTTGGAGTTAAAGCTCCCGCTCATAACTAACAAAGGCAAGGGTGGTGCTTGGTTGCTTGTTGGTTGAGGGTTGGGGTAAGGCCAAGGATTTTTCTAAGATTTATTCCAGAATAAAAACCAGAGATCCGAGCACCGCAAAGACTGATAGAGACATGCATACACGGTGCCCGAACACACCTGTACATTACATGCATCATGCATACAATTGCAAGCATGCACATACGTGTTTAAACATTCTGAGTTTTGCCAGGTAGAGAGGTGAATGAATTAATTGTAACTTGACATGTTTAACTGATACTTGTTATTTGGTAGTAGAATTAAACAAGCAGGTGATGATTTGGCTGCTAATTTCAAATTGTCATTTGATGAATGCAAACTTAAATTATGGAACTTTTTCGGGGTTAGCAATCTAGGTAAATTGGGAGTTGAGCACCCAATACAGCATTTGGCAGTGCAATTTGGTCTGGATGAATAAACCAAGCACCAGTGTTGGTGAAGAAGCCGTGTCTAACTACTGTCATGCTCAATTACCAAAAGGAAAAAAATTGTCTCTGGGATTTTAATTTTGACATCGTCTCTTTGTTGCAGTTTTGATCCTTCTTTGAGTTACGAGGAGAGGGAAAAAAGGATGAAGCAAGTTTCTGGGAGAGTTGGTTTTGTGCAGGATTTGCTTCTCTCAACCTTGTTAAGCAACTAATAAAAGCAGGAAGTCAACTTAGAAATAAGGGAGGAGATTCAAAATCTTTCTATTAGAGGTAATTTTGGGTGGGATTTTATTTGTTTTACATTGCTTAACAACCCAAATGTATGCCTCATTCAGATTCTGCAGCAGCACTGTGGCGACTTTAGGATAATATCTCATCTTTTTCTCCTCCCAACTAGTGATGTACTGCACTCAGCAGAAACAATGATCTTCTAGTTATGGAAGACTTGATTTATGAAATATTCTTGATGTATCCTTTTCAATGATAATTTCAAGAACGTCATCATCACACATGAGTGCATCAGTGGAAGCAGAGAGTTCGACACATCATTCCAGACTTCCCTCTAGTATAGGTGCAGCTGCAGTGAAGGCAATTCATATTTTTAGCTGATCATGCTGCCTTTCTATCAGTTAAACATTTTTCTGTGAATGGTTTACAAGCTTACTAAACAAAGCCGATGAAAAAATGTTCATGTTTTTCTGTGGGAGGCATAGAAGAGAGAGAAGTGTGTGAAAAAAAGCCTATGAAATGGATACTGATGATGGTTAGGGAATTATGATCCCTGTGAATGGTTTGAAAGAGGTGTGTTCGGCATTTGATGGAAATTAGAAAGATGGGTTATATAGATTCAAAAAAAGGTTGATATTTTATTTTTTATTGCTAGATTGCATGTCTTAATGTTTAATACAAAGCCTTATATCCTAGCTAGATGGGTTAATGTTGACTATTTATATAGCCTTATATCCTAGCTAAAAAAAGCTGGAAAATAACTAATAAAAATAATCCTAATCTAATGCGATGGTTGTAACAAATTAGAATTAAAAACTCATTTCAGAACTTAGAAGTCCTTGATTCAGAGACCTAGTTCTGTCAGGTTGAGTTGTTAATTTCAAGGCTATTTATGTCACATACAAAGCCTTTTAAATCAAGACTTTTCTTCTCTGTTTCGTGTAGGATAATTCCTTTTTCATACTCTCCAGTTTATTCTTGGAAAGCATATATAGTTGCTAACTTACAGGTGCTGAAACGAGAAGAGGAAGAGAAAGAAAAAGAGGGAAAAAGACCTGAAACTAAAAAACCCAAAATAAAAAATAAAAGATCAAAGAGGATTTTGAAGCTGAAAATGAAGATGGTCTGAGCCAGGAGTTAGGAGTAGAGAAAGAAGAAGAAAATAGAAAGAAGAAAAATTAAACAATGATCTAGTAATCCAAAACTTAGCAAATCTGAAAACTATAATTATAACTCTTTTAAAATGTAATATCATATCTAATAGTGTCAAATTAAATAATCAAATCTCTAAGGAAATATGATTAATTGATCATGAATGGAACTTGTATATATGATGGATAATCACTAACTAATGCCTTTAAATTAAGTTTATTGAATTTAAATTTTTTAAATCTTCTATAAATTGAATACCATCCAATAATAAAACAACATATGAGAATAGAATTCAATTAGTTCATGCAATCCCTTTTCTTTAAAAACTCTAAGTTTGGTTTTTTGTGTAGAAACAAAAAAATGAAAACAAAACCTCAAATAACAATCCATCTTACTACTCTATTTTAATAAGCTTAATCACCATGTTGAACTTCTGATAGGAGAAAGTAGCTCAAACTATTATGTTCAAGAAATCTTTAAGCATTTTGTGCTTTTATTTGAACTTAATTACTAATAAGAATGTAATTTAAATTTATTTTTTTAAAAAAATAAAATAATTTTATTTAAAATATCTCCATATTATTTACAAAAGAATGTTTGTTAAACCATAAACAAAATGTGGATACTAAAAATGCATAAAATAATTTGTCATGATTCTTTTAAATAATGTAGACATATATTTAGTAAATAGCTTCTAAAAAAGACATTTATACCATTTAATACTAAAGACACTCTAGCTAAATTCATGATTAAAGTACGTCAAACACTATAAGACCTCTGAGGTAAGAAAATATAGCCAAACTAAGTTCAAGACATAAAACCTAACCTACAAACAGAAAATGAAACTATATAACCAGCCACTACCAACCTATTAAAATTAGGAACAACCAATAGCCATAAAATACTTAAAATGATTTTTCATAATTGATACAAAAGTAATTTTATCTTGTTTGTCCATTTAAGTTTCCAATTGGCAACATTGTTAGCATGCTTCACTCCTTTAATGATTGTCAATGCCAACCTGCTAGGTTTTTATGGATCTCATGCATTATTATCCCAATCATAATTATCAAACTCATCCCAACATATCAATCGGTGATCTAAGGACCTAGAATTTAACCTAGGCCAAGTTTTCATTTTTATTTTTGTCATATAAGTCAAACTAAAATCTAAAATCTAAAATATAAAATCAAGACTATCTTATTTCATAATAAGATTAATCACCTAATAATTGAGACCCATTTTAAATTTCATGTCAAGGTTGGTTACCATAAAACTTATTAAACTTTGATACTCGTCATTTACGACCTTTAACCGAAATCATCAAGAAAAATGAAGGATAATAATGTTTGTTACAAGTCAAAGCACTCAAATACTAAGAACACCATATCTATTGAGAAACACCAAAATATTTAATTTTTATCCATCCAAGTTTCATTTGCCAAAAAGCTATTACATTCGTGTATATATATATAAACTACAAATACATAATAATATGAAAATGTTTTGGTGCTAATTAAGAAAAATATCTATTTTTTTTTATAAAAAAAAACTCTTGTATCACCTGACAATTTGGACCATTTTAAATTTCATATCAAGGTTGGTCACCTACAACTTTTGACCCTTTTTTAAATTCTCATGTGAAGGTTAGTCATCATTGCTCTATGTCCATAATATTCTTCTTGGTTTGAATCACTATTATTCCTCTTCTTGTCATGAAAACTATAGACGGATCATCAAACTTCGCAATATCTTGAAGAGATTCATCAATAAAATAAGATTGACTAATCTCCACTCATATGATTGTTATAGTTAATGTCTAAATAACATACATTTTGGTGATTTTTTTTGTTCATATGATAAGCCATCAACAAAGACATTTCATTTTTCTTTTTCTGTAAAATTAGATTTTCTACCACCATTTCTATTGAAATTATTTTTACATTCTTATTTGTAATGTCCATACTTGTAACACCTAATAAAAAACGTAACTTTTAATTTATCCATAGACTTTGGCTTGTAAAAAACTGAATGATTGTTGTTATATCATTTTCCTTTTCTCTGTGAATTGAAAAACTGATTATCTCTAGTGCAAAATTCTATCATTTTTGTTTTTTATACTTCGTTCTCTTCCTCAACCACCTCTATATAAGGTACAAAAGCAATTATTAGATGAAACTTATAAAGTTTACTCCTCTTTTCATTGCTGATTTATCTTTTCCTCATGAAGTAATAAATAAATTTATAATTAATCAAGAAAGTTCATTAATATCTTTAAATTGTTTTATTAAACAAACAATAAAATTGAATTTTGGTGTCAATAACCTCTATTTTATCATCATGGATCTATATCTTATTAACGATTGCTATCATTCATAAAAAATAATATATAATCGACTCTCCTATATTCATCCTAAGAATATGAATCATGTTTGAAGTGCTTGAAGTTGTTGTTTTTTTGCTCTAATTGTTCCTTGGTATTTTATATTTATGAAATCTCAAATATCTTTAGATGTATCCTTGCAAAGAATGGTTTTCAAGATTGATTAAGTTGTTGCTTTTTTGCTCTAATTGTTACTTAATACTTTATATTTATGAAATCTCAAATATCTTTGGAGGTATGGTTGCAAAGAATGGTTTTTAAGATTGATTTGCCAATTAATTAAAAAAAGATAATTCTTTGACTTTAAATCTTTTATCTTTGATTTTTACATTTTCATTACTGTTATTCCAACTAGCAGTTCAATTATTTCATTAGAAACAACTAACCAATACTCCTTAAACCTCAAGTAATTGTTCATTAACATGCTCCAGTTATCATGATAACCATAAAAAACAAGGAATAACTAGTTGAACAAAAATTTTGGAAGACATGATTTGATTTGTCGCATTGGAATTGTTGTTGCTGTTGTGAAGAGATAATTTGTTGTGTTTCGATTGCTCTTATTTTTTGCGTTTTGGTTGGTGATTTGTTGAGTTGAAAGGAGATTTTGATGTGCTTCTTCTTTTGCGTAGAAGGTGCTCTATTGTTACGTGTGACTGCTGCTACTAGAATTTCTGCTGCGTTTTGAATTGTGGTTGCGATGTTTTTTTGTTGTGTCATGTTGGAAGAAGTCCCTCACTCGTCAATGGAGGTTGCTATTGCATCTGCGTTGAAAGTCTTGTTGTTGTTGCGTGTGTGTTTTGCTCGAAGGACTACCTGTTGCGTTTTCATCAAGGAAGACGTGTTTTGCTGCAGTACTTGTGTTTTCTTCTCTCTGATACAACTTGTTAAAAACTAACGCCCAAAGCAAAAGTCCCCGTACTCAGACACAAATGTCAATAGCCAGGTAGAACAAGAAAAGGTTGGTTATTCTTTTGCTATTCTAGCTTGGGACCAAATGACGTTAATAATCTGATTTTTTTAAAAAAATATTAGTTGAGAAAATTACATGTTTATCATTTGCAAGTTACAGCAGTAGGAACGAATGCATTCTTTACCTCATGCAAGTTCTTACAACAACATCATTGACTCCTCCGACATTATGGCTAACAGTGAATACTTGACTTTGATTGAGATTCTACCACCGTCCACACAGAGCTTAGCTCCGGTGACCACCCAATATCCAGGCAGGTCCTCTGGACCTCTCACCATTTCCTTTGTGTCCACAAAGCTGGACATTTTCGGTGCTCTTGATGGTAAAGGCGGGCCTCCAGGAAAAACCGCAGAATTCAAGTCTACTTTCACTGGCTTCTCGGGTGGATTTAATCCTGCACTAAACCTAGTGCTAATCAACATCGAGAAGACCCCCGATTTTCTCGACAAGGCTGAAGGTCCATCCCATTCTGACCTGCGGAGTCTTGCAGATGCCACCATTGAGAAACCAAGCCTCAGGAACAGAACTTTCTTCATCCCAACAACCCTTACCTCAAACCAGGCCATTGTTACAATAGAAGCGGTGTCATCAAGGTGGGCACCATTGTACTCCACGGGGGCAGTGCAGACATGTGAGAATATGCTCCATAGAACTGGTTCAAAATAGTCTCGGTCTTCAGGTTCATGAGTTGATTCGTGTCGATCATCTGAGAGTTGGAGCATATTGGGAAGAGAGGAAAGATGCTGGAGATGGATAGCCAAATGGTCACTTCTCTTACCCTCCAAATGTAAGCGGATTCCTGTCACTGGCCGATTTCCAGAATCAACCTGAACGCTTGGATTTAGAATCTTTAAAACTAGAATGATGATTATCTTTTAAATTCTGGAAAACCATAATCACTCTGCAGACCGTGAACATATCCAGATTATGATTATCTTTTCATTTTTGAGGAGATGTTTTAAGAAGTGCACTTGAGCTCATTAAGTTACGCCTTTAGGGTCCAGGTACATTATCACCAGCAATCACATATCGTTTTAAGATCTTGGAATCAATGCTTTGAGTAATTCTAACATGCTGCGGTTCAAGGCGTTACCTGTGTGGTGTTGACATAAAGCTTAGGGCCCATGAAGGTGAACCTAAGAGACGGGGTTGCTTGTTTTCTGCGCTTAAGAGTAAGAGGCAGATGACCATATACTGGAGCCCATTGCCGAGGCAACTGAAACTCTAAAAACTGGTGAAGTTCCTCTAGTGGAGGTTTGTCTGCATGATTGATCAAAGATCAGAAAAGATGCCAAGAAACACTATTGGAGATTTCTCAAATATAGATGGACGAGATTCAGATGAAATAATTTATCAAGATATAAATGATCCGGCTACGTCCTAATGACCATAGTCACCAAGCATTGAATCTACTAAATGTGCTTTATTATTCTCCACAACATCTGCAAAAGCTAACAAACCAGTTGCATATCCTCTAACATCTAGTTGAATCTATGCAGGGATCGATCAGGAAATGGTTACCAAACAGAGTGAAAAGGCCAAACCAGAAAAACAATGCAACAAGGCTAAATGTCAAGGATTCAGGCTCAAAAGTGTCTAGCTAGCAAACATGCAAGGGTTGGCTTCGAATCTTTTCGAGCACTTCATTTGTTTTTTTTTTTTTTTTAACTCCTTTATACTTATTGGATGCAGTATTGCAGCATAATCAAAGCACTTATGGAGAGACCAAAATTTTTAGGAGAGATAGGTACGCACATCGAAGGTAGAGATTCATCGCATGACTCAAGAATCCGTTGCCTCGAATACCATTCAAAAGAGAAGTTATAGGAACAAGGGACATTGAAATAGCATTTGGCGACTGTGATATAGTTGAGAGCCACTGGTTATGGCTTTGGCCAACATCCACACCTCCCCTTCGGATACAAATGCTCGTTATATCCTGCACAAGAAATAAGAAATAAATCCATCAAATAAAAATCTCGACTTATTTGGAGCAGGTTGCCTGAAACATCTGTTACAACATATACTAACGAAGCCCACCTCATTCTTTATGCAAGTAATGACAGGCGGCCTCATCGAATGGGCAAATACTCCATTGAAATCCCAAGGCATAACGTGTTCATCCTGAAACATTAAACAGGAATACCATATTGAACAAACGTACGTAATCACCATGATTTCTTCATATATATCTTACAAACCCCATGATAATTACCCAGTGAATTGTGATTTGATCATTTCTCACCCTTGTGAATTGTGTGATGCACCACTCATCATACGTATATCCTCTCCAATAAGTTCTTGGAGAAAGACCATGACAATGATGAGTATCTTATTTGTGAGATTTAATTACCTTTGGTTTTCCGGATAATTCAGCAGGGTCAACATCTCCGGAGAACAGCTTATCAGCATATTCCTTTAACAATTTCTGCACTTCAGGGGGCGCAAGATTTGATTTTTGTAGCTGCTTCATGTTTATCACATCCTTACCTCCCATCTTTACCCCGACAACAATATGAGTGCCATATTTCTCAATAAACCTGGAAGATTATGTTATTCAAGATATGCACTCATTCAATCTCAATGGCAAAGCTCTCAATAACTTAACTTCCACTAGAACATTAGCTTACAGAAACCACGAAGGAAAGAAAATACATGAACATGCAAATTGAAGCAAATTGCTTCCACCTCAGACATAAAAACTTTCCTCTTCAATAATTTCTTCCACAGAATATCCTCAAGTGTCTAGTGTTTGAATCATCTAAGCTCATCATCTATTATTAAACATCAAAATAAGCTATTTTTGGGAGCTAAAATGGGTTCTCAGCAGGGAACGAAAAACTACGTACGAAAATGCATATTAATTTCATAAAACCATCTATAGAATCAAATCCTATGACAGGCTAGCTTCTTCTTTAAATTGTTTTTTGGACATGAGGGTTAAATCCAAATCTTGTACAGCTCTATGAGTTGTTTTTTTAATATGAACCATTTACTTCCCTGAAATCCTTGCGTTGTTCATAACATCGAGAAAACAAATCTAACTACCACTCCAACACAAGCGCGTGAGAACACTTTAACCATTTGGAAATAATTAAACATGCATCTAACTTGTTTTCTTCTGGTTTTCCTAATTACGTAGACCAATTTTACACAAGTTGATCAGCTTTGAGATTAAGAGAACGTACTCAGCAAGGGCAACAGGATCCCATGTAGTAGGCACTTCATGCTTCACCTTTTCAGACAACGTTATATGGGATCTTTCCAACTCAATGTTATATAGTGTTATGAACCAACCATCAAAAGCAAGAGTTTTTGCTGAAGCCGCGTCATTCTGCCAACTACCCCTGAAGTCAAACATGGTATTGAACAGTCCCGAGGGAATTTTACCTGATAAACACAGTTCTTGATTGAATTTCTCTGACATCTACAAGGAAATTAACAATAAACAAGATTAGACAAGTACAAGAATCACTATAAAGATTGTTCCGGTCATTGTTTTGATCAAATTCATAATCGCAGACCATCATTATGGAAATGTACACGCGATAGAAAAATTACGTCAATCCATTGAGATATGGTATGCTACACTTGAATATTTGCGACGAGAAATGAATCCGGATTTTAGGATGACGGAGCCCTTTACAGAAAGTTGTAATAAAGGGTTGCCTATTATTAATCCAAATTTAATCATTGACTTGAAAGTCAGCACACACCAAGTACAATAAAACTACCTAAAAAACAGCAAGAAGAAGAAGAAGCAACTGTTCCATGATTGAAAAAACACCCGCCATATCTCTCCAAAAAAAAAAAAAAACAATCTTGAATTTCCCATTAAATAACTAACCTGATTGAACGAGAGAACATCAGAGAGAAACCTGGTTCTCTCTCCTTTATCACACTTAATACCATTAGGCACGTTTTGAACAACAACCCCGCCAGGAATCACAAGCTCTTGATTCCGAGTGAGGTCCAGCTCGATCAATCTAGACCCAAAAAGACCTGGCTTGCAATATGACAATCGAATATCTTTGGTCAAATCATAACCAAATCCAATCACAGACACCGCCTTCTCCGCTGCTGACTGAGCATCAAGCCGCTTATTTGCCATCAAAACATATGTATATAACTAATCCACTCAGACAGCTTTTTTACGTGAAAAAATTAAACTTGTAGGGCTTTAGCAGTGATGGAGGAGTTAGAGAGGAGTTTTGGTGCTAAATGAAGGAGGGGACCTCTCACTGAATTGGTCTTTATGGTTTGCTCTTTCTTTTACTCCAGCATTTCAATATCGTGTTTTTCAAGTTCGGAACTGAAGGTAATATTCCAGGTTGTTGTTTTTGAGTTTTTGACGGATAAGCTTCATTTTGATCCCTATAGATTCATGACCATTCTATTTCTACTCCAATAATTTTAATTTCACCCCTTTAGTTTCTTTACGTTCTGTTCTTAGTCCTATCTATTAGTTCTTAGGAGTCTTTGTATTATGTTTCCATGAATATGAGGAAAGAAGATAAAATTGAAAAGGTTCATGTTTTTGTTATTAACTTAGTAGTAAAGGAAAAATTGAACTTTTAATAACTTTCAGGGGTAATAAATGAAATTGTTAAACTATGAGGTTGGAAGGGAATGTTTATGCATTATCAGGACCAAAATGTAGTTTAACCATTTGTTCTGACTTTCATAAATGGGAACACGCAGTAAAAAGGCGGCTATACCAGAAATTCACACTTGGCGTGATTTAATTAGAGACTCTCCGTCTTTATGGCGCCAACGACTTTGACTAATGAGAAGTGACGAGTGTTTTTTACGAGGATCGACGTCGGTTTGACGCTGAATCTCTAATACGTTGACGTTTAATGACCGAGGGAGCGGTGAGAGGGTAACGGTCCGTGGAGCACATTAACAGGGGTTCCTGTTGGCCAGAAGGAAAAAATTCAGATGTGGAGAGCAATAATTAACGTTAAATACTGCACTGGCTAGTTATAATTAATGATATTGTCTTAGTTTAATGATATTGTCGATACACACACACAATAGCCCATTGACATGTGAAATACCGCGAGTTTGAGAAAAAAAGTTAAATGTAAAAAACATATTTAGGTACTTGTAATATATCTTTAAAAAAAAAAAACTAGATTTTAACTAAATTGAACAATATTTTTATTTATATTGAAATGAAAACAAAACAATATTTTAATTTTTTTAAAAAATCTAAATGAACTATGATGAACCAAACAAATTTGTAACGCAAATAATGCATGTCATGGGATTCAATAAAAAATTTTATTCTAGATTTAATAATATTATACGTCAATAAAATGCATAATAATTTTTTTTAATGAAAAAAATCGTGATTGGTTGAATTAAAAAAAGAGATCATCGATAATAAAAATGTGAATTTTTTTTAAAAATACTAAGGGATATAAAAAGCATTAAATAAAAAAAAAATTGCTCGAATGTTGTGGATTGTCCAGTTATACATTAAACAATACTTATTAATTCAAATGGGTTTGATGATTTTATTTATTAATTTTTTTAACCCGAATATATATATATAAAAAAGGAGCTTATACCCATGGATCATGTGTCCCAACGTGCTTGGGCATTAAAAACAAAAAAGCAATGAGCATAGGACTTCCGGCCTAGCTCGTGCATCTAGACTTGGCTTTAATTTTTCTTATTTCTTAAAGGGTTGTACACCCTAATTTTTTGTTTTTTTTTTAAAAGATAGCAAACGATACGTTATCTGTTTTCTATATAATTTAGTGACCAAAGGTTGCCGAAAAAATACGGCTTTGGGTGCTTATTACTAAAAAACTCATCTTTGACCCAAAACATATAGAAAACACCATAAACATCTTGACAAACCTATTCATGACATAAAAAAACTCAAAAACAAAATGACTCAAAAAACTAAAATCAACCTGAATCTAAAAATATTCTCGCAGTCAGATTCGTCATCTAGGGTAAGGAGAACGAAAAAAAATAAACACCTAGGTGAAACTTCCTTTTATGAAATGGGACCCATTGACATTGAGATATGGGATAACATCATAGAAAGAAAATAAAAATAAATCGCAAAGCTTAATTCTCAATCAACCAAATATTAAAGAATGAAATTGAAAACAAAAATCAATTAGGAAAGTAGAAAAAAAAAACTTGAGTCAACTGAGTTAACTCATCAAATCACGGTCCATGTTATAAGACTATGATAATTTCATAAAAAATAAATTAAAACATCATGAAGATAAATCCTCAATAAATATAATATTAAAGAATTGAATTGAAATTGGAAAAAATAACCAAAAACAAAAAGGAAAAAAACAATATTATGATGAATAGTGTTTTGTGAAGAGGGGTATAATGAAATCCCCTCCTCATTTATTTTTTTATTTATTTAATTTAATTACTTGCTTTGGAAAATATGTTTTTCATCTCACACATTTTATGCACACTTTTTATTGCTGACAACTTTTGACTCTACTTTCATTTCTTTACACAAGGATCATTGTTGAAGGCCAATTCGTTGTAGAGACCGTATTTGATCTCATAGTACAGTGTGGGTATCGAAGATATTGATTTTCTATTTTAAATAATTTTCCTTATGTTTTTCTAAATTTGACATATGGCGTCAACATGCATTTGTTGGTGGCTAAATTGTTTTTGGAGAAAAGGTAACATTAGGACCTCTTCTTCGCTAGGACTTTTTACTCGCCTTGTTAATAAACTCATTTTTTATGAGCCTAAAAAACCCTTATAATCATCCTCCCCTGAGCACGTCCAAGGGAATGAGCTTGTCTCAAGCGAGGGCTTGATAAATTGTCAAGCCCAGCCACGCAGGGGCTTGGTAGTGTGCCAAGCTTTAGGCATGCTTGGTATGGTGTTAGCGAGACCTAGATGCAATTGGGCTTCACAATGCGCCAAGCCCCGAGAATGCCCAACCACAATTAGGCTTGGCGGTGTGCCAAGCCTCGACACCTTAGGTCTGGAGCCAGCCAGACCTAAACGCTGTTAGGCTTGGCAGCGTGTGAAGCCTCGGGCATGCCCAAGGGAATGATCATCCTCTATTAGACACTCCATATGGAATAAGATAATGTAGGTTTTACAAACATGTAAGACCCAAGGCACATGAACTTGACAGTCAGCCAAGTTCAAGATAATGTTGGTCTAGCAAATATGTCAGCCCAAGGTACCTGAACTTAGTCGTCTGCCAAGTGGACTTGGCTACTAGCCAAGTCCGAGGTAATGTGAGCTTGGAAAACATGTAAGATCCAAGGTACTTGGATGTGGTAGTCAGCTAAATATAAGATAACATGGTTCTAACAAACATGTCAGATCTAAGGTACTTGGACTTTACAGTTATCCAAGTCCAGGGTAACGACCATCCTCCCTTGCATGCTCAAAGGAATAAGGTAATACAAGTTTGACAAACATATCAGACCTAAAGCACTTGGACTTGGCAGTCTGCCAAGTCCAAGATAACGTGAGTCTAACAAACATATCAGGCCCAAGGTATCTGAACTTGGCTATCCGTCAAGTCCAGCATACTTGGATATGACAATTAGCCAAGTCCAAGGTAATGTGAGTCTGGAGAACATGACAAACCCAAGGGAATAACCAATCGCCCTTGGGTCTAACCTATGGGCAAATTTCAGTATCCATGAGTTTAGCTACATTTGACGTCTTGAAGTCTAATATCCCTACACCTTTTAGGTGTATAAAAGTCTTACAAGGATCCATCATATTTCCATCAGACATTAATATGGATGGAAGAGATATTTATACCTCATTAAATGTTATCAGGGTAAAATTACACTTTAAACCCTCCTTTTCACAATAATTGCATTTCAGACCCTTCTTTTTTAGGTAAGTAAAAAAATAAGTCACAAATTAAATTGTAGTGCCTGAAATTAAAATATTGTCTATAGGCTAAATCAAAATTTTTTTTTTTTTCTGAGTAACAAAAATAATATACTAGCATTATCAACATGATTTCTAACATCAAGAAAAATCAAGCAAAGGTTAAGATGAGTTGGACCCTCAGCCCAACCCACATGGCTGGTTTGGGTCTAACCCATTTTGTTTTTTAAAAAATTGTTAGGTTTTCAATCGGCCTAACCAAATCGAGCTTGGGCCTCGAGCCCAACTAGCCCATTTGTTAGACTAAGGGTGTGTTTGCCTAACACACCCTAATACCTTAGTTTTTAATTTATCTTTGTTTTAACGTTTACCCAAACAAGCCTAATAAAAAGCAAAAAAAAATATAAAAAAATTCAATGACCATTTTGAAATCATTTATGGGTCCATCGTATGTTTTTCCAACAATTTCACCAAACATCGTGTTATAGACTTATCTTGTAAGATACGAACATGGTATTAAAAATATTTGATTTTTCTCTGAAGTTTTAAAAAAAATCCCTCCATTCAAAAACACAAAAAATATTTTATTTTCATGCATATGGCCAAATCATAGACGTTTTTCATGCATATTTTCTAAAAAATATAAAATCATATTTTTATCATGTTTTAAAAATGTAAAATGGTTATCGTAATTGGTTTATGATTATCCATTAGGGTTTGGTCAAAATACCAAAAATCTCACAACAATTAGTTTGTTATTTGGAGTGTTGGGATTTAGCTTTGACTTTAATATTCGAAGGTACAAAATTGCATTGTAAAGTATACTCTCTGATATTGAAAATAGAAAACAAATGCGGTGTTAGGCCTTAAAACGGTTAGGATTTAATCCAATAAGATAGAGATTTCCTCATAAAAAGATCTGGCTTGAACATTAGATAAGACTAATGGATAAAAACATGACCTAGAAAAACAATCAATCAACAATCCAACTTATCTTAGGTAGGGTGTATTGAGGGTGATGCGTGTTCCCTTTGTACAACTAGTCCCCTTACCCAGACTCTCGCAAACCATAAAGTTTTTTAGTGACTATAATATTAGATGACGACTATTAAATTTTATAATTATAACTTTATGATTAAACCTAAAACCTTCCTTAAATTCCAGGAGACAGTTTTATCACATGACATCGTGCATGTCACAACAAATATAATTCTAATTACTTTATTACAACAATTTTTTGTTGCATCTTTTGATAGCTAACAAAGTAATTTGCTTATATAATTCTTGATTTCCTTATTAATCAATTTTCCTTGGCAAAAAAATAGCTTCTCTATGCCATGTGCTTTACCTGATAAAAATCAAAAGCAATTAGAATAAATATCAAAATAAAATTGAACAATTTGAAATAAGGATAAAAAAAATTATTTCTTTAATTACAACCTCTCTCTTATTAGTTTTTGTCCTTTTTTAGATTTTTTACCGGAATATTTTATTTTTTATAAACAAAAGTTTATCATAATCATAAAAGCAAGTTTTTTTAAAAAAAAATGTTTTGATAATTTTGATGCAGATATATTAAAATAATAAAAAAGTGGTAGCTGATATTACAAAAAAAAAAACACTATAATCTTATTTAGAAACTAAGAAAAAGTAAAATGGTATTTAATAGAACAAAAAAAAGAGGTCAAAGACTAACGCCTATCAACTTTTTTTAAAAGTAGACGGATAACATGTCATGCACATATTTGTTTTTGAAAGGCAAATTATGCATAGTCTATTGATACAAAATCCTGCTATCAAAGAGATAGTCAAAAATTTAGATCCATGTTTTTTGAACCTAAAAACATGTAATAAGCATCCTAAGAATCTTAGTAAACCAATTTCTAATATTAAAACATCTTTAAATCGATCAGAAAAACATAAAATTAAACCATATTAAAAAAATATCTCTCAACTCTAATCTACCTTTTCTACCGATATGGAAGCTCAAAAATATCTTAATAGCACTACTCTTATTTAGAAGAATACATTAGCACCAAATTCAAGTTACTATCTAGAAGAATACATTAGCACCAAATCTCATGAGCTGAAATGCAAAACAAATAAAGTGCACTACTAAAACATCAAAACCTTAATAAACATGGATAAAAAAAAAATGAAAAACAAAGAAAAAAGGCTACTTTTTTTGTTTCATTGTCAAATTTGATTCCCCATGGTTTCAAATTATTTTAAGCTATAAAATTAAATTCTATTTTATCAAATCAAGCAATAATTTAATATAAAAAAAATTAATACCATAAAAACCTCATAACAAGTAAATTAAAACGAATGATAAAGCCCAAGTCCTAGTCCACATGATCTAAAAGAACTAAATTGAAAAAAAAAAAAAGAGTTTAATCACCAAAATAGAAAATATTTCATGGGAAAAACAAAATTAAATTGCACTATATGAATCCACATATTCTGTATCTTGCTCCAGAATGTTTTTCCACCTTAGTTTGTTTTTTTTACTTTTACCAAAGCTTTCAAAACAAATAGAGCACGATGGAATAAAAACGAGACAATTTCAATGCATTGCATGAAAGCCCAGCAAGTGGAAGCTGATAGGATAAATTAGAGAAATGGCTGATGGGCTTCTACAGGATCAAATATAGCTACAAGCTGATAGGATTTCAATGGATTATGATGGAACTGGGACTCATTGGAACAGCCAATCCATAACGTCTTCCTGTAAATGGCTGTGAAACCACAATTATAATTTATATTTGCATTTTAAAAATATTTTTGAAAAAATTTAATTTTTTTTTTTCAAACTAATACATTTTTAATGTTTTAAATCATATTGATGCACTGATTTCAAAAATAAATTTTTAAAAATAAATAAAATATTATTTTAATATATTTATAATTGAAAAGTACTTTGAAAAATAACCGCAACCACACTTTTAAACATGTAATTATCAAGTTAATTAGTAGGTTATTGATCAACACAACTTGTTTTTCTTTTAAATTTGTTAAAATAATATTATTATTTTTTAGTAATTATCAGTTAACTGCATCAGTTAAATCAATTAAATTTTATGGGTGAATGTTTTTTATTTTTAAAATTCAATCCAGACTCCAAATCACAGGTTTTTTGGATCATCCATGGAGCCTAAGGGTTAAGAACAATGATGACTGAACCGTGTGGTTTAAACTTGACGCGTCTTTGAGGTAAAGAGGAGATCAAAATGTCAGACTTGGCAATTTCTTAGAAAGTATTAAAAGCATTAGATTATTTATTCCAAAACAACGCGGTTTAGCTTGCTAAGAAGCACAATTTAAACGCAACCAAATTATTATTATTTTTTTAGAGGAGAATGGATTAATTAATAAGTCAACATTATTAAGTAATATTCACGCGTAGGGAAAGCACTTTCCCGCGCCTTCTATGTATTAGAAATTGAAAGCCCCCTTTTTCTTTTTTTTCCCTCCACGCCTTGCACTTTACTAATCATTAATATATTATATAATAATAATAATAATAATAATATATTATATTATATTATTTAACTGTCTTCTAATTTTTTCGTTTTTAATTTTTTTTTTAATGAATTTTTTTATTTGATTTAGTTCGTTAATGTTAATTTTTTTATTTAGTTATTAGACTTTCATGATAAAGATCTCGGGTTTGATAGGTTAACCTGATTTGACAAGTTAACCCGGATTTTTTTTCTTTTTAATTAATTTTTTTTGTTTAGTTTAGTTTGTTGATGTTAAATTTTTTTTTATTTAACTATCAGACTTTCATGACACGTATCCTAGCTTGACGGGTTAACTTGGTTTGATGGGTTAACCCAGTTAATTCTAGATAAACTCGTTATTTTTTTCTATTTAATTATCAAAATTTCATGACGCGAATTTCAGGTTTGATGGGTTAACTCAGTTAATTCAGATTTTTTTCTTTTTCTTTATTAGTTTTTTTTTTCTTTGTTTTTTTTAATTATCACACTTTTATGACACGACCTTGCAGCCAGACTTACATTCAAGGCTATTGGATCTGGTATTACAGTTACACTAACTTAAACTTAGGTCATATAAGTTTAATGTTATTACTAATATTATATATAATATTACTCTTAGGTCAGGTATTGCAGCCAAACCTAAGACTTTTGGGTATAGCTTTACAAAAAAACTTAATATTTTTAAATTTTAATTTTTTATATATATTTTTTTATATATATAAAAATATGACCTGTGACATCGTCACGTAACTAGTAGATTTTAGAGAGAGTTGACGCATAGTACAGCAAACAAAGCATATTCTATAAGCCATGTTGAGATATTTTCCTTATGTTCAGGAAAATGAGGTTGCTGGCGACGAGGTTTGGTTGAAGAGGAGAATTTAAGGGAAGTTTGATTTTGAAGTGTAAAAGTATTTAAAATATATATTTTTTTTAAATTATTTTTTTAATTTTATTAGATCATTTTGATATCTTAATATCAAAATATATATTATTTTAATATATTTCTAGATCAAATATATTTTAAAAAATAACTGTTATAACATTATTTTCTACTGTCGAATGCAAAATATAAGTATATATATGTAATAAAAAAACTCACTATGCATGATATGTAAATGAAGCTTAAGTATTGAAATTATGTGTTTGCCGCGCATATATGGACCGTCAAGTCAAGTGAAATAAAAAATGTTCAGAAAACTTCTACAACTTGAATTAGAGATAATCTAATATATTTTTTTATATATATTATAGTTTCATTGATAAGAAGGGAATGGTTTTGTTGCTATTATACCCTACCACTTCCTCGCAAGATCTCAATGAACTTTAAATCATTTTAAATAGGCCAAAACCAAGTTGGTTTTGCATTTAAAAACTGAGTACAGGAATAATAAAATTCAATGCATGCCCCATTTGGCACCTCTCACGCAAGAAGGAGCATCTCTTTCCGTCTTTCTTCCTTGAAGTTTCTTGTTTTGGGTGGAAAATTTTATGCTTAGGTCAAGAAAAAGATTGCTTTTGGTTTTTCTTTTTTCTTTCAAAATTAGAATAAGAAAAACGAGGCAGTAAATGATGAAAGAAAAAAACATGTGATGGTTTGGATTTTAAACCTTAAAATGTTTTTCATTTGAGATAGATTAAAATAATATTTTTTTAAATTTATTTTTAATATTTATATATTAAAATTATAAAAAAATAATAATAATAATTTAAAACTTACAGGTACTTTAGACTCTGATCCAGTAAAATAAAAAAAATTAATTTTTATTTTTAATTGTATTTTATTCAAAAAACTAATGCTAAACATTATTCAATGACACTACATAAATTAGACGAAAATTATTTGATGATATAGCATTTGCAGAATTTAATTGCAATTTTAATTTTGTTCCTGATTATATTTTACCTGATGTTGTTGCGCTCTTAAAAAATCTGTGAAAACTATAGTCCTTGTCGGATGTATTTTATACATGATGGAATTGTAGATAGTTTAATGGAACAATATAAAATATTTTATATAAAGTATTATTTATTTCATGATGTAATAGCAATAGTTAAATTTATAGTATTTAAATTAAAAATCATCAATATTAATTATTTTATAATCTCAATTTGAAAAATATTTTTTTAATCAAACACATTAAACTACTTTTTGTTCAACCTCGATTTCAACCACAGTTTTAACCAAACATATATTTTTTCAAATCAATTTTAACTAAAAATAATTTTTATAAAATAATTTTTTTCAAATTACAACAATAATAATTATCACAATACCAAATACTCTTTAGAATCGATACAATTATAATGCATCCTAGCTCGAGGTTAATGTCCTTTGTTACTTCGACAATTAACAATTTTTATTTTTTTTTTAGTTTAACGTGGGTGTTTGGGTCAGCTTGCGCGCGCCTCGACTAATCTCATGGGCCCTGAAGTTAACAACCATGTAAGCCTTCAGTGGCCATCATATGAGCAACCCAGGACTCGAACGGGATTTGTTGTTTTTTTAAAGAAAAAATAAAAACAAAATTTTTAAAATTTATTTAAAAAATGAATAGAATTATTTTTAATAAGAAATACTTGTAATTAAGAATCTCAATCTAGCTAAATTGTTTCCCATACAGATTTTTGTATATATAGAATTATGTCCTCGAAGTCAGAAATGAAAGTCTCCGTCTTGGGAGACCGAGTGCCAAGAGGGAGGAAGCCGTCGCCTCTCACTCATAAACAAAAGAATTGCGTGAAGTTGGAGGCGACGGCTACTGGGGTGGCGGTTAGAAGGATGAATTGAATTCCGTATATGAATTAAATTCTATCCAGTTGAATTGGATACAAATTGAATGTATATACGTGTTCCTTTTTGTATATAAATTTTATCAAAATAATTTGTATTTATTTTTTGAATTGAAAAATCTATTTATTCTTTTGTTAAAAAAAAAAAAAATTTAAAAAGGGAAGCGGTTTAGCTTAGAATGGGATTTTTAAATGGAAGTGTTTTTGAATTTTTTAAACAATCTTTTTTTTTTTTAATTTAAAAAACATATTCTGCTTTAATCTTTTTATGCAATTTCTGATGCAGCCACAAATATGATTCTTGCATTTTTACTTGTTCCTAAGTTAAAATTATTTTTTAAAATATTATTTACTTGAAAATATATTAAAATATTTTTTATTTTTTAAAATATATTTATGATATTAACACATTAAAAAAATATATAAATAATTTAAAACAAAAAAAAAATCAATAAAAAGCATATTTCAACCTCAATTCTACACAGATTCTTAGCTTGTAAACACGTTATAGAGAGGAAGATGCGTCATGTTTGGGAAGACATTAATGTTATGTTGTCAAAACTTTCTCATTAACTAAACCATGCAATAAAGCCCACATGATTTTAATATTTCCTTAAAGAAATCTAACTAAATCATGGCTTGTTTTGGATTTAGATTCGAAAATTGAAGTCAATTTGGAAGCGTTGGTGATGGGGTCTGGTTCTGTGAAACCTCCGGCAGGCAAATTGTCGGGGGTTTGGTTTTAGTGTGAAATTTGGAAATTGCAGGCAGCCGTAATGTTAGGTGTATCCAGCTCAACTTGGTTGTTCTAGAAAACAGAACAATATAATTCTTTATTGTGTCAATTGGCGGTTCAGTTTTCTCTTGATATGTTCGTATAAAATATAATGATAAAGAGTATTTCTATATTCTTTCTTCCCGTCTCTTGAGATATATATATATATATATATATATCCCTCTAATTTTAAGAAAAACTAATTAATTTTCTTGGTTGGTATTGAAGATGTTTGCTTTAATGTTTTTTATTTTAAAAAATAGCTTCTTTTCTCATAAATCTTTTGATGTTTTCTTCTTAATTTTAAAACAAAATAAATTAAAAATAACATAATATGAGTGAAAATTAATGATTAAGTTGATATTTAAGAATATAAGAACGACTAATTAATTGTTATTGAAACTACAAATATTTTTAATTATTTTACTAAATTATAAGAACCAATTTGTAGTTTACTCATTGTAGAACTTACTACATTATTTGATCAACGATGACACTCAAAATAAACATAAAAGACAAAAGATTAATAATTGTTGAAGTGAAATTGATTGTTGGGACTTGGGACATGTGATATATTCATGGAAAGAAGCATATATGGCCGATATATCGTTTCAATTGATTTGATCAAATGCGGCGACTAGATACTCCGTGGGCTGGTCCAAGATTTTTAAGCGCTTCAAAGGGATATTTAGACTATGATTGTGTTTTTAATTAAACAAGAAAAACTTGATATTGGAGTTATTAACTTGATTAAATTTAATAATATTAGGTAGTTTAATAAGTTGATTTAAATTATAAGTAATGATAACAAACAAATTGTAAGAAAAAAAATGACAACAATTAACTAAAACAAATATGCAGGAAGAGATTCATCGTCACTCAATTATGGACATCGCTCATCACAAAAAAACTTGTTGAAACAATTTAAACCGAACTATAATAATTTGGATGATAACATTAGAAGAAACTGCATGCTCCACTAGAAAAACATCCTAGAAAACCAAACAAAATGAAATGAAATGAGCATGCGTCTATATTAAATCAATCAATTCTATTTAATTGAAGAATAAAATTTATTTTAAAAAATAAGTTCAACAAATAATGACAGCTATAAAAACTCGAGGTAACCCAATTCAATAAAAAAAAAGAATGATAAAACCAAGGTAATAGAAACCAGGAAAAAAACAAAGCTCAATTACTAATTAAATAAATATTGAATAATAAAATCAAAAAAGCATCAACTTATAAATAATATAAAAAACCAAAACAATTCTAGGCAAACCTCATGAAGCTGTGTTAATTTTCAAAACTTGCAACTCGTGAAATTTTAGACACGAGCTTAACAAAGCCAATTAAATGTTGGAAAATGAAATCGAGTAAAAAAATACCAATCTTGAAAATCTTGCAAAGAAAAAACAAACAACATCAAAAGAATGAGGTTGAAATTTAATAGGAGAAAAATTAATAGAAGGTAGAATAAAGAAAAAATACAATTCTAAAAATTATCTCCGATTATAAAATATAGAAATTAAAAAAATAAAGACCAAATTCAAAAAAGAAAAAAAATGAATGAGAATGAAATCAAAACAAAATTATAATTAAATGAATTATCTAAAACAATAACAAAAAAAATATAAGGATTAAATGAGAGAGAGAGGGGGGGTTTAGGGGCTAATATGAAGAATTAAGGGGCAGGGCTCAACACACAAAGGAAAAAAGAGAAAAAAAAAAATGATATTCGGCACCAAACTGGAGTTCTTCTTGGTGTATATGCCACAAATTTATGGAGGAGTATTGAGATGAAGCTGATGCCATCTCAAAACAGTTTTTTTAGCTATTGGAATCAACCACACTCGTTGTCTAAAAATAATGGAGTACTTGACGTAACTCAGCATGTGACAACAATTTTTTTAATTATTATTTCTTTTTATTTTTGGAAAGACCAAACTACCCTCAACCCAACACAATAACAACAAAAAGACCAATTGTATAATGAGTAAACTACCCTCTAACCCTAGGCTCAAGAGTATAAATTCAAATGGCAAGTAGGTCTTTTTAATGTGCTTTTAAAAATTAAAGACAAAAGCACTCATTGTCAATTTAATTTTGTTCCTATTCCAAGAGTAATATGATTATTATTCAGTACATAATCAAACAAAAATACAAAAATACCCCTCCATGGTAACCTAACAATTTCCTACTTTTAAAGGCATTGATGTAATTTTTTAGTGCAAGAAAAAAGTGAATTTGTTGTCCTATCCTTGATCAATCTCAAAATGCCAAGATAGTCTCATTGCAAAGACGATTATATCCCCAACCATTAGCCTACACACTTTTTCTCAAGGGCAAGATGGTAAATTCATGATTCTCATCTATAGAGCAATTTGTCTAAGAGAATATATTTTTTATTTAATCAAATGATAATAAAAATAGATAAATATATTAAATTGATTGAATAAAATAAAAAATAAAAATTAAATAATATGTAAGGCTACATATATTAGAAATATCATTTAAAATTAAATATTTTTATTTTTTGAAATATCTATACAAAAGATATAAAAAAAAATCATAGATGAATCAAAAAAATCTTTTCAAAAAGTAAACGTATAATAAAAAATTCACCATCATTTAAAAGAAGCTCTCTCAACAAAATAAAAGAGAGGAGAGGTATTAATGTAAATATAATTAAGTTTTTAAAACAAATAATAAAAAAAGAAGCATTAATTGAAATAAAGAAATGAGGAAAAAAAGGGCCAAGCACTAGCCTATTTAATAAGGGACCGTGTGACTAGACACTTTTTTTAACTGCACTTATGGTGGATAACTTGTCGTCAATCCCATTTTTTTAAGAAAAACTCAGATGATATGTCGCCGATGATAAACCTATCAATGATCTCAAAAAACCTTCCCGCAAACAATACTCAACTCGAAACCAAAAATCAACCTTAACTTATATCTATTTTTTCATGAACTTTTAAGGAACACAAACATCTAATATGAACTCCCCTAATTAAATGGAACAATTTAACACAAATATTATCTATTTTGGTGGTCTAAATAGCTATCAATGACATGTTTTTTTTTCTTTATCACCGGAATTCAACGATTTCTCTCTCTCCTCTCCCAATCAAAAACAAAAAATTAAAAAAAATGAGCTTTTGTACCAAAATAAAATTGAAAAAATGTTAAGGGACCAAAATTATATAATTTGCGTGATTGTTCACTTTTAAAAAAACACATAGGTATTGGTGAAATTATATTATCAGGTAAGGAGAAGGAAAAAAGTATTTTGAGGAATTATTTCCACCATCAAGTCTACCTTTCTGGGCAAGAAAAAAATAGCACATAGATCAAACTCTTATTATGAAATAGAACTCACATATACAAAAATCAACTATTTTATTGTTGGAATCTTCAACAACAATGAATTTCTCTCTCTTTCTTGGAATTTGGTGACCCTATTTCTTCTAACAAAAAAATAATTGAAAAATAAGATAAATAAATTTTAATATTAAAACTAAATTTAAGAAAAAATAAAAAAGCTGACTAATTAATAACTAAAAAAATAAAGAATTAAAATGAACTTTTCAATCAAAAACTTTAAGAAATCATCTATTTGACTTGCTAATTGTACTTTAGTTATTTATCTTTTAATTGAATCATTTTAAAAAGAAATGTGAGTGGGTGATAATTTGAATTTAAAAAACTTATTTGTGTAAAGAAAATTTTCTAGAAAAAAAATTGAGAATTTAAATAAAAAATTCATTATTACGAACCAAATGATGATACCACTTACTACCATATAATACAATAAATACCCTCTCTCTACATACATCTCTCGCCATGGTCCCCCCCCCCCCTCCTCATCTGCAACACTCTTCTTCTATAGCCGCCCCAACTCTATCAGTCAAATCCCTCGTTTACTGTACATACCCCACGCCTCCCCCCTCCTTATTGTATAAAACCACCCTCTCCTCTCTCTCATTTTCATGCCTTCTTCCTTTCAAAAAACAACAGAAAAATTAACAAAACCCACTGCGAGATTTTTCCTTTAATTAATGGCACCGAGAGAGAAGACAGCGCCGGTTAAAGTTAACGGCGGCACGTGTGGTGGTGCTGGTGGAGGAGGCGAGGTGCATTTTAGAGGTGTGAGAAAGAGGCCATGGGGAAGATACGCCGCCGAGATAAGAGACCCTGGTAAGAAGAGCCGGGTTTGGCTAGGCACTTTCGACACCGCAGAGGAAGCCGCACGTGCCTACGATGCTGCCGCACGTGAGTTCCGTGGTTCTAAGGCGAAAACCAACTTTGCTTACCCATCATACGAGAATGTCAGGAAAAACACTATCTCTGTGGACAGCAACCATAAAGCATCTAACAAGAATAACAGTTGCGGACGCGGCGGCGGCGGCAATAGTAATAACAATCAGAGTCCAAGTCAAAGTAGTACCGTGGAGTTTTCCAGCAGTGATACACCGTTGGATCTTAATCTCGGTCCTGCTGTATCCACCGTGAGATTGCCGTTTCAGCCGATGGTGATGAATCATCAGCAGGTGATTTATTTTGATGCAGTGATGAAGAGTCAGTACCAAAAGACGGTTTTTGATAATGGGTATCATCATCATCATCATCATCATCCTAACCAGCCGGTGGGTTTTTCTTGTGGTGGAATCCAATGTGATTCTGATTCATCCTCTCTCGTCTTTGATTTGAATCATCAAGATATCAAGACGCCAAGAAGTTCTGTTGATCTTGATCTCAATCTTAACCTTCCTCCCCCACCGGAGATTGCATGACTTTCAGAAATTTATTTGCCTTCTTATTCTTACATTAGAAAAGATTAGAGATCAAGACCCCCCATAAAGAGAGGTTCATCATGTGATCTGTTAGTTTTTTTCTTACTTTCACGAATGTGAATACGTATTAGAAGATCTCTTTTTGCAGCAGGAAGAAATTCTGTTTCTTTCCTGTTGTTTGATGAAAATCACTGTATTACTTTTTTATTTAATGTTTTTTAATCAATGGATTATAAACTTAATTTCGCCCACTTCTTTTTTTTACGACGATTTATTTTCCTGGTCGCCGGAATTTGAAAGGAGGTACCTCGGCCGTGTTTGTGACAGTACGGACAGCACACGAGTACGGGTTTCTGTCGTTGAGATTTTGTTTGTTTATTAGGGTGTAAATAATGAAATTATTTTAAAGAATTTTTATTATATATTAAAAAAATAAGATTATTATGATATGGAATAATAATTAATAAAATAATGATAATGGTCTCACGTATCTAAGATTGAGCGTGTTACATGATATCTATATTTTTTAAACTTTTTGTTTATTGGAATTATAATTTTTTAAATATTTAGAATTAATTGTTTAATAATTACAAAATCCTAACAATCTATAACTTTTTAATTCCCTTCAACTCTTTTATTATTTTAACTATTATAACAATTTTTTAATTTTTTAATTTATTTTTTATTTAATTATTACATATTAGCAGTTTATATATATCATGCACTCTTATACTTAAAGTGTGCTGAAAAGTTCATGATATTATTTTTCTATATTTATAGGGTTATAATTTCTATTGACTATTTTTATGACTCTTATTTTAGAAGAAAAAATTATTAAATTTTAAAATATATTTTTATATTAAAAAAATATCTTTAAAAACAATATCTATATAAAGTGATATTTTGTTTCAGTTCTTGATTGTATTTTTTTTATTAATGTAACTATTTAAATTAATTTATATATTTTTTAATTAATTTTATAAAATTTAAAATTAATAACTATGTAAGCTTTAAATTCTCATTATACTCTGAGATTGTATTTTGTATCCGCAAATATCATAAGTTGACCAGTGATATTAGTAATTCCATTACCTACTGCCACGTGGCTTTGTCTTCAGTACGAAAGGTAATTGGGACAAGTGTCATCATCATAGCTACTGTGTTAGAGTAATACGGTGGTCTTTATGAATTTGTTTTGATAGGTTGCGATCCTTGGTTTTGTAAGAAAAACTGAATTGATGTAATACCTACTGTCATAATGCGAAAGAATATCATTATTTATATCGGTAGCTTAAAATTAAAGAATTTATTTTTTTATATAATTTTAAATTTAAATTTTATAATTATTAATATGATAATAAATTTATATAATTATTAATTTTATAATTTATAAAATTAATCGAGAATAAACTAATCCGAATATCTATTTTAATTATATATATATATATATATAAAAGAACATTTTATATTGTTTATATTTGTTGCTTTTTGCATATAGGGAAAGTGACTGATTTACAACTTTGCTTGTCATGCAACTAAGCAATGTTGTCTATCACTTCTTTCATGAAACTTTATTTTCCCAAACTTGTTTTTTTTTTTTAAAAATTAACATATTATAATTATTGAAAATATATATATATAATATTTTTAAAATAAAACATGCTAAAAAACAGAAACTAATACCTTCTTACTTTCGAAATGATGTTTTAAATTGGTGATAGATATTAGATTTAAAAGTGAGTGATCTGATTATCAAAATATATACACACACATGCAAGGGTGTATGGTGACCTATCAGTAAAAGTAAAGTAATAAGCTTTTTTTATGGTATTAACGTAAAGGTTTTATTGTTACTATCACAAGTAATGAAAATAGGAAGTTAAAAAATGAAATTGCCTTTATGAATTTATGGGAATCCCAAATTTTAACATGTAATTAGTTTAATTGAACAAAAAGATTTAGACTTCGTTTTCAATTTCATGGTTGCCATTCTTGACAAGAGGATGAAACGATTTGGTAAATGCGCACTATTATAAAATTGACAAATATAAATAAAAATATTGATAAAATATTTTTGTTGGTAGATTGCAGTAAATTTTATTGATTGAAATATTCCCTCAATATATACCAAGAAAATTAATTACAATGAAAATAAAATAAAAAGCTAAAAAGTATGATGATGTATTATTTATACCAACATAATTACCGACGATATTAATATCATTGGTAAAATCCATCTATAAACTGATTGGTAAACTGTTTATTTCTTCTTGGTACTGTTTATTATGTTAATTACAAAGGAAATCACCAATAGAAAATTCTGTTATTATTTTCCAGAGAGCTCTAGAATTATTCATTTTTCAATTGCACTATTAATTATTTTTAATTATAGAAGAAATAACCGACGAATTAAAAAGTCATCGGTGTTATTTGGTGGGTTTATGAAATTTTTTTAATAAATTGAATATTTAAATTAAATATTACAGACAAAATCACCGACAAATTGAAAAATCATTGGTAATATTAGGTGGTCTCTAAAAATTTTCTATTAAATTAAGAATTTAAATTAAATATTACAAACAGAATGATTTAAAATATTAATATTCAATTATTCTTTGAAAAAATTATCAGTAAAACACCTCAATAAAAAAACTAGAATCACTAATATCACAATAGACGAACCTCTTCTTCTTCTTCTTCTTATGCAAAAAACATCGACATCCCTTTATTTTCTTTCTCTTCTCTTCTCTCATCTCCTCTCCTCAACTTTTTCTCTTCTCCTCCATGCTCAAGTATATCTTCTTGTTTTTTTTTATGTTTTTCTCATTATATATATATTTTTTTTTTGTTCTTAATAATTGTATAAATGTTGTTGTAGGATTTTTTTTTAATATGAGATCAATTTTTAGTTGATTTATTTATAGGATTTTAAAATTTTTAGCAATCGCAACTTTATTTATTTGTTGTTGTTAATATTTTTTGTATTATTTATTTGTTGCATATTTTTTTGAGTTGATTTTGTTTCCAAACAGCTCAGTTCTGAGTAGTTTGGAGTGTTGATTTATATTAATTTAATTATTTTATAGTTTTGTTAAATAGATTTTTTTAAAATATTTTGTAAATAATCACCGATGGAATTTCATACGGTATTTTTTGCAGTTGCATGACAAGCTTCATGAGGGAAATACTAACGGAATAAAACGAATAATGTTTTTTAGCGTGTTTTCGTGACAGTAAATTCATCGGTAATAATATTTTTTATTACCAATGCATTTGCTAACAAAAAAAACTTACCGACAAAAGATTTACCAACGAAATATTTATGTCTGTTATTTTTTCGGTATATTAATTGTTAATGAAATAATAATTTTATTGTATAAATATCAATAAAAAAATTTCATTGATAAATATAAAAATTCTGGCAGCGAGGTTTGGTTGTGTTGGACAAATGATTTAAGCCCATTGTTTTCTTTTCTAACCCTTTTTCTGTTTTAAAAAAATAGTCTCCTTAAAATGGGTGAGGAGATGTAGTAATCATGCTGTGTAGAGAGCATAGCTTTTTTTGACCAAAATGAAAAACTTTGGAATTGAAACAATTATGTAGGATGTTCGTGATATTCCCTTTCGGCACAATCATGCCTGCCCTAATTTTGATGATTCTCCAATATTTAACTTTACTATAGCTTTAAGTTTATTGATGGGGTTGTTTCACTATAATAGTAAATATTTGATGATGTGGTGTATGATATATTATATTTTGAAAGTGTTTTTTTATTTAAAAATATATAAAAATAATTTAAATTTTTTTTGAATTCATTACATTAAAACAATAAAAAAATATCAATTTAATAATTTTTTTTATATTGAACACATTTTCAAAACATATCTAAACACATTTTCAACAGAGAAACAAACGGTGTTGAAGTGTTTTTTACGGAAATGTAAGTATGAACACACCATAATTGTATAGAAAAAATATAAATTATATACTGAAAATAAGCAAGTTCTTTGAAAAACTATGGATAAATATTGATGTATGTGCAGACCCCTTTTGTAAGTTGTAGTGGGTGAACTTGGGGATGATCTTTTTTCTGTCATCATTGTTCAAATTTTGATTACGATATGGGAACTGAAAATCTCTCAAATCCCATATGATCTTAGCACGATAGCTTTCCTTTGATAAATTGGAAATATGGATGCAAAAATCGTAATTTGAAAAGGAGAAATCAAACACGGCGAAAGAGAAAAAAAAACAAGAAGAATAATAACTTCTTGAAAAGGAAAAACCGTTCCCCTCAGCTTCTATGCGAAAGATTTTCTTTTGTTTTTTTTGTCAAAGATTTGTAGTGCAAGATTTCAAAATCTTTCTGTTGTAGTTTTGAAACCAGCGGGATTGATAAGTTGACTTAGGCTGTACTTAGTAAAAATAAAAAGGTTAAAATTTAGGGTAATTTGGCAAGATTGATTAAAAATTTTGTTGTAATTTGTTGATTTTTATTTTTTTTATTTTATTAAAACGACATCATTTTAATTTTTTTAAAAATTAAAATTGATCTGGACGACTCGGTAACCCTGTCAAAACCTGTAACTCCAATCTTGAATCTCGCAGAGTTTAAAAACTCTGTTTTCTATATATATATATATATATATATAAAGTTTTTTTTCTATTTAATTTGAAAATTTTTATTTTATTTTATTTTATTTGAGTGTTTTTCATTAGTTTGATGTTTAATTTTTTTTTTGTTTTCGTGCCTTCCCTTTAATATTATCTATTCCAGTTGTTTATATATATATATATATATATATTATTTAAATGTTTGTTGTTAATGATGTATATTTAGTCCTTTTTATTTTTATGTTTTAAAAATATTTTTATAAAAAAATTAAAAAAATTTAATTTGTTTTAAATTAATATTTTTTATTATTTTAATATATTTTAAAATAAAAAATTATTTTAAAAATAACCAAACCACTTTCGCACCCTTATAATGCCTTATATATCGGTTATTTTATGAATTGCTGTAAGAGTCGGAGAAAAAACAAATAGCGAGGAATGTAGAAAATTAAGAATTAAAAGAAAAACATTAAACTAATGTCAGAGAGCATTCGTCAATCCACATCTGTAGATAAAAAGTAGGGGACCGAGAGAGCGTTCCATGTTGACTGGGCACGTAAATCTCGAGATTCGTGACATGATCGCACGTGTCACAGTACCGTCCGATCTTTCAAGAGCTGTGTAGGCGAAAACATTTATATTTAAAACGCGAAAACGTAGGGCAAGGAGACAAAAGACCCACGTGGACGCCAGCGCTTGAAGCGGAAGCCGGGAGGCGCGGCTGCCTGCTTCCTCGTCCTTATAGTCGTCGATATCTACGCGTCTGATTTCGCTTTCCAATTTATCAATTTATTTATTTATTTATTAACTCTTAATTCTTCTATTCCCGTGTTGGTAATGGACTATCCAATATCACAAGTCTTATTTTAACTTGTCAATCACGTCACGCTAACTTTAACCTCACGGGTGAACGACACCGAATTTTGTGTTTAGAAGAACTAATTGCAAGGTTTTATGTAGTGGAGGCTTTGTGTGCTTCGATGATCATTTGTTAATGGCAATATATGATTAAACGTGTATTTAATATTGTGATATAAATATGATTTGTTTGTTTTTTTATATTAAAAGTGTTTTTTTTAATTAAATTTATTTTATTTTTTTATTAACTTTAAATTAATATATTTTTAGTGTTTTTAAATTATTTTAATATGCTGGTATTAAAAATAATTTTTAAAAAATAAAAAAATATCATCGATTATTTATTTTAACACGAAAAATTATTTAAAAAGCAATCACAACTATAACCATACTCTTAAACAAGTTATGTTTTTTAATTAAAAATATATTAAAATAATATATAATTTAGATTTTTTATATTAACATATTGAAACCATTCAAAAACACATAAAAATTATTAATTTAAATTTTTTAAAAAATAAAAAATAATTAAAAAAATAATTTGAAAATAACTCTATAATACGAGAAGAAACGCTCCATGAATTATTAATTTTTGAAAAAAGTTTGTTGCATACTATTTTCTACACAAGCTGATATTAGATACACATAGGAGTGATAAAAATTAAATGAAAAAAATAAAATATTTATATGTAAGTATGATGGGCATGGCATGCATGGAGGCAGAAATGTCTGCATGGATGGGCGACAGCAGACATATATAAGTGGTTGGGGAAATGCATGCATGCAAGCATATACCATAACAAGCATGAAAGCAATCTGGATTTTTGTGAATAGTTTAAAGTAAGTACGGCGCCTAGGCAAGGCGACGAATCCGATAACGACAGACAGGTTGAGCGCCGGCGGGGCGGCGTGTTTGCGTTAAAGTTGTTTTAAACCCGGGGTCCCATTTATCACTACCACCATCAGAGACGGCAGATTGCCTAGTGACACGCCACGTTTCACGCGAATAAAAAAATATTAGAAAAAGACAGCAAGCAACCGCCAAAATAATAAAAAACTTGAAATTAAAATAAAAAGAAGCCCTAACCATTTATTACTATTAAGATATAAGAAGGATTAGGTTTGGGGCGGCTGCTGGGTTGCCGCCTTTTTAAGTGGACTTTTTTGGTTTTTGTTGCCTGATGAGGTTACACCTCCTCTATCCCTTGTTTTACCAACCTAGCTGGGTTCTAGAAGGCCCCACCACGCCGCTGCTACGGCCGCCGTTGTGAATCTGGGAGCGGTTCATGCTTTCTTGGGCTAGAAAATGCAGAAACCGAACGTAGAAAGTAGCTGAATTGAATCGCAGCCACTAATTATTAGTCAAAAAAGAAAGGAATCGCAGACACATCCACAATCAAGCAAGACTTCACTCATTCGGCATCATGGGCAGCCGATAATTAACCTAATAGTTTAGAGTTGATTCAACAAAAGATTAAAAGCATCGTCAACCAAAAATATGCGCTGCATGATGACCTAGACGAGCTGCAGATCTCTAAAATACTGTTTGAAAATGCGTGCAAACCGTGTTTCTAAAACAATTAATATTTTTTTAATTAAAATTTAATATAAGTTAGTATGTTTTGGGTTTGATGTATTGATATCAAAAATAATTTTTAAAAAATAAAAAAAATATTATTAATATATATTTTAACATGAAAAATTATTTAAAAAATAATTATTACTATACTGTTAAATATACTTTCAGTATAAATATACTTTAAGGACGAAAGACTTGTGTGGGCCTCTAGGTGCTCAAACTTTGTGCTTCAGTTTATTATTATTTGTTAGTCGAATGGGAAGTGTATTTTAATTATCATTTTAAAGCAGAGGGTGTGATACGAATCTTTAGGCGGAAAGGTGGACGATTGAGAAAAAAAACAAAAACAAAAACGATAGAATGAAAGAAAGTAGATGCACACATCAAGAGGGCTATTAAACATGTACTTCACTGATTTGTTTGGAAAAAGTTTTTCTTTAAAGTGTTTTTTTTTATATATTAAAATAATATTTTTTTATTTTTTAAAATTTATTTTTAATATAGTACCTTAAAAAAATTTTAAAATATTTATTTAAAGAAGAATTTTTTAAAAAATTTAATGAAATATCAGCAGTCCAAACAAGATTTAAATGATTTATTAGAATCAAACATAAAAAGAATCCGATCAAATCATTACCATTGAAATTTAGTAAGAATTAGTTGATTGGACGGATTGATACAAGTATAAAAGCAATTTTAAAAAAGAAAATTAAAGAAAAACAAAGGTTGGACTGCAAGTCAAAGTATAGTATCGGTTTATTTCAAAGTATTTTTTTATTATAAATGCATCAATTGTTTTTTAAAAAATTATGTTTAATATTAATAGATCAAAACGATCCGAATATATATATATATATAAAATAAATTTAAATAAAAAAATAAAATTTAACAAAACTCTATTTAGATTATATTCTTAAACACGGTAAAGTAATGTCTATTTTCCCCTAGTAATTTTAAAACAATGGCTAGTTTAAGAAATTACTTCAAAATTTTCTTTTTTTGGTGATACCCAAAAAATTAGGATTGCTTGAAATATCTGAATTATATATTTTTTGTTTTAAAAATTCTTAAAATTTATTTACTTGTAATTTTTCTTGGATCTAATTTTAGCTAGTAAAAACTCTCCTCCGGCCTAATTTTGGCTAAGCAATTATAACTCTTATAGATCTTAGGTGAGAGGGAATTTAATGAGTAATGGGTTAAATTTTTGGACCAACCAATGTGAATTACGTGATCTAATTGGGTAATTTTAACAAAGAAAAAAAAAATTAGTCCCTGTGGTTTATATTAATTAATCAAACAATTAATTTAGTCCCTGTAGAGCTGAAAATAGTTGAAATACTCATTTGGTTAGGTAGATCATCCTTAATTTAGCGTTTTCAGTTCCAACCTTCTTTACTAATTAATTTTTCCATCTTGTCCACTCTTCCTTTTCTATTTGAATAAAAAAACAATAAATTAAAAAATAATATAAAAAGTGTGGTTGTGGTTGTTTTTCAAAGTACTTTTTATTTAAAAATGTATCAAAATAATATATATTTTTTATTTTTTAAAATTATTTTAAAAATTAGCACATCAAAATAATCTAAAAACACACAAAAAAATATTAATTTAAAATAAAAAAATAAAAAAGTTTTAATTTAAAAAAAAACACTTTTAAAATATAAAAACAAACAAGATATATAAGGATTAACCAATTAATTATGCAAAACTATATATAAGGACTAAAATTGAAATCGCTGTGTTTTTGGTTAAATACTACAAATTTATTTGTCGAGTTATCTTTTTGTATTGGCCCACTAAGTTATTTGTACCTTTTCAACTATATCAATATTGGACAAATGCTCTCAATATCCTTACATCATGAAATAATGAAATAGTTTACATATCTAAGTCAATCAAATCAAATTTTTATTCAAAATAATTTTTTTTTCAATTCATTAAAAAAAAATATTATCATTAAAATCAAGGAGTAAATTTTAAAATCTTTTGACAAGGTTTTGTTTTTACTTGAATTTAAAATTAAATTATATAAAAAGTATTTTAAAATGATCCAATTAACTTGGCAGATTTAAACACAATCTAAATGCTAAATAAAAAATATATTATGATTTGACTTAAAAAAAAATTAGAATAATATTTTTTTTAAATATTAATACGATAATATATTGAATCAATCTTGATTCAATAGCTTAACTAGGTCACCCTTTTGACCCATATCATGGAGTTATAGACTCCACTAAAAAAGTGTTTGAGAGTCATTTTTAACTTGTTTTTCATCAAAAATTAATTCTGTTTTTGCTTCAAATTATATTGTTAGTATTTTTTAAATTGTTTTGATGTGTTGATGTTAAATTTTTTTAAAAAAATAAAAAAAATTATTTTGATACTTTTTGGAGTGAAATTTTTTTTGAAAAACAATTGTTACTACACTTTCAAACACCTTCTAAGTTTGGTAACTTCGTTTTTTTTCATAAAACTATATTTTACTTAATTATACAACAACAAAATATATATTCATAAAATGAAGCACAAATTAAATATAAGATGTTTGTTTAAAACTATAATAAACTCATAGAAAACTTTATTAAACTTTATTATATATAGTCATGTAAATCAATCATCATGGCATAAGTTCATAATCTTCAAATTTAAGTAATCTACGTTAATCCTTGTTGATTAAAATACACTCTGGTTAGAGATTAATTACAAATGAATAAAGAAACAGAAAGCACTGCCTCATGAGGATGATAAAATGTTTTTAATTATTCATAAATGGGTGTGTTTGTGATATTCCTCAAACCACTCCTCTCCTCTTTTGTAATGTTTATATATATATATATATATATATATATATATATATATATAGAAGTTTAGCTCATGAATTAAAATCACTCAAGTTATAATTATTATTATTATTATTATTATTTACCCACCTGCCACATTGAAAACCATATATGTAATTACTTGGTCAACTCAAGAGCAAAAAAAAAAAAAAAACAATCCTCCATCCTCATTATGCACTAAAAATAGCCAATTAAATAACTTTAATAAAAGATATATTTGAATGCAATATAGTAAGTGATGGTACACAATTTTCACCCAAAAAGAAAGAGGCAACAAACATTGTTGCCTTGTTTTCATTTGTACCTCTAAGGCTCTACCCAAACAATTACACCCAGTACCATGAACTATTATGGTAAAAAAATATCCAAATAAAAGTAACGCTTATCAGAATCTACATTGTAACTTCTAATAAGTAATATAAATAAAAATCAAACACAAGTATATATAAATTGGAGACTAGTGTTTATGGATGATAAATTCATCCAAATTCAATGGATATTGATACTAATGGATAGGGATGAATATTTTCAGTTCGGTTCGGTTTTTACTTAAAAACCAACCAAATCAAATTTTTAATTTTTTTTAATTTAAAATCAAAACCTGTTCGAACTGACCATTTTTGGTTCGGTTCGATTTGGTTAATTAAAAAAATATTGAAAAAACATATAATTCAATTTTGTTTCATGTGAAGAGCAAGCCGATGCCAACAACAACAAAATAAAAAAGATGGTGATAAATTGATTAGTCTAAATGGCAAGATTTCAGCCATGTATAATGCAAAATAATGATCCTGGCCAACACCAACAGGTTGCGTGGCTCAGTGGTTGTTGGGGACAACTCTCTTTCCTTCGAACTCCCGTTCGAGTCCCAGTGGGAGTGGGGCTGGAGAGTTTGTCCCCTTCATGTTTCTATTGGGTCCTCCTGTGCGGTATGCCTGTCACCCCTGCGGTGCCTTACATGCTCACTGGGCTTGCAGGATGTTTAGTGGGCCGTGGGATTAGTCGTGGTGCGCGCAAGCTGACCCGGACACCTATGTTATTCAAAAAAAAAAAAAAAAAAGATCCTGGCCAACAAGATTTCCACCAACTCATAAAAAGCCAAAACAGCCCGGAAAATCCATGAAACCAAGATAGATAAAAGAAGTGCAAATCCCTTTTATGCAAAAACATGTGGAAAAAACACATATCCCTTTTATGTAAAAGAAGGTTTTATATCCCTTCATTCATTGTTCACATGTCAAGAGTCACAACAAATATAGTATGAAAGAGAAAAGGATTGAAATTTTAGGGTGATGTTAGTGTTGAAAGTTTTGATGATAATTGGTTGAACTTTGAACCCTTGAGTTTTGATATAAAGAATTAAAGAACAATGAGAATTAGAGAAAGAGAGCGGTGAGAAAGAAAGGGGTAATTTTAAAGGTATTTAGGAGAGAGGAGGCAGCTGAGACCTGAGGGTGAAGGATTGTAAACTGTGAAGTTTAGGTTTAGGGTTTTTTTTATAGTGGATTTAGATGTTTGTTTAACTGGTTCAGTTTGATTCGGTTCAATTGGTTTAAGATTTCAAATATCGAAATCAAGCCGAACCGATTTTTTTCTTAATCTTTTTAATCGGGTTTTTTTTAATTCAGTTTTTTCAGTTTTTTTACTCACCCCTACTAATGGGTACAATTTTTTTTTAATAATTATCCTATAATTTTGATATGACCAAATTAACCCCCCCCCCCCCTCACAAGTAATGATAAACCGTATTAAAATCAGCTTCAAATTTCTGTCTTCATTCTATTTTCACGAGGAGTGGAACCTATGGACCATGGAACCTCATATTTGGCTGTTTATTGTCTAAAAAGTTGAATAAATTTTATGGGGCTGAATCTCCAACACTGTGAAGGATTTCCACGTTGAAGACGTGCTTCTTGGATGAAACTTTCTTATAAAAGGCATGTTTATTAGAATTATAGTGCCTTGAAAGAATTTGAATCCAGGGGATAGCCTCCATGCGTGTCAAATCTTGCGACGAACCAGAAAAGAATGCCGAATTCCTGATGTCTTGGCTGCTGTGATCTTAGATGTTTCTGTTCGGAGGCTCGCCAATCATACGTGTCTCTACTTTTTAATTATCACAGTTTAGACGTCAAATTAAAAACTGATTTTATATATATTTTAAAAGTATTTTTAAAAAAATTAAGATTTTTTAATTTTTTATTTACTTCGAATTAATATTTTTTTGGTATTTTTAAATTATTTTGATGCGCTAATTTTAAAAATAATTTTTTAAAAAATAAAAAAAAATATTATTTTAATACATTTCTAAGTTAAAATTACTTTGAAAAATCAACCACAACAACACTCGTGTGATGACATCTTTTTAGAAACAAGCATCCCATGTAAACTAAGATAAACTATATATAATAATTTTTTTTTGAGGTTGTTTGGTGCAATTTTGGATAGAATGAAAATTAATTTTTGTTTCCTTCAAAATTGTTTTAAATAATAAGTTTTTGTTCCAATAAAAAAAAAAGACAAACTTATTCAATTCTGAGTTATTATTTTTGAAATGATTATTATGCCCTTCATATAAAACATAGCACCACAATATATTTTCTCATTTCTTCATTTCACTCCCTGTTGTTGCAAGGAAAAAAAAAATCAATTTAGAATAATCAAGAAAGCTAGAGTTTTTGTTTCTCTACACCCAAATCAGATTAATCCATTACAGGTAATCAATGGATACTTTCTTCTTATGTGCTTCCAATTTGTTCGATGAAGCACTAATTTGGCTTTCATTGATTTTGAAACTAGGGTTTTTGATTTAGATTGAATTGGAGTTAGTAGTCTAGTAGGGAAGAGGGGAGAGGAAGAAATTTGTTCTTGCCTTTGAATGCCTTGAAGGATTGAATTAGAAGCACTTAGTCATGTTGATGTTGGTTTTTTTTTTTCTTTTCATTATTTACTTGTTGGGTTGAAACAACAAAGACAAACAATTTTATATGTTGCTTTTCCTGCTTAAGTACATACAATTTCATTTGTTTATTTGTTCAACTTTAGTTTTCTCCAAATTATGTTTTGATAACCTGTAAATTAACTTTGGTATGCAATGCATACAAGAATGATGCTGTGCTCCCTTTTTAAAAAGAATGGAGTCAATTTAGGCTATTGATAGGTGCTTCATATCTATTTAATCCACACTAAGTGGAAAATATGCTATAGGTTTGTGAAATGATCAACAAGTCTCAATGGGTTTGTATTATATTAGAGGTTAGCTATATGGTTGGTTTGACTATTATTTTTATTGAACTTGTCTTGTATACAATGTTTTACCACTATGAGGTGATGGTTTGAAAGAGAATTGTTGGAAATGTTAAAAGTAGTTTATATTGGTTCACATATCTTATGGATAATTGGTGTGGTTTTTATTTAAATGCATTTATACATTCTTCTAATTAGTAGCTCCCATTATTTCATAGCCTTTTTTCCCATTTTTTAATTCCTATATTTGTATACATCATAGAAAAAGTACATCAGTGGATCCATTTTTTGTAGTTTGCAAGTGGATTGCAATCAATATCAAGATCTGAACTTTCAACTCAGTAGTCTTTCTAAAGATGTAAATTTTCAAGAAATTATCTTAGTTTGGCATATAGTTACCTTGAATGTATGATGGCATCAAGAAAATAATTACCCTTGGTATTTCTTTGTCTAATAAACACGCGGTTTAAATTGTGATTGAATAGGCGTATATTTCATAAAAGTATGAATTATCAGTGATATCAAGTTTATGTTTGTGAATCCTTGTTGGGAAGGGTCTGCTTCAGATTCGAGGGTTTTGCGAGATGTTGTCACTAGATGTAATGGCTTGAAAATCCATGTCAGTGCTAATGGAAGAGGTTTTGATGACATGATACCATTTAAAAAGAATGGACTAGCAATACACGTGCACTTACAAACATGAAGAGTACTTCAATATAAAGTACTCACAAACTTAAAATATTATTGAAATATGCTTTAGCTTTCTCAAAAAACAATAAGGTATCTTAAGAAGTCCATCATTTCATCCAATTAAAATACAGGGTCAGATGATAACGGCTTGTTTTCTGCTCCACAACTTCATTAGAATATACATGCTTGTAAACCCAAAGAAATCCACTCCAATCTCACTTAAGGATATGCCCGTATAAGAAGATTCACCTGGTGGTACTATTTCAATTGTGGAGCCAAGTAATGGATGGACATAATAGAAAGATGGCTTAGCTAAGCAAATGTTTGATCATAAAGAGCTCAACAAAGATGAATTGATTATAGAGCTAGGTTTAATATGTTTGCTTTTGTTATGATCTTTGCTAGTGTTTTGTTAGTTCAATACAAAGAACCAATTCTATTATATTCTGTTATGTTTTGTTTTTTTAGTTAATAAAGTTATAATTAATTATAATAACCTAAGAAAATAAACATGACATGTGAAGAGATTTTATTTTATTTTAACTATTAAACCTCTTTTTTTATTTTTTATTTGGTTGGGCTTCTAACCCTACTAGTTTTAAAAAATAACACCTATATAATCTTTTTTCTATGGGCCTCGGTCCATTTAGCCCACCAATAAGAAGTTATTAAGCAAACCTTTAACTTAATCAAATCATTTAAAGTCTACATTTCTTACACGGATTTAGGAATTACGATATCCAATTATCTATGGATTAGTCATGGCCTAATGAATAATTTCTAATAAGTAAATAGTCAATTGCTTGTTCAATTGTCAACAAAGAAAATAATTCACAGCGCAATTTCCTGCTTTTATAAAAGGAAGAAGGGGCGAAGAATCTATGGGTCCCAGCTGTACCAAAACCAAAAAACAAATGAAAATCAAAGCAGAATGTGTAGAGTCATGACAGCTGGTAAATAAGCACTGCAGAATCTGAAGGCCCCACAATATCCATCCCTTTTTGCAAACCTTACATTTCTCTTAAGGGTGATGGCCCACAGAATAAGAGGGTGCGATTGTGCCAGCGTCCAGCCTTCTGGGCCCCACAGCTCCTCAACACGCGATTAAAAGACGGGGCAAAAAAACAAGAAAAAGGAAAAGACACTCAAAATCATGTCCAGTTTCTTACCACGAAAGGCTATTTATATGGTTTTTGAGAGCTACCAATTCTATCAGCCCATTGTTTCAAGTTAATATTCAATCGTTTTCTTCGGGAGGGTGGTATTGCTAACTCCACACTCTTTTTGCTCTTTACAATCACATGGCAACCACACCGGGCATATGATTATGTAAACGGAGGAACGTGATTGGGAGGAATTACGGGGAAGAATGTTTTTTTAATGTATTTTGTGGTTGGAAAAATATTAAAATAATATATTTTTAAAATTTATTTTAATATAACTACATCAAATAATCTAAAAATATTAAAAAATTAACTTCCTGACCCATCAAATATTTTTAGGTGTTTTATTAAATAGAATTAACTCTCTCTCTCTCTCTCTATATATATATATATAATTCAAAAGGTTTTTTTTTTCAACTATTTCTTCTTGGATTAATTGTTAGAACTTTTAATCTTTAAATTTGTATTATAACACAAAACATAAGCTACAAACTCAAATAATATAAATCTAGCAAGTCAATGTATTTCACTTTATTTTTTTGTATTTTATGTAATGTTTTTGCTACTTATACAAGTGTTATACATTAAATTATTATTATTATTATTATTATTATTATTATTATATAGTTGATAATATGACATTCTAGTTGACCATATTGAAAAACATTATGACTTCGGTGATGTACATGTATGTTAAGTTCATGTTTGAAAACACAGTTGAAGCTGTATTTTTAAAAAAATTAAAAAAAAAATTTTATTTAATTTTTTTTTAGTTTTAGATTGTTTTGATTTGTTGATGTAAAAAATAATTTTTAAAATATAAAAAAATTAATATATTAAAAATAAAAACACCATGAAACACATCAGTTGTCACATTTAGTACTAACACCTCACAAAACATAAATTACGAAAACACGTCGTTTTCGATGCCCCATTTGTCTCTGTAGCTTGTGAGACTGCCAGTATCAATTTGCTTTTATTAATTGCTAGAGCATGTCCTCGAATTATAATAGAAAAGAAAGAGAAAAGCAGAAAGGGACAAGAAAGACAATGAACTTTGTTAGGGCCCCACCTCACGACGGGACTCCCTCTGCCACTTCCAGAAAAGTCCCTAGCTAGCCCAAGTCGAAGAAGCCACATCATCACTTTCATCATCGTCATCATCTCCACATACATACATCATCTTTACCCCCCCCCATGACCCATCATGACATGTAACCAATGTGGCATAATGATGCACCCTATACTTAACAGCACCGTCAGGTAATGAAAGATGCGACAAGCTGTGAAAGAAGCTAGATCCTGACTGGAGGACAAGGGCTGTGTTTTGTAAAAACGATGTCGTGCGCCGCCATCGTCACCGACAGGGTCACGGAGTTCCTGTACGACAGACAGCTTGAAAAAGCAGCACGAGCTTTTCTCCACGTGGTTTATGTTTGTGTGGTTTAGACCGCCGTGACGCCTCTGCTTCCCACAGATTCGCTTACGAGAACGGACACCAATTTTCTTGTCCAAGAATCGTGCGGTGCTGCCACGTTCGATAACATGGGTCCACTTTAGCAGATTATTTTGACTATGGAAGAAAAGAAATATTAGTGCATGATAAATTTATGCCTTTTAAGTAAGAAATAAAAAAAACTCGTTTCCTGGAGTTAGTATAATGAGTTTCAAGTTAAATTAAAAACATATTAATTCAATTAAACTTAATTAATTTGACTAGATTTTAATTATTTAGCTAATCAAGTCAAATCTATTTTTTTTAATAAAACAATATTGTTTTAATTAAAATAATTCATTTAAATTAACTTGGTGGTCTATAAATTAATTTGATAATTTAGTGATTTAAATTTTTTAAAAAATTAGTTTCTAAGTTGAGCTTGAAAATATAACTGTTTCATTTTTAACCTATAAAAATCTATTTTTAGGAGTGTTTTTGACATTGAACTCATAATCTGCTTATGTTAAATAAAAAATCTAGATTTTTTTCTATATAAATTATTCTTTAATCCTAGTCTTTGTTTTTTAGGAATTACTACTTTTCCATTAATAGTATTGCAGTCTCTGTCTCAATATTCTCGTTATCCATCACTCTCTTTTTTTGGTTGATAATTTTACCCCTCACTTGATAAAATAAGAACGGCTGTAGCGCGTATTTCTCTCTCTCTCTCTCTCTCTCTCCCTGTGATAAATATTGAAAGTGTGGTACCACTAACTAATTAATAGCTAATTATTTGTTTTATACGACAAGGAACTTATATTCACATTTTTTTTATTTATGTCGAATAAACCATGAAAAAATATGCAGTCAGCTTAGAGCACAATCAATTGAAACGAGATTATAGGCCCGGATGGTGACTCATTAGGATACAAGAAACGAGATTTTTATTAGAGATAATTATTTTTAGTTTGGTTTGATTTTAATATAAAAAAATAACCAAGTTAAAATATATATTTTTAAAAAAATTGAAATCAGTTCAAACCGACTGGTTTTGGTTTTTTTGGACAAAAACCAGTTGAAAACGGTTTGATTCGGTTTTTCGGTTTGGCTCGATTTTTTGGTTTGGTTTGGTTTTTTTAGTTTGGGTTCAGTTTAATTCGATTCAATTTTTTTAGTTTCAGACTTGTAAAATCAAAATCAAACCGGCTAGGTTTTTTAAAATTTTAATCGGTTTTTTCATGGTTCGATTTTTTTGGTTATTTTTTCTGATTTTCTCATTTTAATCTGTTTTTCAGTTTTTTTACTCACCTCTAATTTTTATACATTGTAGAAACTATACTTTAAATTATGGTTTCACAAGGTTTTATTTTATTCCACAATCAAAGTTTTTTTTTTTAAAACGAAAATAGCATTATCGACAAATTAATTTTAAAAATAGCACAACACTGAAAAGAATTAGACAAATAACATATATATTATTTTTACATCAGTGTTATTGGTATAGAATTAAAAAAAAAAAAACATTTCTGTTGTCATGCTAGCTATAGTCTCACCAGTACAACAAAATCTGCGATTTTGTGATTGCCGAAACAATTATGTTTTTTATATGCGGTAGTAAAACTGCTGCATCGTGATTTTAAATTTGTGTATATTTTTGTGTTTTAAGAGTATTTTGAAAATAATTAAATTTTAATTTTAATTTTTTTATTTATTTTAAATTAATTTTTTTTATATTTTCAAATTATTTTACCATATTAATATCAATTTTTTTTTTAAATAAAACATATTATTTTAGTAAACTTCTGAGTAAAACGTATTTTTTTCACTACAATATTCTTAAATACCCTAAAAAATATATTTTAAAAAATTTTATAATATCTTTTTATTTTTTTATTATATGCTATATAGTTTTTATAATTATAGTTAATTTGTAATTTTTATAGCTTTCATGTTTGCCCTTTAAATTCTTCAACTCCAAGGAAATCATATTACCGCGAGAGTGATGTTAAAGGAAATCATCGATTTAACAATACTTGCTTTGATAAAAATAGCTGGTGGGGGTGGGGCCGGGAGGTCGGGACAAATTAAAAGACGGAAAGTGAGTAGGGGCGTTGCCGGTGGGGACCAAAAGGTAAGCTTGCTTGGGTGGGTAAGAGGTGAGATGACGGCCGGGCTGGGTGCCTGCAGCTGCTGGTGCTGGTGCAGCACTGATCCGCCACTGCCACGGACTGAACGCAAACGACACAATGGGAAACCTGTGCCCCTAGCTTGCGTGTTTGCCTCAGTTTTATGGATTTATTGCTTTTCAATTCCGCTGTCATAAAATCAAGGACGACATCCATTTGCAACTGTTTTTTATATCAGTTGCTACGTTTTCCAAGACAAGGATCGTCCAAACAAATAAACTGTCCATGCGTTGTTCATCTACAGTTCCAAAAACAAAAAAAGAGGGTATAATAATGGTATTTAAATAAACCGACACTTAAATTAAAAATAAATAAATATTTACACATATTTTTTTAAATAAAAAATATTTTTAAAAATAACTACAATTATACTTTCAATCATATAATGATATAATTTACGAACGGCTGGCGTTTGCTCGACCTGAAAATGACGACCGAGGGAGAGACACTGATTCTTCTCCGTCATTTCCACCTTTTTCTTCTTCTTCAAAAATGGCTACAGTAGCATTTGAGGGCTCCTTTCGGGATTTACATGCTTGGTAGACAAAGCCACCGTCCACAAGCAAAAAATGCAGAAAATGAACTTGTTGACCGATGAATTGAGGCAATATCATCCCACTTTTGTCTTTTCAAATTTCCCTAAATTATTTCACACTCAAAAGAATCTAACAGTTGATTTGACATGAAATCTTACACGTTAAGAATGGGAGACACATTAAAACATGTACAAGATTGGAGCTTTCCTTTTACTATATTCTAATATTCTAATCCTTGTCTTCTTACACCGCCTCCATTATAATATTGTTTGGCCAAAACCGTGTACAAGTATGTCATGCATTGACAAGGTCGTTTGTGATTTTGTGTTTAAAAAATATTTTTAAAAAAATTTAATTTTTTTATAGTTTTATTTCATATGAAATGTCGATGTTAAAAAAATTAAAAAAATAATATTATTTTAATATATTTTCAAATAAAAAATACTTTGAAAAATGTTAAAAAATAAGATAAATCATATCTTGGAATCTCACGTAACAACTTAAGTTATTGGGTTAAAGATGATTTTTTAACATTATATCAGAGCCTTAATGACTAAACGGTCACGAGTTTGAATCTTATCATTCTTATTTATTTGATAAAAATTAAGTACAAGATAATATAAACCATGCAAATTATAAATTTAAAGAATTTCCATTTAAAAAAAAAATATTAAAAAATAATATAAATTATATTTTAACAACACTACTAAACTAGCTAATTGGAATTTATAGGGATACCTGCCGACTATCGTTGCCGGATTCATATCTTCAATCTTTTAGTATTGGGAGCTTTTACTTTTCCATTAAATATATCAAAATATCTCATTGAACAAGACAATTTGGATAATGGTGTGGTCCTGGACAAATCTCTTTTGCCCTATGAATATTAGAGGGTGGAATCTAAAAATGCTTTGTTTATATGTAATAATCCATCTTAAAATGCCCCATTATATGTTCAGCTTCAGGGAATTAATCCTAAAATCATTTTTTTTTTCCCTTGAGGGTGAATAACACTACAATCATCTGAAAGAAAAGCTTAATGGAAAAAATGAGTAATTGTGGGTCTTGAAAAAGTAACCAACAAATGTTTAATCATGCCCTAACCCAGTTCATGCATGAGTCTCAGCTACCATGAGAAATTATTTACAAAAGAAATTAAATAAAACAAGTAATGGTACAGGCGAGATTTTTTTTTTGTAATTTCACAGACACAGATTCAATTTTTTCTCTTGCTAATTTGATTCTTTTCTGTTATTTTGGATTTTTTGGCTATTAAACTTTCCGTATAGAGAAACGTTCGCGGAGGCATAAAATGGAGTTCACTGTTTTTTTAGTTAGAAAAATGATTTTTCACCTCGAAATCTTTTCAAAGAGAGAATAGGAAATTAATTACCTTGCTACTCTAAAACAAATACACTACAAAAGATATCACCATCTCAGTATTATCAACGTAGTCCATCAACCGGATTTAAAATTAAAAAAAATTACTTGATTCGATTTAATATATCATCATTTTTATATTAAATTTTTTTTAAATTTTTTTATATAAAATTAAACTATATTTTTTATTAATTATCTGATTTCCTTACAATTCTTTAAGTTGATGGATCACGTAGAATAAACTCATATTTTAATTTTAAATCTAAGTTAAGAAAGGAAAGAGATAGGTCAACAAGTTTTAAAATTGATTTATTAGAACATGTTTGATAATATAATACAAAATAATTGACTTTAAACATTTCTTATTTATTTATTTATTTATTTAAGCCGGAACATATTACCACGCTTTAAACACTAGTACTTAACAATAACAAATTAAGTTACAGGTTAATAGTTGACCTTAAGACTTTTTAAAAGAAAATAATTATTGCAAAGTTTGTTGAATTTGGACTAAATTAACGTTCCATATTCCTAAATCATTTCACCATATTAGGTATGAATTTTTAATTATCAGCACGTGGTCTTGAGGATTCTTCACTTTAAACCTTCCACAATTGGTTTAAAATCATTATTTTAAAGCTATCCCTAGAATGGGAAACTTTATGCAATGTTTTAATATATGCTCATTTTAATTTTTAATTTCTCTTTTTTTTTTCTTTTTTGGATAGATATTAAAATTGGACCAGCAATGGTTTACCACATGACCACACAAGTTGATTTTCTAAGGCAAGAAATTTTTCCCATTTGCAAGCTTACTTTTGAGTATCTTTAGCCTGCAGTACAAGGCGGCAGATAATGTTTGAAATGCATGCATGCGGGCCTATGGTGATGGCCAAATTGTAATTTTTCAAAGAGTAAACTAGCTAGGCTGCTTCTTAACTCCATTAATTTGTCTCACTCTTCTTTGTTGGGCGGCAGGGGAGTTAGGTGTGTGTGCCCTTTCTTCATCTACCATTCTGGTGCATCACATTTCTATGAATCTAGATAGGGTTTAAGCTTTGGTAAACATCCTAATTAAGGTTTTTCCTCTCCCCTTGTCTTAATCTTTGGTTTTTCAACCTTTTTTCTCTTTTCTCTTTTGTTATATTGATGTTCAACCTCGTGGTTGTTAAGCCTGATTTGATATGCGTGGCTAGAAAATTTAAAGTTTTAGATTTAATCCATGATATAAATTGAGTTTTTAATTGAATTAAAAAAGATATTGATAGTTTAAAATTCAGTTTATTTAACTAAGTTTTTAGTACTTAATTTGACAAATTAACACCAATAAATTCTAAAAACAAACAAGAAAAATATGTTTTTAATTAAAATAATTGACTTAGGATGAGTAGATGACTTGAGTGTTGACTTAATAACTTATAGTCATTCTTTTAATCAGGTTTCACATCTATATCTTTACTATTTTCATACGCTCAATCCTTATGTTGTAAATATTTTTTTATTGCCACATGAAAATTGATTAATTTGCTTAATTAAGCATCTTGCATTGTGTACAGTTTTTGTTCTTAGCATCACCATGCTAACGCTATTGTCATTTTTCTTCCTCTCTTTATCACACTATAAACACGTCTGTGAAGCCTGGACTTAGTTGCCTGAGAATTTGCATTAAATGCTAAATTAAATTGTTTTTTTTTTCTGAATATAATCACATAATAATCGAACCTATTTCATCATCTAATATCATGGAACAACCAGTGAATTTCTTACAAATTATTAAATGTGTCCAAATCATGATCAATAAGTGAATGATCTTAGAACTTGAATATTTTCATATTTAAATTAATTAATTAATAATATGTCAGTCATAAAATAATGTGTACAGATTAAATGATGCGTAAATATTTAATTGATTTGGTTCATAATCTTAGGTAATAAACAATTACATTACATGATTTATTGCATTCGATCAAATATGTTGTTAATACTTAAATTAGCATGATTGTGTAATTAATTAATTAAGAACATAAATTCTTAATCCCATTATTTCAGCACCATATGGTTTGTACTTTCTACACATGTTTTTCCCGAACAACCCAGAGAACATCATCTCCAAGGATCCAAGGAAATTAATGGCAGATCATCAAGCAGAAATGGGTTGCCACGTCACCATCCTAATTCATGGCATACGTGTCCAAAAGCATGGCGGCTTGAGCCTCCTTTTTAGGCTTCCCCCTTTAGTTCTATGCTTCAACTGATGGTACTTTGTACCTTGTCTGAGCGAATAGGTTGTCGTGTGAAGCCGCGTTGCGTTTGCAGGCCCTAACGACTAAGGTAACGTGTGCGAATCGAACATGTAAGTTAGCAGTTTCTCCACCACACAGGTAACGTGTGCTAATTGAACATGTGCTCAGGTAACGTGTTGCCTTTAACAAGACGGTCATATATGCTTTTTACATTTTTACTCCTTGACACTAGTAGTTCTTCTCTTTTAGTCTATAACACCTCACCTTCCATCCACTTTCTCCATGGAAATCAACAATTTATTATAACATCACAAAATATATCATAATTTCCTTAAATATTAAGCCTAAAACAGTCTCAAACTTTAATAGTTATTCCAAGTTTATGAGGTTAGAAGAAAACCTTAAAAGACCATGATCTTTGCAAAGCTAGTGATGAGGTGAGATGGTGTAAATGAACGTAATCATTGAGAATCTTGAACATCTATAAAATAAGTCATTCATTAAACTTATGAGACCTTCAAATGCTTAGGTTAGCACTAATGAAAAAGATATTAAGTGTTAAAAGTTGTGTTATGTGTTTTAATAGAGAAAATGTAAGATGATTAGAGGTTGAATAAGAAAAGAAAGAGATATGAGAGATTAAAACTCTTTACATGATTGCTCAGAGATATTTATATATTTATAAACCATATAACTTGTGGCAGAAAGGGAAACAATATTATAGCATGTGGCTTAGAAACCATTGTTTAGCATAATACTAATGATTAATAGTTCATTGTTGAGTGAAAATGATAATGTCCTAACGGTTAACAATTAGGTATAAATATGTCATGATACCGTTTTGTGAGCCTAATTTAATGTACAAACTTTTTATCTTTATAGTTGATAGAGAGTAGATTAAGTTAGAAAAGGAAATTGCCTATTTGGGTGTAGTTACGGGTGATCATTTTTTGTTTGATTTGATTTTTATCTATAAAAACAACTAAACTGAAAATTTGTAAAAACAATTCAAAACTGAACCGAACTTGATTCCAACCAATTGGTTTCGATTTGATTTAGTTCTGTTTTCTATGTCAAAAACCAAAAAATACCTATATTGTTTTTTTAACATCCAAGAGCCACAAAATCAAACTCATTTTCATCACCATCAGCCCCCATGACAGTGTAATCCATACCAACTTTTTCTCAAACAAATGGCCTCTTATAGAACCACAAAACACACAGCGCTCTTTCACAATAATCAATCACTCACTATCACAAACCTAGGAACCTAAATCACCGAAAGCCATACTCTCAAACACAAATCATCACCACCACAATAAACATTGTTCGGTGTCCATTACCACTTTCTAACACATTTTCCTTTCATAAAAAAAAAACACAACAATTGCCAACAATCTAAACCACATAATTAAGCCCAACCCCCACCCTTATTGCCTCCGCTAATCACTCGTACCAGCCACCCTCATCCCCAAACCACACCAATTTCTATAAAAAAACACACGTTGTCAATAACCCAACAACCCAAACCACCACTAAGACCGAAGATCACTCATCAAAAGCTCCACCTTCTCTCGTCTCTTTATTGCCCAATTAAATATATTCATCAACTCCTTTCATTCCTCGTAAGTAATCATCAAATGTCAAATTAATTTTTACTTTTTGTCAATAAGTTTTGTTGGATTTCTATTTTTGTGGCATGGCCAGAATGGTGCCAAAGTGAGAAATAAAAACTGTTAGGCAAAATAAAAAAACAGAGAGAAATCTTACTGCTGCTGAGGCTTAGGGGTGTTGCTGGGATGATAGATTTGGAGATGCAAATTAAAAAATGAAGATTGAAAGGTTAGGTGTGGCGTGTGAGAGCTTGGGTGGGGGTGGTTGGTTTGCAAGATATGATGATAACTGATGAAGATTGTGGAATGAAATTAATGAAGATTGAAGAACGAAGAATTGGGTGTGGACTTGTGAGTTGTGAGTGATGTGGGGATTGAGAAAGTGTGGTGTAGGTTGTGTGGCATGTCCGTATGAGGGGTATCTATATAACCTTTTTTTTTTTTAATTTGAACCATTTTGGTTTCGTTTGGGTTTATCAGTTTTAAAATTACGAAATTGAAACCGAACCAAACTGGAAGTTTTCTAAATATTCCAATCAAATTTTTTTCATGGTTCGGTTTTTTCAATTATTTGTTTTTTGGTTTTTTGCTCACCCCTAGGTGTAGCAATTAGATTTAGAGGTATAAACCATGTTTGGAGGTATAAGTTCTATTTGAGAGTACAAGTCTTCTTTAGGAGAATGTATGACCAGTCTATCGATAAGGGATACAAAGTTAGAACAAAATATATGGTTAGTCCACTTAGAAGGGATGCAAGGTCAATATAGGGGATGCATGACCAATTCATTCACGTGGGAGCATGGTTAGTCCAAAAAATACATGGCCATTCCTTTAAAGGGATACATTATCAGTTGATTGACAAAGAATGTATGGTCATCTATTAAAGAGGAATATGCTAACCATACATGACCAGTCTAGAATAATGTCTTGTTCGAGTTTTATAAACACTTCAGATCCAATCTAATAGGTTATGTAGGGGAAAATAAATTTCATTTCTCATCAGCCGCCCTTATCTCAAAGTGAGGTTCATTTAGTTTGAGATGAAATAATTTTTTTGAATGGTGTTATTTGAGTAGACTATGGTTTTTAATATACAAAATCACCTATTATGGAATGCGCATGGTCTTTACTTGCTCTTATATGGGGAAAAAAAGTATTTATGAGCACTTTTACTTGTTGGACTAACTAAATTAATAGATTTGGAGAAATTGATGAAGCAATGATGGTAGAAAGGTCTTAACTGTATTATATCTTGAAGATTTTGGATTGTCATCTATGAAAAAAATTGAAAATATATATGAAAAGTAAAGAAACTAAATTGGCTCTTGTTTAAGATTTTTTATAAAAGGTGCCACTAATAAGGTTAGAAGAAAACTTCAAAAGGTCCAGATTTTTCAAATCCGATAATGAACTAAGATGGTGTAAGTGGATTTTATTTTTGGTAATTGTTATGAATCATGAGTACTTGTATAATAAGCTATTGTCAAGCTTAGGGGATCCTCAAATACTTAAGTTATCACTATTATAAGAGGAATGAAGCCTTGAAGAAGTGTTTGAAAAGATGTAGAAGATTATCAAAGGTTTAAGAAAAAGATAATGTGATTTTAAAAATTGGAATCCTTTATCTATTGACTTATAGATATTTATATAACTATTAACCACATTAACTTGTATGAAAACAAGTATCACGACAGGAAAACATTAGTACCTATCTTAGAGTTTCTTTACTGTTTTAAAAAAAAACTTTGAGAAACAAAAGAAAGAATATAGTAATTTCAAGGGGAAAATGTTTAATTGTTATGAAAAACTCAAAAATTCCAGGTTGGATTGAAGTTTTTCAAAATTTTAAGGGTGTCATGTCCCCTGAGAATATAGGGTAATTCCATCCTTGGTGCCCAGTCATTATTGAAAGAAAATAGATTTGAATAATCCTATTCAAAGTAAATGAAAAGAATGTAATTTTGGAACCTTAAATAGTACAAAAAAATGGAACATTTTTTTAGTCCTCTTGATTGGAACGACTATTTGTTGGAAAAAATAAGAAGTAAATAGCATTTTTTTCAAAAAAATTAAAAAATAGCATAGATTAATATATATATATATAAACAAAATAGCACATTTAATGGGTCACATTGTTAGAAACGACTCAACCATATAGATTATGTTGTTTCTAATAGCACAATTGAATAAGTTATGTTATTGAAAACAATGTAACCTATTGAAATATATTTTAATTTTTTTAGTTTAATTTAAAATAATTTTTATCTTTTATAAATAAAAACAATAAATTTATTGACGTTATTTTATCCTCAATAGTAATCTATTTAAATTTCAATAGAATTCATTAAATTTTTAGGTTAATTAATAATTATAATAATTATTAATGAAAACAATTACTTGTAGTCAAATTAAAATTCAATAGGATTCCTTAATAGGTTAGCTGTAGTCAATTTAAAGTTTAATAAGATTCCTTAATAGGTTAATTAGTAATTATGACTAAAATTTTGGAAATAAAATGAATTTAATAAATCAATTTTTTTTAATAACGAAAAAATTTAAGACAAAATTTTTGTTAGAGAATTGATTAAAAAAATAAAAATATTGAGAATAAAAAAATAAAATAAAACAATTTTTTTTATTTGGCACATCATTAATGTGTGAGGAAATAATTTTGTTTAAAAGAGATTAGGGCGAGATTCGGAAAATATTTATCTAATAGAGAAACGAATTTAAAAATAGGTAAACATTAAGAATAAATATAGATAAAATAAATTTTTTATTTGTTACATTACCAACATGTGAGGAAATAACACAATTTATAGGATTGCATTCTTTCTAACAACACGGTCTATTAAAATTTATTATTTCAAAAGATTTCTTATGGTACTTTATTGTTTCCTTAATATATATTTTTTAATGATTTATTATTTTTTAATCGTGTTATAACAATTTTATACCATAAGCTAGTTAGTGCAAGGTACAAGCCAGAAATTACAGGTTCGAGCACAAGGGCATAAATAAACTACCTATTTTCTGTAACACCTTTTTTTTCTTAAAAAATACATGCTGTCCACACTTTTCATAATAATAAAAAAAACTAAAGTATGGTATTTTTTCAAAATAAAAATAAAAAGCGGATAATATATCATTTTCCCTCATAATAAGAAAAATAAACAGGATAAGGCGAGCAAGTCTATCTTGGTATTGTCAGGCCAGGCATTGGGTCTAGATCTTTGTTATCTTCTTCTTCTTTTTTTCCCTATTTTTCTTTGGGTTTTTTTGCCCTTAAATTTTTTTTACTAAATTCACTTACTCTTTAGTCTTGACCTGGTTCTTATTAAATATTATTATAAATTTTTATTTGAATTTTAATAATTTATTTTTTTCAAGTATTATGTATTTGATATGAAATAATAATACTAATTATGAAAATTTGATTAAAATTATTTTTTTATTATTATTAAGATTTAAAATAGATTTTGAATATTGTTTTATTATATTTATGATTTTTGTTTTAGTTTTTAATCAGACAAAATATAGACATTATTTTAATATTGTTTGTCAACTTTTTTTTTAACAATCATTTAATATTTTTTTTTAAAGAAGAATAATTATTCCACTTAAAAATATTACATCATCTAAAATAAATAAATAAAATGTTTATAGAAAATGTTTTTTTGAAGAATTTTTTTTTCAAAACAACTGTAATTTTAGATTTAATAATAATACTAAAAAATTTAAATTTCCGAATAACATAGGACGGATATACAAAATAGTTCCTCGTAAACAAACATATCATTTATGTTCTTACAATAAAAGATGACATTAAATAAATATTTTATATACCACTATTTTATGAGTGCCAAGATGAAGCTCAACCTTCAAAGCACTAGCGCGTCTCAAACGAGCGCGTGAGATAAAATTGCAAAAGGTAAGGAAAAACAAAAGAACTCTTTGTTTACAATAATATAATCATTTTCTGTCTTCTTCGTGGTGTGGGTCTAAACCAGGACGCAGAATCCAGGCCGGAAACCGCAGAGATTGACAAGTATATTAACGGATGAAAAGAAGTTGCCACTGATACTAAAAGAAGCTGAAAAGAAAAATTATATATACTAGCAGAAGTGCTTCATGATTCTTAGTTTTTAATGATTTTGTTGTTAATATTACTCCCTCCTTTTCTTAATACAAAGAGAAGATAGTAAACAGTACAGAAGGGAGATAGAAACTGGAAAAAAAGAAAAAAAAGAGATGGTGGTAAGGTCAATAATAGAAACCTAGAAGACGAAGAAGAACAAGAAGATACAGCCCATCATCATCAGTTAAATTATAACTAAAAATATTCAATCACAGCCACAAAGGCGGGGGCTCGTTCAAATCTATTGGCAGCCCACGTCGCACCATCCCCAAAAATGAAACTGGAGCAACATTTTCCGGCGCCGGAGTTCCAGCAACAGCACCAGGACCAGGACCCTCATTCTTCGCTACTGAACCAGAAGCTGCTCCAGCCTCGGTAGCACGGAGGTTCATTTCATTAAAAACTACTCCAGTCTGCAAGAACTCACCAAAACCACCAAACCTGTGAGACCCCAAATGAGGACATGAACTCCAATGAAGGTGGTGGTGGTGGTGAGGATCCGATGGAAGATTGAGGTCAAAAGAGAGACCAGAAGTGGAGGGAGGTGATGGGAAGTTAGTCTTTGCTTTAGCTCCACGAAGAGAACGAGCTGCACCATCATAAGCAAGCGCAGCTTCTTCAGGTGTGTCAAATGTGCCTAACCAAACTCGTGTTTTCTTCCATGGGTCACGTATCTCTGCAGCATAGCGACCCCATGGTCTCTTTCGAACCCCCCTGTAGTGTCCTTCCCTCGAAGAAGCCATGAAAAAAAAGGAAGCAGAAAGGGAGAATAGAAAAGGAAGCTCTGAAGAAGTAGCAGTAAGAGAGAGAAGTTAAAAGAGAAAGCAGAGCGAGGGAAAGAGAGAGAGAGAGAGAGTATAAAAGTAGAGGGTCCCACTTAGTCACCCGTAATCGTCGGCTGGACGGCACGAGCAGGTTGTTTATATAAAGAATTGATTGGGCCTTTGTATGTGCAAATCCATATTTTAATTAATTTTTTCTCATTTAATTATTTAAAAGGTGTCTGCAGTGCAGTTAAACTGTAATTCTGTTAATATTTTTTTTTTATTTTTATCAAAAATAAATTTTAAAAAATAAAATAAATAATAAATAATACTTTAAAAACTAATACCTCCTACAATAGTTTTGAAACCCGACCTGACCCGAGATCCAATCACTCGAGGGCTAGAACAGGGCCGGGTTGGAAAAAAAATAAGGAAAGAAAAAACTCGGTATGAGCCAGCGATCCGGTCAAAAACCCGATTGAAACCTATTAATTTTTGTTTTTTTTTTTTACTAAAACGACATCGTTTTGATTTTTTTTAAAAATAATAACTTGAGTGACCTCGGTGACCCAGTCAAACCCAGAACCTAGGTCTTGGACCAGACCAACTATCAAACCGGGTCTAAAAACTATGCCTACAGCACACCTTTTTAATTTTAAAAACAGTTTGATTATGTGTTTTAAACATATTTTTTTATTTTTTTATTTTAAATTAATATTATTTTATTTTTAGATATTTTGATATATTAATATTAAAAATAATTTTATAAATAATTTTTTAAAAATTACCTATCACCGCCATACATATATATATATATATATATGCAAATCAAGGCAGGTTAACATTAAAGACTTTATTTGGAGCTTGTTAAACCCGGTCTGTTCGATCAGTGATCCAGTTTTTCGGATCCCAAGTTGGATTAGGTTTATCATTGAGTCAAGTCTGCGATTAAGTAATTCGTTATGTCAGAGTCAGATCAAGCTCACTTGATCATAAAGCAGAGCTGGATTGAAAAACAAAAAAGGCTAAATAGCTTACGTGTAGCAAAAATACACTAAAAAAAATCCTCAGACCCCCTCTCGTGTTTTTCTTCACCTCTAAGTATAATGATCATTTTGTCAAACCAATCAAAAATTACTTCTCTTTTAACCAGAAATATTTTTATATTTTTATACCGTATATTAATAATTATTAATTTAATTAAGGTATTTTTATATGTTCGGAATTTTAATGAACAATAAATAACCAAAATATCTTCAAGGGAAAAAAAATAAACAATTTTGGATGGAGGTATTTAGGTATTTTTCTTTGTACATAATATATATAATTATACATGCATCTTTGGATCCAAGAAATTTAATTCATTAGGTCAAGGGTATTAGGGTCTTTTAGTCTCAATTTTTTTTTTGTTAAGTATTAGCGTGGTTGAGGATAATAACATGATTTGACATTAAAATATTATCTTTTATTTGAAAAAATGTGCAACGATTTTTAATGGTAAAAATTAAGCTTCGGTCGTATCATTTTATTTCTCTCCATCTTCTCTTTTATTATAAGTGACGCGTGTTATCCAAATGTGACTAATTCATCATCATTAATCAAAGAAAAAATGAAAGTTACTTTTTTTTTTGTGTATGTTAACTATTATATGTTACATTGTATATAAAAGATTTTTATTCCAAGTGTAACTATGAGAATGACACCACCAGTATTATTAGAAAGAATTTAACAAAACAAATCTAATAGCATCTAATAAGATTATCAATTGTGATTAAAGTAGGCCCATGAATTGTCCAAAGACAAATGAGCCCCATCACCTTTGAGAGGCTCGTGTGATCCACTTCGTTCATTGTTGACATCGTTGGATTTATCTTGTCGATAATATATTGGTATTGTTATTGGAAATTTGGTGTTCTTTTGAGGTTTCCTTCTTCCACTCCCCTCTCTTATATTTTTATTGTAAATTGTGTTAGGTCATTTTACAATTTATGAGAATAACTATTGTTTTTTCTATCATGCGATCTCTAAACTATGATATTTTTTTAAATATTTTTTGAACTTTGGTATTTTAACAATGTTTTTTTTTAATGTGTAAAATTCAAATAAATAAATAAATAAACTCGTTTAATATCACTAAAAATTATGGAAGGATATACAAGTGAATATATAAAGACACAAGTCAGTCTTGAGTATTATCATTGATTAAAATGACCAGGTCCTACAAACTTCAAAAAAAAAAAAACAATAATAAATAAATAAAAAGAACAACAATAGAATTTCATAGCCGCCGCCTGATTAGACATGAAAAGGGAGAGCGTGTGTTACAAAACACAACATATGTACGTGAGCGAGTGAATGTCGTGTGACCACACATCAGTGCTTGTAATGTGGACGTCAGCCCTAGCAAGCGAGCAAGTAAACAAATCCCCAGATGTACGTTGCTGCTGAGCGCATTGATATAAAAAATAATTTTAAAAATATAAAAATTTTAAAAAATATATATTCTAAAAAAACAAACATTCCTTATAATATATTTTTTAAAAAATAAATAATAAGGTGGTCTCTCAATTTTTTAGAGGCAGCTAGCTAGGGTGCATGCATATGCGTGTGTTATAATAATTATAATTATTAGATCGGATCAGATATTGCAGGGTCTAGTGGTTGGCGTGTCTGTTAGTGAGTGGATGGTAGCTGCTGTCGTTTTTTAGTTGCACAGAGCCCCCACGTGGAGGGTACATGGGGTTGTGGTGTCTGAGCTGGGGAGACAGGCCCGAGTTTGAGTTATATTTAGATAGTGTGTTGACTCGGTTTTTGGGCCTAACAAAATATACTAAAACCATTATCATCAAAATGTATTATCGTGGTAAAAAAAAAAAATCTGAATATTTGAGAGTAAATGACAAACTTAGCCTTCTTCTTCTTTAGTTTACCAATGTATCAAATCGGTTTTGCCATCGTCATAGGAGGCAGCTCGAAATCATCGTCTGTAAAATTTTTGTCACCATGCTTAGCCATCAGATTCCCTACAAACCCTGGATATCCCCTTTCACCTGAAGTATCTATCTACTCCGGCAACTCCATGGCTGCCACCGATGGAAGAGCCCCTTTTGGTTTCTTTCTTCTTTTCTTTCCTTTTCACTTTTAATAATGCCATATCCAACTTAAATGCATAGTTATAAAATCAAGCTGGAGCAAGGTTCAGTTTGAATTTGGACAATCTAAAATAACGTAATTTCAAGAATTGTTTTAAAAATTACAAGTTGTTTAAGAAAACTACCTGGATTTTATCTACGTTAATCATGTCATAAATTAACATATTAAATGGATTAAATTTAACTGAATAAAATACAACCCTAGCCAAGAATCAAGTTAGAAGGTTATCAGATTTACCCTCCAAACCTGAACTTTGTTTAATAACACTTACTGTTGTATGTTTTTGAAAACCCGAGTTGTAAATTGGCAAAAAAATGAAAGGTAGTTTTGTTTTTTAACTCAAAAGAAAAACAAAGGAAAAAGAAAAAAATATTATATATATATAGAGAGAGAGGGGGGGGGGTACGGTGGTGTGGCTATGGTGGTGGGTGGTGAATCTTGGGGGTTGTGTTGGTGACTGAAAAATCTCAGGGAGGGAAACTGACACATGTTCACGTGAAAGGGATATTATGATTATTATTATTATTTTCATGATTTTAGTTCTTTTCTTCGACTGTGCTTTAATTATTACATCAGAGACACGTGTGGTGTATCTAGGAATTTTTTTCATTGTTTGTTTTTTTTATATAATTGTACTGCTACAAATCTTAGGGGAGGCTGAGGAGGGTGTCTTGTTCTAATCAGAATCATAGTTGATAGGTCAGTTGCATGGACAGGACCACGATATGGGCAATTATTATTATTATTATTATTTACTCCCCTAAAATCTGGATCTACGAGTGCGATTTTTGTCAAGCTTGCGTCAATGGTTTTATACTCGTAAGAATATAACGCATACATTTTTCTGTGTGTTCATCATGCCTTATTGATGACTGCCACTGATTTGGAGGATAGGAGACCATGAATCACGAAAACGAAGAAGGAGAAGGAGAAGAACACCATTTTAGCCCTATTCTGCTTTTGCTTTCTGTGGACGTTCAACACGACACAGAGTGCCCCTGCCAAAAGCTAGCCTTGCGGGAGGAGTGTTGGAATGGTAATTTGTCTGAAACGTGGTCCAAAAAGATCAAACTCGATTAAAGAAGAAAAGTTGCTCCTTGAGCATATCCTTCACTGGATAGAGAGATGATGAGATGATGTCGCGAAAACCTCATCTTCGCCCCTCTCTAACGCCACTTTAGACTCTGTCCCCTTCCAATGCAAACCCTTTTTTTAGGTCATGTTTGGTTTGAGGTTAACGGAAATATTAATTTCCATTTCCTCGACACTTATTAACCTCTTTTTTTTTTTTTTAATAAGAAATATATCCTTTCAAAGTATAGACAGGAATATTATTGATAGGAAGTTTTTTTGTTTTTGTTTGAGAAGATGCATGGAACTATTGGACTTGCATGCACAAAGGCTTATATACACTACGTACCTCCAATCTAAAAATCTTGTATATAAACACATATTTTTATACCCAATTAAAGCTTAGAGTTTATAAACTCAACAATGGAGAAAGAAAACAAAGTTATGGGAGCTTTAATATATACTAGTTTGTTAGATTATTTTTTTTTTATATTCAAGGATATGTATGGGTCTCTCCGTTCACATTAGACTTTGTGAGCACAAGAACTTAAATATTAATCCAGTTTTATATATTAATTACCTAAGCGTTAGTGCTGTTATTTTGTAAAATTAAGAATATGCATAGTCAACTTTTAGAAAGAAAGATAAGAAAGAAGAAGAACGTGAAAGAATTAAATAGTGAAAGGACCTTCAATTCTTGCAGAAATTATAGAGTTAGCATGAAGGGAGGGTCGAACTGAAATATTACTGAATCTATAGGGTCAAAATGCAATTCATCAAGAAGTTCAGTTCTTCAAGGCACAAAACATGAAATTAATGGAATCAATACAAGTACTTGAATGTATTCTTCTGGAGAAAGGTAACAACAGGATAGAACAAATATGAAACAGCTAAAAAGGTTGGTGGCAATTGCATTTGTGTATCTGTTATTATTTAAATCATAGTTTGTGTATATATTACAACAATCTCTTTCTATGAACCTGAAAAAAAAAAAAACCAGCAACCATTTTGATATCACTATGCACCAACCCTTTGAAGCCATACAACCTTCCCTTGCCAACTGAACCAAAGAATGGGAAATGAGAAGCACTCTGTATGATTTTTCACTCTATATGACATTTGATGCCACAGAAGGATGATAGGATCATCTATTGATGTTTCTGACCTTGTAAACTTCATCACACACAAAAAATTGCTGAACCCTGAGTTCCACAAGAAAGGGAGTTCAAATCGAACTGGGAGGGTTCATGTTCAGAAGGAAACTAATCAGAATCCAAGAACTCGAGTAGAAGCAAATTTCAAACGCATTGGATTCTGTGTTACTTGTTGATTAATCATGAGAGTAAGATAGGTCCATTCTCAGCAGCTGTCCGGGCGTTGCCCTGATTATAATGCCTTGTCAACTGGATATCATGCGATAAATGTGTCCTTGCTTTTGCATAAGGCGCACCTCTTGCTGTAAATAACAGAAGAAGGAAAATATAAGCTTGCAAACAAGAGAAACCTAATGGTGCTTCTCAAGCAGGCATGTGCTTTTGAGAATTCCATCTATAACTGTGTCTGAGACCAAAGTATTCTCTCTGTTACAGCAACGAATATAAATTGAGTTGTCATTTACAATGAACTTTACGTGCTACAATATTTTTCAGTAAAAATAGCAAGCAAATCACTATTAATAAACGTTGGGAAATCAAATTATGCCATCATGTAGCTCAGAGTTTATCATGAATACCCTTACCTGCAATCTTCTGTGCACGGAGAATATTCTGTCGTCTTTTCCACCAACACATTGAACAGATAACCATTAGAAGGAATCCAACAGAAGCACCAAATGCAACACCAATTTTTGCACCAGCAGAGAGGTGAGGGCCACACGTAGGCAATCCAGGTATGCCACAAAGACCTGCATTATCAGTAAAACTGCACAAACTACAGTGAGTATTATTGTAGACCTGGTGATGAATGGAATTCAGTTATGGCTTCTTTTTTTCCCACCATGATAAAACAAACCAAAGGTTATGCATGTCTTTAAGTCAACATGTTCAAACATATCATAAACATGTTATGGCATGTATTCCGTTCAAAGCCAGCAAATATTTAAGAGCACCACTTATTGCAACATACTTGAAGCTAGTTCCATGCAAAAGCCTTCCTCCTAGTGCTGCTGGGACTCTTCCAGACAGAGAGTTACCATTGAGATTCCTACAACATAACAGCATAAATTATAGTCTTGAATACAATTTTTTTGTGGATTAATTAGCTGCGTGTGAAAATTCTTACAGTCTTCGCAATGATGTCAGCTGTCCAAGGCTTTCAGGAATTGATCCATTGAAGAGATTGTAGGAAAGGTCCCTGCATGCAATATATATGATGAGAAATGTTATTAGTACAGTTAGATCACATATTTAGGACCAGAATATTCACTTCTATTTGCATCCAGCTTGTGTTTGAACCAGAAGTTAACAATCAGCTGATTCACATCCCACATCAAAGGGTCTATAAGAGTTTCAAGCATACTTGAATGATCATGACTAATGATTAGAATGTGTTAGATTTATATGGGAATTATCAGTTTTCCTTTCAAAGAATAAATGTACCAGATAGAAATTTATTTTGTGCTCTGTTCTTTTTCTTTAAGCATTCCTTTCCTCTCTATCTTTTTGTTGGGTAACCAAATTGAATTAAGCAAACATCAACTTCCTCATTTGCATCTTATCAAATAATACAAATGCATAAATCAGTGAAAGATCAGAGCTCTATTTCCTGTTAATGTAAGCAGGAGATGTGACCAGTTGGAGGAACAATGGACTTGATTAGACAATTTACCTATATGCAAATTGTTTATGAGAAAATAAATGATAATTCAAGAATTATCATCTAACTAATCATGTTTTATCAAGTGTCTGTCACATGCTGTCCCAGTAGCTAATTTGGTGGAATCTATTATCATCAGAAAACGGTTTTGTTTGTATAGAAATCAGAATCAGTGATGGGATAAATGGATAAGCAGACTTACAGAACTACCAAGCCAGCTATTGATCCAATTGATGGTGGAATAGCTCCATGGATGCTGTTATCACTCAAGTTTCTGTGAATGTACAAAGTTAAGTGTGAAGTAGAAGATGAAAGCGAAGTGTTATTAGAAGGTTGAAGTGACCAACGTTTCAGGAGTTTAAAATGCAAGTAGAAATTATATGTGCTAGATGCTTACATGCTCTGCAAATGAAGTAGCCTGGATATGTCATTTGGCAAGAAACCCCTCAAACCTTGGTTGTCAAGGCCACTGCACATGAAGAAGTAATCCATGTTAAGTGATGTATGATATTGACATAAAAAATACCAAGAACTGAATTATTAGTTTTAATGTCAGATTAACTGGAGATGAGACCTATAATTAGTCAATTATAAGACAAATTCAAAGGTACAATTTACTAGTATATCTACATATTAATTTGATGAAACATATGGATTTCATGTTAAATTCTCAATCGAAAGTCTGGTCAGCAGATACATAAATCAATTACTTTGCAAGTTTTCCTTCTCTCCCCAAAATAAGTGCATAACTACAGAGAAATACTTAATAAAGCCTCTTTATATGGATGACATTATTTGATAATGCCATGAAACTTGTTATGCACTGCTGCAGAAGGATTTCTTGTTTAACAATAAATGCAGAGGTGTTCCAAATTTTCTACATGATTTTTAGTGGCACCATGCACCAAGATGATAATGAGTTGCACGAATAAATAAAAAGATGGAATCAATAAAAAACAATATTTATTCCCAGATAAATATAAGTAAAACGTGAAAATAAATCATTTTTAGGAAAAGGATCGAGACAGTACAGTCCATCAATAAACCATTTGCTGCTAGTTTTGTCATAAAGGCAATCTGCTCCATTCCATGGATGTTGTTGGGGAACACACGGATCACCATTCCATCCAAACCGAAGAGGAAGGCCCAATGCACTCTTCAATGACTGTAAGGCTCTAACTGATTAAAGAAGAACAACCAGATTAGTAACAGTTTATACATTCCAAACTTTCCAGAAATGCTTTTCCTATCTGTAGAATAAATCCAAGCAAAAAGCACCACAAGACAAATTAGAAAAGATGTGTTTAATGTCATGAAGATCAAAGGCAGATATACAGCAGTATAATACGTGTTCGAAACTGTCTTCTGAAAATTTGCAGAAGGTCTGTATTAATGCTCATGCCACATAAATCAACAATGTGATGCACTTTGTAAGGTGATTAGGAAAACATGTTAAATAATGGCCAAAGAGGTGCAACAGAAGATAACAAGAACCAGAAGGTATATGTACCTTCTTCCAATAAAGTTTTGGACTCGGCTGCAACAATCTCAAACACCTCAATGGCATTGATTATGGCATGACTGCCTTCTTTAGGATGCAAGCTGATGGTCAGAGTTCTTCCATTTACAGCAACTGTGGTGTTAAGTACAAGAGCAGTATAACGATCCCCACTCATTTTGACAACATCCACCTCTTCAAATACAACATCGCCATTAATCAAAATGTCAAATACCCTTTCCCCTGCAGCTGTGACTGAAGAATCAATCTCAGCAAAGTGTAACCAAATTGAGTAGTTTCTATTGGGGTCCACATCCATTGTGTATGCTAAATCTGGCTGAGTATCGGTGCTAATAAGGGCTGTCTGATAAAGAGCTTCTGGATAAAAATTTGGTGCATTTGAAGCCATCTTGATGCCACTTTCAGTAGATGTAGCTAAATCAGATCCCTGGCCAAAAGTTTTGATTGCACTCCAAAATCTATCCCCACCCCAATGATCCCCACTATAATCAACATCAAATTTTGGTTTCCCATTACCACAGCTCAATCTGGCAGCTGTTCTCAGGATTATCCCACGACCCCAGGCTGGGCCAAAATAGTATGCTCTATCATCAACTTGAAGAATCTCAATAGAAAGTATAGCTGGATCTCCATGACCTGTGCTATGGAAACAGAGAGAGGCTGTTCCATCATTTAGAAACACCAGAGCTTCAGTAAAAACTTGGTCATCTTGGCTAGTCCACCCAGATTTCAAAGAATAAATTTGGGTGCCTTCTACTGAAATGTCAAATAAAGGTTCATTATCAAAATTAGGATGTCCATCCAGTCCAAAGAAGACCCTTACAGCATAATGTCCGCTTGGCACGTTATTAATATTGTAGCAATTATTGGGACCTGATGATAGGGGAAAATAACGAAGAGTTTTTAGTGGAGGACTGATGTAGCTGGGAAGTGTAGCATTTGCTGGAATCCCTCCTGTATAAGCAAAATCCTTAAACCAAAGAGTATTGGTTGGTGCTGTGTGAACATCTAACCGACCTCCACAACTTATGCGCATAACCCAAGGTGCTGTGCCAGGAGTAGAAATCTAGTAAGTAACACTGAAAAGGAAGGATGACTTTTATAATGTCAAAGCAGATATAGTCATTGATCTATCCTCTGGCACTCCATTCTAACATAAAAGATTGAACTCACATTTGCTAAAAGAAGAAAATGGTGCAACCCTCTTACCAAAAAAATATATATACACCTTTTTACTTAGACATCTACTTATTTGATCGTTCAAATGTGAATTAGAACCCAAAAGGCTACGCATTTTTGCTTTGTCACCTCTAATACTAAACAACTTATAATATATCTACCAATAGTTTCTGCTCTAGACTCTAGTAGCCCGGTCCATTGGACAAAGTTACAGAACAGATCAAATACCCAAATACACCAACAGAATCAACAAAAAATAGAGAAAGAATTCTTTCTCTTGCCATTTCAATTTTCCCTATACATTAGAATGCAACATGTTTTCATGTTCTTGTACCCCAAGAAATGATTAGATCAAGAATAACAAAACCCCAAATAGCTGTCTTAGTCCCAGTTTAGTAGACTTCAGTATTCTTGTTTTCTCGACAGATACACAGCAAAGAAAGAAAAAAAATGTAACTTTCTTTTCCAACACTTTCTTGCCAAGCAAACAGATCCAAATCATATTCAGCAGTCAATATCTCCATATCCAAAGATTTTAAAAACAAAAATAAAATAAAACACTCATTGTTTTCCCAGTTCTGCTCCTCTCCCCAAACACCAATGCAACAAGGAAGTTAAAAAGAAAAAATAAACTCAAAACCAAAAAAAAAAAAAAACAATCATTAACAACATTCACAAGAACAACTCACAAATCATAAAATAAACTAAAATGCAAGTGAGATTCACTTCACAAATCACCAATCCAAATCCCTAACCACAAAAGAATCGATCTTTTTTTGTAGCACAATTGAACAAGAAAAGTCAATGAAGTTGAGTGGAGAAAGCTACTCACGTTGTTTAGCTAAGCAAGTAGAGAAAGCTAAGCAGAACAGAAGAATCCGTGATAAAAATGGAATTCTCTGCATTTTTTAGCTTCAATGCTTTCTTCTTTTGTAGCCAGTCGCCCTTTCTCTATTGTTTGATCGCTCGCCACATTCTTGCACTTCCTTTTTTTTAAGGGAGAGGAAAGTAGCTGGTAGAGCTAGTGTGTGTGTGCTTGGACGTGTTGCAGGTAAACTGTTCTATATTTAATTTTATGTTAGCAAACTGCAACTATAGTTCTCGAATATATAATAATGTTTAGTTTGGTCCTGTAACTTAATAATTTATGCGGCCAAATATGACAGTGGTTGAACAATTGTGTTATAGTTCACTCTACTCTCATATTATCGGAGAAAATAGAATCTAATTTGAATTAGAGCTATTTTTAGCATTGCAGTTATACCGCGCATTTAAAAAAGTTTTAGCTTTAAATTATTATTATTTATATATTTTTTAATTGTGATATGTTAATGTTAAGAATAAAGTACAAAAAATAAAAATATATTATTTTAATATATTTTCAAATAAAAATTACTTAAAAAAATATATTTTATCATATTATCAAATGAGAGATTACCATATGAATCAATGTATGATCACATTATTGTTATTATAATAAAAAAATATCTCAATAATTAAGAGCATAGTTTTTAGATCTGGCTCGATCCAAGTCCTGGGTTCCAGATTTTGATCGGATCACCGGGTCGTCTAAGTTAATTTTTTTTTAAAAAAATCAAAACGATATTATTTTAGTAAAAAAACAAAAATCAACGGGTTGCAACCAGGTTTTTAACCAGATCGTCGGGTCAATCCGCCAGGTCAAACAAGGTTTTTTCTTCTCCTGTTTTTTCTTCAACTCGGCTCAGTTCTAGCCCTAAGTTGGTCGGGTCCCGAGTCAACTCGTCGGGCCGGGCCGGGTTTTAAAACTATGATTAATAAGGTAATAATAAGTTTAAAAATAGGTTTCATATATACATAATGACATCGATTATAAATATTTTAAAAATCATAAACAATATGTGCATTTGAATGTAAAAGACCCTATTAGAAGCAATTTTGGCTTTTATTAAATTAATTCCTAGTTTTTTATAACGTCATAAATCAACACAAATAAATAGAATAATAACAACCAGTTATTTATTCCCTTTTGCTATACTATTTTTTTAATTAAAAATAAAAAAAAATATTTAGATAAATGTCCACATTATATTTATTTAATAAGGTAACAGCTTTTATATTATGATTAGTGACTTGTGTGAAATTTAATATTGTTAAAATTAGAGCATCAGGGAGTAAGTAGCAAAATCACATACAGATGGTGGACATATATGTAGTTTAGTCCCTTTAATTTTCCCTTCTTCCATTTAAGTTGACTCGTGATTTGAGCAGGCGATTGCGGAGTTCATGAGCGCTGATGGAAGTTTTAATCAGACGGCGCAGCTGGTTCTCGTGTCAGCATCAGATTCGTTAATGGAGGGGCCCATAAAGTTTCTGGTGATGATGCAAGGTTCCTAGAGCAGGTGCATGTAATTTCAGGGCGGCAAAGTTGCTAATTCCAGTTTCATTTTTGTTATTAAGTGACAAGAGGGACGTGACAAGGGAAATAGGTTCATGGGGAAGAATAAAATGCGATGCTTTGTATAATTTGAATGGGAAAACTTCAAATTGGCCCCGGACTATATAGAGATTCTCAATTGATTTCTCAAAGAATTTTTTATTGCAATCAGGTCATTAAAAGTCCCAGGTTTTAATCAAATCACCCCATCAGTCTCCAATAAAAACATTTGATGAGCTCCTAAATCCATTTTTCCGAAACATGAGACACCGTTAGCCTTGAATTAATTCAAATCACTTTCCAATTGATGTTATGATTCTCAATTAAGTTTCCCAAATTCTTTGTTTAAACCAGAGCGCATGTACATGTGAGCAATAATATAAAATTTTCTCTTGGATCGTATTAAAAAGTATTTTTAAAAAAAAATAAAATTTTTTATTTTTTTTATTTCAAATTAATATTTTTTTATGTTTTTAGATTATTTTGATACGCTGATATCATAAATAATTTTTAAAAATTAAAAAAATATATTATTTTGATACATTTTTAAGTGAAAATCACTTTAAAAAGCAACCGCAACCACTCTCAAAGATGCTAATGCTAGTCGATGGAAGGGTTTGATTGAAAACTTTTGATTCTTTGAGAACTTAATTAAGATTTTATGTATAGTCGATGGACTAACTTTAAATTGCTTCCTTCTGAATCTTACGTCAATGCCACTATGTGTCGTTGGGGCAATAGACTTTAATCGGACGGTTGAGAGTACTTGTGAGCTCAGCTAGTTTGCTTTTGGAGTCATTTTGACTTCGTCTTCTCTTCAGGGAAGGACCATGAATTGGTGCGCAATCATCGGCGGCGATCAGTGCCCGAAACGAAGATGTTGGGTCAATGTGAAGGGGGCTTGTTCTATAAGGCTATGAAAACTTGACACGGTCACTTTCATTCTTTTACGAAATCTAGGTGTTGAGTTTCCCAATAATTCAAAAAATCAATATCTAATTCGTTTGATAGGTAATGTTTGGTTTTTTAGTAATAAATGCCATTTTGAATCTTCGATACTTTTAATTATTTTTTTATCTTTGAATTGTTTTAATAAGTTAATACAAAAATATTTTAAAAAATAATTATTGTTATAATATTAAACACTACTAAAACACTAAAAATCGCCTTATAAACAAAGAATAACCATAAAAATAAGGTTGACTTTTTTTTAATGCTTAAATCATGTTTGTTTCTCGAAAAGTAGTTTCTGGCAAACCACTTTCCAAACAATAAAAAAACTTTCTAGATAAAAGAAAATTTGGCTTGATTTCCAGGAAAATGTTTTCTTGAAAAATTTAGGCAGAAAACACTTTGTGAAAGTTGTGAAAAAAATTTGAAATATCATATTATTTGTTGATTATATCAAATTTGGTCCTCAAACTTTTAATTGCTATATATATTTTGTTTTGAATATTTATTTTTCAATTTCATCTCTTAAATTTTAATTTTTATATTAACTTTGATCCTTAATTTTATAATTATTATTTGTTGTTCCCTTATATTTTTTTTATTCAAATTTTTTATCTATCAAATTTAATCCTCATTCCTTTTATTGTTACTTATTTTATTTGAAATAATTTATGAAATGTTAATTATTATTATTTAAATTTCTTCATCTTTTTTTTTTAGATTTGATCTCTATTATTTTGATTATTTTTTTTTTGAGATAATTTATGAAATTATATATTTTTTTCAATTTCATTTTCATTCAACTTTTTAATTTGTAATATTTGTTCCTTATTATTTTAATAAACTTGAAAAAAATAAAATATTAATAAGTTATTTTTCAACTCATTTTTCATAACATAACCAAATACTGGAAAATATTTTCTAATTTATTTTTCATTACATTATCAAATATAAAAATAATTTATTTTTTTAAAATTTATTTTTCAAAAGAAAACTACATTCATCAAGAGTTATTGATTAAAAAAGAAAGAAAGAGAGGAGTTAAAGGACGAATGAATAGCGTGTAAGCTACTTTACTTCTCGCGGTATTTTGTGGTTGCTGTAAAATTATCTAAGCTATGGAGAATCTTTTTATATTGTTATCAAATTCAATTCAGTAGTGAAATTTAAAAATTCTACTCAAGTTTTTATCAAGTTTGGATTACCAATTAGCAAGTTTAAAAAAAACCTAGATAATTGATAAATAAAAAAAATTTAACTTTAAAATAATAAAACTAACAATTTTTTTAACATTAAGAGGATAACGTATTAGATTAATTCTAGTCAACCCGGATTAACTCATTAGACTCATTATCTAAGTTGTGTATTCTAATGGGTTCAATAATATATATATATATATATGTATTAATTATATGATAAAAAAATAAAAACTTATTGAAAATCAATCAAATATTAAAGAATAAAATTAAAAAATAAAATAATTAAGAGATTTATCAAAAACCAAATGTTAAGATTTTGAGATGAGGTGGGGGTTAGGCTATACATGCGGGCTTGAGTGGTTTAGCGTATTAGAACCTTCTAAAATAAAGTTCATGCATATGGGTCTAGGTCAAATCCGCACTTCTTGAACATGCTTATTTATTTTCTTTTATAAAGAAAAGATATTACGTTGTTCGTTCCTTATTTAAAAAAAGAAAAAGAAATGGGTGAAGTGTCACCTATTGACATGCCTAACTTAGAACCTAGTCACCATAGTTGTGGTCATAAAAATTATGAGGTGGAGTTTTTTGGATTAAAAATCTATTTTTCAAACTATTTTCACCCAAAAACATTTAATAAACATCATAAAAATCTTCATAAATCATATATTAATTTCAGAATATCCTAAAATCATCTAAGAAAACTAAAATAACTAAAACCTAAAAAATTAAAACAAAACTTGATTTTTTTTTTCCAGACATGTTTATAGAAGAAACCCTCCATCATTGAACTCTTTTTATCAAATATAACCATTGACATCAAATTAGACCATTTTTTGTTGTTAGTATCATGACAACAAACTACTTTTTCTCTCCTCCATTTGTTTTCAACAACTTTCTTTATTATTTTTTTAATTTAAAAAAAAAAAAAAAAAATTTGGACCAAATTTTTTTTTTATTATTTCTCCATGTTTTAATTTAGATCTTAATTTTATATAATGAGACCAAATTAGCTAGGAGGTTCACTCTTCATATAAACAGTGGCCGATCTACTTTTTTTTTTGTTAATGGTTTACCGAGGCTATTCAAGCTTTATATTATCACTAGTTACATGACCCGCGCGATGCCGCGGGTTATTTTGTTTTGCATAAAAAATATTTAAAAAAACAAAGATTTAAAAATCTTGGGTTTTTTTGCAAAGCTATACCCAAGAATCTTGGGTTTGGCTGCAACGCTTGACGTAAAAGTAATATTTATAATATTAATAATAACATTAAACTTGCATAACCCAAGTTTAAGTGAACCTGGCTGCAACACCAGACCTAAGAATATTGGATGTGGGCCTGACTATAAGGTCGTGTCATAAAAGTGTGATAATTACATAGATTAATTAAAAAAGACACAGAAAAAAATCAATAGAAAGAAAAAAAACTAATGAAGAAAAAGAAAAAAAAATAATTGGGTTAACCCTTTAAACCAGGTTATCCCGTAAAACCTAGGATTCGCATCATGAAAGTTTGATAACTAAATAGAAAAAAAAATGACGGGTTTACCCAGAATTAATTGGGTTAACCCATCAAACCAAGTTAACCAGTCAAGCCTAGGATACATGTCATGAAAGTATGATAATTAAATAGAAAGAAAATTAACTTTAACAAACTAAATTAAATGAAAAAAATAATTAAAAAAAATCCGAGTTAACTTGTTAAATCAGGTTAACCCATCAAACCAAGGATCCATATCATGAAAATCTGATAACTAAAAAAAATAATTAACATTAACAAACTAAATAAAACAAAAAATAAATTCATTAAAAAAACAAAAACAAATTAAAAAAAGAAAAAAGAAAAAAACAGTAATATAATATAATGATTATAATAATTATAATATAATATATTAATAAGTAAATATATTAGTAAAAGGCATGGAAAAGCTACAATAATTTTCCTATGCCTTTTAGAGTATTACTTAATTAACAATAACCTAAACGGATCTGTGAATCCCTGAAGATTATGAGGCAAAACATTATATTTTCAAAAAGTGTATTGCTTTTTGTTATTAAATATTTTTCGTTTTTATTTTCAGTGACTTTGTTTTCTCTCTAAGAATGTGAGCAAAATAAAACTCAGAGACTAAAATGACAATTTTATTTTGTTTAAGCCAAGTTTGTGCACACGAACTTTTTTTTAATTATTTTTTTGTTTAATTGTTTTTTGTTGATTTTCCCGTAATTTTATCCTTTAACATTGAGTTTTTATTGATTTGTTTTTAATTTTATCCTTAAATATTTGGTTTATTATTAATTTTGCAAGCGTCAATTTTTATCGTATAATTAAATAAAAATAGTTTCACAAAAAGCAAGTTTATTAAATGTAGTGGAGTCTATAACTTGCATCATGGATTCAGAGAGTTAACCTATGTTAATGGATAATTTAGCTTTATAATTTGTTTTGTTTTGCTTTTTATGAGGATTTCACAATCTCAAACAAACATTTTAATATTGTATTGGTGCTTGATTTTAAGAGTGTTTATTTTTATTTTCATATAATTAAATAAAAAATAGTTTAAAATATGTTATTAAACCAAGTGGAGTCTATGACTTGAGTCATCAGTTTAGCGAGTTAACTTGAGTTAAATGAAAGTTAGGCTTTGCTATTTTGTTTTAGTTTGTTTTCTTCAGGGTCATTGTGTGTGTCAAACAAATGCCTTAGTTTTGGGTTAATGTTCGATTTTGCGAGTGACTATTTCTGTTATCATATAATCGAATAATAATAGTATAAAAATGTTATAAAACCCAGATCACAGGTGTGACAGATTAAGCAATATATTGATCCAATATGTTGCTCTCGTAATATTTTTTAAAATAACATTTTGTAATTTTTTAAAGCCATATCATGTTTTTGTTGGTCATCTAAATTGTTTTTAAACCTGTCAAGTCAATTGGGTAAGTTGAGGTAACTTTCACACAATTTAATTTAAAATCAGGGTTAGGCAAGAAGTCGGGTAGAAAAATTTCAAGGTTAACCCACTAGGTTAAATTTAATTATACTGTTAAAACATTCTCCACAACCTGGACTGTCGCACCCGACATCGCGGCGACCCACAAAATAATTCTCTTGAATTATGGAAAAAGAACATATTTCTGGCATCTGGTTCTTTTAAGGGAAATGTCTTGTTTAAGGAGTCGCCACCTAGTATTATGATCACTGGAAACCCTAACTGGTCAACATAGATTCTATGGCTTGGGATTGGTTACGTAAAAGGGAAGATATTATCATTCCTTAAACGTTCTGCCTAAGGCAAACTGCATTGCTGGTTTTGTCTTAAATTGCTAAATGTTTATTAGTTTATGCTATGATGATTTGTTTATAATATTCCCGACTCTGACGCCAGTGAATATTCGAGCTCGAATAATTCCAACTCTGGCGTTGATAAAAATTCGTAGCTACGAAAATTAAATTAGATCAATATTTTGTATTCCCTACCCTAGCGCTAGTGAATAAATAAATAAAAATAAATTTATTTTTACGCATGCACATATTTTTTATTTTTTATTTTTCTAGCTAAATAAAATAAAATACAACGAATAAAAATAATATAAATTTAAACCGGTATTTTTATTCCCGACTCTGGCGTCAATGAATAAACCAATAAATTTACATTATTTTTATTCATGCATACACATTTTTTATTTTTTTTATTTTTCTGTTTTTCATTTTTCATTTTTTTTATTTTTTTGGGCTGGGCCCAGCTCAGCCCACATGGGCTGGGCTAGACCCAGCCCACCCCAGCCGGTCACTGGCCCAAGCCGGTGACCAGGCTGGGCTGAGCTCCAGTGTGCAAGTGAATTAAAATTCACTTGCACAGAGCCAATGTTAATTAAATTAACAAACGACGAGAAGCAAAGGTTCGCTTACCTGGTGCTGGAGACCGAAGAAGACGATGGTGGAGCTCTGGCTGGCCGACGCTACCTCCTCTCTGCTCTGTCTCTTCCGTGTTTATTTCTTATTCTCTCTATATGTTATTCTTATTTCTTATTCTGTGCTTCTGTTTTTCTTAGTTCTTCTCTGTCCCTGTGCTTCTGTTTTTCTTAGTTCTTCTCTGTCCCTGTGCTTCTGTTTTTCTTAGTTCTTCTCTGTCCCTGTGCTTCTGTTTTTCTTAGTTCTTCTCTGTCCTTGCGTTTTGTGGTGTTCCCGGTGTTACTTCCTCTGATGGTTTGGACTTTGGAGCGTGTGTCTGGAGACGAATAATTAGGCTGACCAGCCTTTGCAGTTTCCCTGCACTTCACTTGCGTTTTGAGAACAAAGACAAAGCCGGCCTGCTACCCTGCTCTCAGTTCTGCTTTCTTTTTCCAGTTCTCCCCCCCCTGTCTACTGGGTTTTTTCGTCTGGGATTTTTAGCCCCTGGGTATTTGTTTTTCTGTTTCCCTGGTTTTTTCGTGTCCTTTCCCAGTCTCCCCCGGTTCTGTCTTTTTTCTTCCCCTCCTCTTGCGCTCTCTCATCTTCTCTGGAATGCCAAGCATCTCTGCAATTGAAACGGCTTCAAAGCCATTACTGCAGAAACCGTTCCTGTGGAAGGAGACGAAGAAGGCGATGGTTGGTTTCTAGAAACGGCGCCGTTAGTGTGCTGGGAATGGCCATTTGCAATCTAGTCATTGAAGTTCTGAAATCATGCAATCAAGCCCCTCGATAAAATGTAATTGGATCCTTGTATTTCCGCGCCATTTTCAAGCTGGTCCTTGGATTTTAAGTTTTGCAATTTGGACCCCAATTAAACTCTAAACTTTGATATTCTTCAATTAAGTCCCTGATTTCATTAATTTAATTAAATCCAAAGTCCAATTAAGTCTAAAACTTAATCAATTCTCCAATTAAGCCCCTAATTTGATTAATTAAATTAATTCCAAGCTCAATTAAATCTCAAAACTTATCAATTCTCCAATTAAACCCTTGATTGGATGAATTAAATGAATTTCAAGCTTAATTAAGTCTCAAAACTTATCAATTCTTCAATTAAACCCTTGACTTGATTAATTAAATTAATTTCGAAGCTTAATTAGATTAATTCCAAAGTTTAATTAAAACCCGAAAACTTCCAATCATGTTGCCCTTAACCCAAATTTTAATTCATTCTTCATTTATTTCATTTTACTTGTTTTTTTTCATCATTATTATTTTCATCAATTTTTTCTTTTCAGTAAATAAAATAAAAATAAAAATAAAAATAAAATGGTTAAAAATTGGGTTATGACATGAATATTTTTTAACGACTACCAATCCATGACAAAGCTTGGTCCAATTATCTATTAAAAAACAATTCAAGTGCTATCGTGAAAACACTATGGACATAGATTTATTGCACTATGGATTGGAATAATGTAATGACATCTTTTCCCTCCAAAATAAAAACTAAATGAACTGCCTTTAGGGGCAGGATGGTATTTACCATGCAATCCATTTATTATTATTAAATTGAATGGGGTTATAATGGTCTCTCCATATTTTTTCTATCATAATAAAGTTACATGTTTACCCTTACAAGGAAAAAAAAAAGAGAGGCTACAAAAGGCTTTGGTGTCATTTCATATTTTCTAAAACAGTAAAATGATCTTAATGCCCTTCAAGATAAAATTTGTAAAACTAGCTTTAAGGGATTTTATGTCTTTTCCATATAGTTTTTTTTTTTTTATTATAATCGTGTTGGCCAGGGGCTATATAGTCCTTTAATAAATATAGAATATTAACTAGAAAAAAACTAGCTAGCATTTGTTGTGCATATGCTAGCATATAGACAACTTTCATGCCTTTTAAGAGGCGTGTAAGTCACCGTCTAACCACTAAACACCACCTTTTGTGATAGTGTATAATTCGTCATGATGTCCTCTCCATGCCCAGGTGGTGCGTGTGGTTATAGGGGCTTTGATTTAGCGTGTGTGGCTTTTTTTTTTCTTCTCTCTCTCCTACCAAATTTCCATTTCTGACCCTTCAAATTTTCAAATTGACCCTTCAATTTATTCTTGCTTCACATTAGGTCCATGTTATTTTTTTTTTTTTAGGTTTACAAGATTGTTAAAAAAAAATTAATTTCACCCCATCAAATTTTACAATGCTTAATTTTGATTTTCATTCTTTTGATTGTTTTTTTTTTTATTATCTAGAATGGTTTTTAAAATTGAATTTTTTTTTTGCAATTTAGTCCTCTTTTTTTTTCATGCTACATTTGATCATCATTTTTTTAAAAATTTTTTACTTAGGCAAATTTTTTGAATTCTTTTTTTTTGTTTTCATACTTCCACGTTAAATTTATTAGGAATTGAGCTTCTTAATTGAACATGCGTTTGGATTTTATAGGTTGCGAGTTTGAAATATTAACTTAGATTTAGGAGATTCGTCAGAGTTTACTTGGTTTTCCTTCATATATTTTAAACTCAAGTTTTTTCAGTTTCATCCCTTAATATTTATTCAATTAGAGATTCAACTTTGTTATTTTTTTATTTGCTTTCCATAGGATTTCCCACTAATTTTAAGAATGACTCGGGTTATCTCAGATTTTTTTATTTGTCATTTTTAAAAAAAAATGTAGCTTTTTTCAAATGAATTTTGTTTTGAGTTGGATTAAATTAATTGATTACATATAAACATGGGATGATCATGAGAGATTAACCCAGGTTTAGGAGATTCACTTGGGTTTTATTGTTTTTTGTTTCTTTTTTTAAGCTTATGTTTTTATGGTTTTATCTCTCAACATTTATGTGATTGGAAGTTGGGCTATATTATTTTCTTTGTTTGCTTTCTATTGGATTTTTCACTAATTTTGAGAATGACCCGGGTTGCTTCGGGTCTTTTTATTTATTATTTTTTTAATTTTAGCTTTTTTAAAATGAATTTTGTTTTTTAATTAGATATAATTAATTGCTTAAATATAAAAATGGGATGAGCTTGGGAGATTAACTCAAGTTTGAAAGATTTGACCGGGTTTCCTTGGTTTTTCCCCCTTTTAAGCTGTTTTTTTTTTCCACCCCTCACTATTTATTTGATTGGAGATTAGGTTTCATTATTTTTTTTATTTTTTTTATAGGATTTTCACTCATTTTGAGAAAGACCCGAGTTATGTTAGATCTTTTTATTTGTATTTCTTTTTAAATTCATTTTTTAAATGAGTTGGTTTTTGAAATATATTAAATTAATTCATTAAATATAAAATAAGAGATGCATGGGAGATTAACCCAATTTAAGGATATTCACCATTTGCTTTTTTTTTTTTAAGCTCATGTTTTTCAATTTTATCTCTCGATATTTATTTGATTAGAGATTGGTCTTTATAAATTTTTTTATTTGTTTATTATAGGATTTTTTTATTAATTTTAAAAATAACTCAGATTATCTTGAATCATTTTATTTGTTATTTTTAAAATATAAATTTAGCTTTTTAAAAGTAAATTTTATTTTTGAATTAGATTAAATTAATTGATTAAATATAAACATGAGAAGTTCGCTTCATAATAGCTTGTTCTGTTTGCTTTCCAGTCATTTCTTTGACGACATGTGCGACTTTTTTGGGTGTTATCATAGAGTCTTTCACAGTGACATTATAACCGTTTTAGTAAGCTCTTTTTAGTGATGGTACGAGATCCACGGTGAAACGATGATGAGTCTCACAATGACATTGAACTTTATTTCCTTTATTTTCAATCTTTTTTATAAGAGGGGAGAGAGATAAGCTCACCGGATTTCGATATAGAGAGAAATTCATCATTGACAATGTTTTCAGTCATAAAAATAGTTAGTTTTACTGTCAATGAGTTCCATTTTATGAGGGAAGTTTGATCTAGGTTTTTTTTTCTTCTCATTGCCCGAGGAGGTAGATCCAGCAACGAGAATCATTTTGGATTCGGGTTGATTTTGGTTATTTTTAGTTTTTGCTTTTTGTGGTCATGAATAGACTTATCAATGTATTTGGGTTGTTTCATAGGTGTTTTTGGGTAAAAATGGGTTGAAAATGAATTTTAAATTGAAAAAAAAAATAGAACCCTTGATTTTCCAGCGATAGAATATATAGAAAGCAGAGGACATCGTCTGCTATCCTTGTCTTTGTTTTTAAAGAAATGGGGCAGACGACAAGAAACTCGCCCCTTTAAGAAATAATAATAAAAAAAAGACAAGCCCAAACACGCGGGTTAAATTGGAAGGCTCATGCCCCTAGGCTATTCTTTTTAATGTCTAAGCACATGCGATTGAGCTCTTTTTTTCCTATTGATTTTAAGAAAATTGATAAAACAAATCATTGATCCAGGTAGCAGGATTAACGGGTTAGTCCATGGCATCCATTGTATTATTTGTTTTTAATTTTCCTATGGTTTAATGCTTTTTTTTGTCCCTCAATTTTTTTTAAAAGAACAATTTCATCCTTGTTTTTTAGATAATATATTTTTTTAATTTAACTCAAACTTAAAAAAAAGTAATTTCACCATTTATTGTCAATGATCTACATTTTCTATCTTGGCCCCATATGCCTATCACAATTTTTACTTTAAAAAATATTACAAAAAATATCATGTGCTTTATTATTATATAGTTAAATGAAAAATAATCTTTGGTTTAAAAAGTTTATAGTATCCAATGACATGCAAAACTTTCATTGCGAGTTTGCTTAGTTGACTTGAGTTCATTTTGTTTTTTAATCAAATATTTTTACTGATTTCGTCCTTCAATATTGAGTTAATTCATGATTGAGCTTTTCAATTTTTTTCTCGGGATTATCTCCGCGAGTTTCACAGGTCAGCCCAAGTTAACTCAAATAGATCATCCCAAGTTAACTTAAATAGAGCAATTTCTTTTCTGCATTTCAATATTAAATCGAAATATCATTCATTTCAGGATTAAAATCTAATTTTTTAAAAACTATATTAAAAATTCCTAAATATTTTTCTTTACGCTCAAAATTGTTTTTAATACAACTCACAGCATAGGGTGGGAAAATATGCTGGTTACTTGGCTCCTCGGGGTGGTTTGTAATCCATAGACTTTCTTCATTTTTAAGTGGTGTGACATTGAAGAATGAATAATGCCAATCAAGCTTAAGGGCACGTGATATAGTTTGAAATTAATGGGATTAATAAAAAAGAGACTTGTTGATGGAATCCAAAATATGAACATGAAACCTCATCGACAAAAGAAGTGAGCAATAAATTACATTCGACAATTTCAAATCATGTGGGAAATATGATGTGATTTTGTTGGCAAGTCACGTCCATGAAGACATGACCCCTCAAATATGCCAAAATAATGCATTTTATTTTAAACTGATCAAATTATACTTGTCATCAAGTATATCAACCTCCACTACAATCCTAATTATTTTTGCCTTTAAAAAATAATTTTAAAATAATTTAAGTTTTTTATTATTATTTTTACTTTAAAATATTTTTTTTATTTTTTAATTATTTTAATATAAAAAATAAATTTTTTTAAAATAAAAAATATATTATTTTAATATATTTATAAATTTTAAATAAAATACACTTTAAAAAATAACTATAATTATTTTCATCAGATTTGCATGGCAATGGAATCTTCAACAGGCACACCTAATGCATCATTGCAGAGAGTAGGGCGTTGGTGGGGGAAGGCTAAACAAAGGACAAAGGAAAAAAAAAAAAGATTTTTGGCTATACATTGTTCGAATAGTGCAGGAGTATCCATGTATGTCCACGTGGTTTTGATGCGCAATCTATTTTTTAAAATTAAATAATATTTTTTTTATATTAAAATACTTAATTTCCATTATCAAACTTAATAATAACAAAAAAAAAACTCAAAAGACAAAAAAAACTTCTTGCGTCAAGTTGAAAAATCATTATACCCTCGTTATCTAGGCTAATTATTTTTTTAACTATTCCAATCAATAGTGCTCTGCTGACTAGTCTATAGCACAGTAAAAAAGCCACCACAAAACCTTAATAGGTTGGGTTTGGACGAAAAGGAAGAGTGCAAAACAAAAAACATTATATTTATTTTGTGAAGCTAAAGAGAAAACCATTTTTGCCCCGTCTTCAATTTTTAGGGAACATTTGGAACAATGCCAGGATGGAAAATTTAATGAATGTTTTTTCAACTTTGTACTCATAATTTTTTTTTTTGAAACAAAAAAATATGCTTGTCACGGATCAAGCGACATCAAATGACAACAAATTTACCTCCTGAAAGGTGTTGGAAATAAATTTTGAGTTTAATCATAAAATTATAATTATAAAGTTCAAGAGTTGCCATCTAGTATTATAATTATTAGCAAACCTAATGATCTGCGAGAATACATATAAGCAGAGGCGGAGAAGGGGGGTTGATAGGGGCCGGGGCCCCTACAAGGAATTTTTTTTTTCCAACTCCTCCCTTCATAATATTAATATATTTAGCCTAAATAATAAAACAACTAATATTTTGGCCCCTTTTAATTCTTTTTTCTGGTTCCGCCCCTGCATGTAAGGGACTAGTTGTGAAGAGGAAGACAAATCACCCCAGTACACCATACCAAAGGCAAGTTGCATTGTAGTTTGATTATTTTTTTAGGTCATATTTATGTTTATCTGTCTTTTCTAAGGTTCAAGGCAGATCTTTATTCATGAGAAAGTTTATATCTTATTAAGTTAAATCCTAACCATTCATTGGGTTAAGCCGACAGGCAACCCATCAGACCTGGCATCCCCCCCCCTCTCTCTCACTCTTGAAGTAGGTTGGACCTGGCCCAACCATATGGGCCGAGCTGAAATGGGTGTAACCCGGCTTGGTTGGGACAACTAATGACCCAACAACCTTTCTTTTTCTTTTATTCTTTTTTTTTTGTTTGGAATGGACCTGACCCAATCATTTGAGATAGGCTGGAATGGATTAAGCCATGACACACATGGTTGTTGGTCCGACCTAGCAACCATGTTAATTAATCTTTCATTTGCATGTAGAGCGATTCTTGTTTTGCATGCAAATGGTTGCAATTTTTGCAGCCAAAAGGGAAGAAAAAGGTTACTTGGCATATGAGATGGCTAGTTTGCGATGCTAGGAAAACTGATGTGTGGATGGTGGCGGCAACTGCAGTGGAGACACGACAAAAAAAGTAGGAGAAAGTTGCAGGGAGAGAAAATGATGGAAAAATGAGGAATGACTAGTTTTTTTTTTTTTTTTTTCCAGACTTTGGCTTCAATTTTTTTCCCTTAAGACATGAATCCACCCCCATTTATAGGGTGTTGAAGATGAATATTTTATCTTTACTAGTGCCAAATATAGGCTCTTGATTCGAACCAGAAGGATTCCAACAATTGTTTCAAAGTTTTCATCATAAGCTCTCAGAATTTGACAACTCAAGGCTGTCTGAGTTGACCTCTTTATGGCAGCGTTAAGGTCGTTATGGTGTCAATCGGCCAGAAAAAACTATATCGAGGTATGAGCAAGTGTTAGGCCATCATGTTGGTGTCCAGTTTGATTAAGAGATGAAGTATTAAATGCTCTGAAAAGGTAGTCATAAACAACTTTTAGGTGAAAGAATGATGAAGAAGACGAACAATATTAGACGACGCGTCGTCTGATCTATCGTTTTTTGGTCAAAAGTGCCATATCATTTAAATAAAACAATTTCATTTTAGCTTTTAAGGTTTTAGTTTAGGGATTTGACAAAAAGTTGAATTTAGTCCCTTAACTTTTGATTTCTTTTAATTACATCCCTAATTAGTCTTGAACTTTTAATTTTATGTCATTTTGCCCTTGAAAAACTTCAACGTTAGCCCAAAATTTCAACGCCTTTTTCATTGCGGTCATTGGTTTTGGAATTATGCAAATTGACCATCAATTGACCATTAAACTTTTAATTTTCTTCAATTTCACCATGATTTCAATCAATTGAGCCTCTATAGTTCGGCGTCTTTTGCAAAGTGGTCATTAAGTGTGAATTTCTTCAATTTAGCCATCAATTAACCTTAAACTTTTGATTTTCTTACAATTTTACCCATGATTTGAATCAATTGACTTGGTAAAAAATAAATTTGGTCTCCTAAAATTCTAATTTTCTCAATTAAGCTCAAATTAGGCTCTCAAACTTAATTTTTCACCATATTAAGCACCTAATAAAATTATTTTGACCCATTTAAAGTATAATTAAGTCCTTACACCTAATTAATTCCTTTAATTGGAGCTAAATTAATTCTTAACATAATTAAACCTTAAATTTGGCCCATGATTAAATCAAATTGACTTATTAAAAATCTAATTATGTCTATGAACTTAATTTTTATGTAGATTCATCTACTAATCATTTAGTTTGATATTGAATTTGCATTGTCTCTCTAATTTTGGGCACAACAAAGTACGATCAGGCTTTCAACTTCGTTCAAAATTGCAGCTCGATTTTATGCATATTTGAAATCCATCATCAGCTAGTGTTTTCCACGTCTCTAGTCTCCTTGCTATTATTATTATTATTATTATTCAATTTATTTTAAAAGGAAAAGGGTAAATTTTAGGGAATAACCCATAAATGATTTATGACAATGCTGATTTGAATTTTTAGATTTAAAAAGATTAAAATCAGCTTTTTCTTTAGTTTATCTTTTTTTATAAAATTATGATTAATGTTTAGGAGTCGCCACCTATTATTATAGTCACTAGGAACCTATGGTCTGCGAGAGTCTGAGTAAGGGACTGGTTGTATAAGGGAAAGACGCATCACTCCCAGTGCACCCTACCTAAGGTAAGCTGCATTGTTGTTTGATTGTTTTTTGTTGGTCTTTTCTAAGGTTCAAGGCAGATCTCTCTTTAAGAGAGAGTCTCTACCTTATCGGGTTAAATCATAACCGTTCTAAAGTCTGAATATTAACATCGCATTTATTTACATCTTGTATTTTTAATACTCGAGGGTACTTTATCGTGTAATTTTACACCCCACAAATATTAAAGTCTACATCTAAACCCTTAAAAAAAATTATAAATTTTTTTGACATGTTGGCCAAATCCTAAAGGATAATCATAAACCGGTTATGATATCCATTTTGGATATGTTTTTTTTAAAAAACAAAAACATGAAAAAGATCCAATTTTTGGATTTTTTTTTTGTTTTTTTTATGAAAAATATGCTTGGAAAATTTTAGGATTTGGCCGTATGCAACAAAATATTTTTTCTTTTTAAAAATGTTTTGAAATATTTCGGAGAAAAACCGGGTATTTTAATACCGGATTTGTATTTTACAATGTAAATATACAATCCGATATTATGAAAAATGGATAGAAAAATATTTGAGAAAATCACAAATTTTTTAAAATGATATTTTAATTTTTTTATTTTTTAAAAATAATATTATAATATAATATATATATATATAATAAAATATGTGGGCTGGGCCGACTCAGCTAACTTGGCCGAGCCCAGGGAACTTTTGGTTGGGCTGATCTCGACCAACATACCCTTTTCTTCTTTTTTTAGGCCAGGCCGGACCCAAATGGTCTGGCCAAGGCCCGCATGGTTGCTGGCCCAACCAAACAACCATGCTAATTAATTATGCTGCATGCAAAACGAGAATTCATTCTGCATGCAGCAACTTGGCTGGCAGCAAAGGAGAGGCGCCACCACTTGAAGCTGGAGTGCCTAAATGAAGGCCTGGCTGGTCGAGATGGGGAGGGGCTGACGTGAAGATAGTAGCAGAGGCTGTGGCAGAGATGGTGGCTGGTGGCAAAGTTTTGGCCGGCAGAGTTGTTGTGGGAGAAAGAAGAAACCGGTTTACGGAGGAGAGAGAAAGGGTCACGGTGGCTCTCGGTGGTCGGTTGGTGGCTTACTGTGGTGGAGAAGCTAATGGTGGTTCTGTTTGGAGGCTGGGACGGCGGGGAGAGAGAGGAAGAAAAAAAACTATAGAGACGGGGGGAAAGGCTGGTTTTTTGGCCGACTTTGGACTCGATTTTCTCCTCTTTCAGATCATCCACGGAGCCTCTATTTATAGGCGGTGGAAGAGGGTAATCTCGTCTACCCCGGGGTAAAATTTCAGCCATTGATTCAGTTGGGAAGGATTCCAACCGTTGGCTCAAAGTGTGCCTCATGAGTTGTTCAATCTGCAGAAAAAAGCTGCTCGAGTTGGACTGTTTAGGTCGGCGTTGGCGCTGTCACGTTGCCATTCAGACCGAACTTTTCAGTTGGCGTTGTAAAGAAACTGCAGGGGATCATTTTCGTGCAAGTTTGGTTAAATTTGGTGGACGTTTGGTGCATTAAATGCACCTGAAAAGTAAGCGACCGGACCAACTTTAACCGGGTAAAAGAAGAAGACAATGAACAGTGACCACACGACTCGTTGTCTGGTCCTCTCTCTCTCTCTCTCTCTCTCTCTTAAATGTAAAACGATGCCGTTTTGGATTGAATTAGGGATTTTTTACTCATTTTTAATTTAGTCTCTGATCTTACAATTTTTTTCAATGGAACCCCTAATTGACCCAAAACTTTTGATTTAATGCAATTAAATCCCTGATGAACATTAATTGCAGCCTCATATTTACGCGCCTTTTACAATATGGTCATTGGTCTCGGATTTTGTCAATTTAACCCCTAATTGACCATTAAACTTTCAATTTCTTCAATTTTACCCCCGTGTTTTTGTCAATTAAGCTCCTCAATTTTGGCGCCTTTTGCAGATTGATCATTGACTTTGAATTTCTTCAATTTAGCCCCTAATTGACCCTAAAACTTTAATTTTCTTACAAATTGGCCCCTGATTTCAATCAAACTTGGTAAAAATTAAATTTGATCTCTTAAAATTCCAATCTTCTCAATTAAGCCTAAATTAGGCTCCCAAACTTAATTTTTTTTTATCAATTAAGCCCCAAATAAAATTAAGTTGACCCATTTAAAGTATAATTAAGTCCTTGCACTTAGTTAAATCCTTTAATTGGACCCAAATTAATTCTTAAACATAATTAAAAATTCAATTTGGCCCATGATTACATCAAATTGGTCCATTAAAAATTTAATTATGTCCTAGGACTTAATGTTTCACTAATTAAATCCAAAATAAAATTAATTTGACCCATTTAAAGTATAATTAGGTCCTTGCACTTAATTAAATCCTCTAATTGGACCCAAATTAATTCTTAAACATAATTAAAAATTCAATTTGGCCCATGATTAAATCAAATTGGCCTATTAAAAAATTTAATTATGTCCTTGGACTTAATTTTTATGCAAATTCGTCTAATAATAATTTAATTTGACCTTGAATTTGCATTGTTTTCTCTCTTTTTAGGCATAATGGGGTACAATTAGGCCTTGAATTTCCTTCAAAAAATTGCAATTTAATTCCCCGGCCTACTTTCTCTATATTGCCAACCTTTATTTTATTTTTTGATTTTTATTTTGAAAAAGTTATTTTTGGAGAATAATCCAGAATTGGTTTATGACATATACCTTAAGCTTAACATGTATAAAACTATTGATGAGCCTTTTATATGCCCATATCATTTAGGCCGTGGCCTGAACAAAGACATCCTTACCCAAAATGATGACGTCTACATTATTTGGGCCATGGCCCAAAAAGCTATATCCCAACAAAAAATGACCATATCATGTGAACATACCTTGAGGTGAATTTTTACAAAATCACGTGTATTCTAAAGTAAACATCACATGACACACCAATAAAGTATAGTTGTAATTTTTTCAAGAGAATTGGTGGTGCTATTTATTGCTTGTTTCAAGAAATAAAAGGTTAAATGAAAAGTGCTAACTCATAAAAACATTTTGATTGGTTCACACATAGTCCAAAAAATATTCATCGACCAAATAAATCATCTTCATTAGTCAAACATGAAGGATAACACATCTTTCTTGGTCAAGAAAGCATAAAAATAATAATCACACCTATATATTATTAGATGAGCTACGACTTGCTACGATCAGGTAAATCATGTGATCATCAGTGGCAGGTGTATAAATATCCACCACCACTCATCAAATAAGTATGACCTCTTAACTATTACTCTCATTTTCATTTTTATTTCTCTATGTTTTTGTCTCATTTGTTAAATGATTTAAGCATTAAAAGGTTCTTTATATATACAAGGAATTGTTTTGCAAGAGAAGAACCAAGTCTATATAACCAAATTAGCTCGATATTAAGCCCAAATACAAGCCCAAACATTCTAGTCCAATTTGTGAAAAACTCAGATTCCTCATTAAGTTTTTGTGGCTTCATCAACTATTTATAAATGAAAACTAGCATTATTTATATTTTGTTATGTCTTGTTGTAACCAAATAAAAGATGGACATAAAAATCATGTCTTGTCTATCAAACTAGACTTGAATAAGTTCTTTCCCAACATCTTGTTTTATAGTGTGTTATCATTATTGTCTTGTCCTTTCACACTTGTATACCATTTCAAACCTAATCATTGTGACAAGTAAAAAGTGCTCAAAGAGGTGGAAGAAGAGGTCTAGCTCGATTAAACATTATCAAAGTGACATGTGTATAAATATCCCCTACCACCCATCAAATAAGCATGACCTCTCAACCATTACTCTTACTTTCATATTTTCTCTCTCTTTGTTTTTCTTTCATTTGTTAACTAACTTAAGCATCAAAAGGTCCTTTACCTATATAAGGGACTTGTTTTATAGGAGAAGAACCATGCTTAAATAACCTAATTAACTTGATATTATGCCTAAATATAAGCCTAAATATTCCAGTACAATTTGTGAAAAACCCAGATTCTTCATTGAAGTTTTTATTGCTTTATCAACTATTTATAAATGTAAACTAGACATTATTTATATTTTGTTATGTCTTGTCCTTTGTAACCAAACAAAAAATAGAGATAAAAATTATATCATATCTATCAAACAAGACTTGAATAAGTTCCTTCTCAGCATCTTGTTTTATAATATGTTATCACTATTATCTTGTCCTTTCACACTTCTATACCATTTCAAACCTAACCATTGTAATGAGAAAAGGTCCTGAAAAAGAAGGATGGAGAGGTCTTGCTTGATTAAACACTAACAAAGCTGATTTATAATTACAAGTGTATTTGTCTTAGTTTTTCAACCTACTTTTTGTTCAAAAAGCAAGTTGAAAAGCTAACACAAATAGGCCTTACATCTGAGTTAGGCCGATATATGATATAGGCCTTGAAGATCGAACTAAGCATCTGAAGTTTAGTTTGTGAAATTTGAGTTTGGGTTTAATCAGGTCAACTATAGAAAGACAATCATTAAGATTGGATTATAAACATAGTAGAAAAAATAATTATATTACTCTATAATTAATATCAATGCCAATTTCTTCAAATAATTGTCTTGCAATGTTGCCACATTTGTTAAAAAAAAATTTAGTTTTTTTTTTATTTCACAATAAATTCTTTTGTTTTTATTTTAAAGTAAAACCACAAGAAAATACACATCATATTAATTAACAAGCATAAACTCTATTCTTTTTTTTAAAAGAGATATAATATATTAAAAGCTTGATGATAATTGAGAAGTCGTAAAACTTAATACTGTATTTGGGCTTTCCACAACCATGTTTTAGGCTGAAATGTCTAGGCTTGAATGTAAGCTTTGATTTTGGGCTTGATATTCCCTGCAGAATAAGTCCTCAATCGAAATACGGAACCTTTTGATGTTTAAGTAGTAAATTATAGGAGGGAGATAATGTACAAGAAAAATAAGAAAAATGAAAAATGTATGGTTGTTCTTATGGAATTATGTTTTGTATTGTTTGTTCTCCTAATGATTTGGAATATTTATACACCTTGATCAAATGAACTTAACTCATGAAGAGTGTAGTAATGATGAATAATAAGTGTTTTTCCTTATAGGTAACCTGAAAAGATGAGTATGTAAACACCCAAACAAAAATATATATATGTCTATATATATATATATATATTTAAAGAGAAAGAGAGAGAGAGAGATGGTGATGAATGCAGTTTTCGCTGCCGATGCAAAAATCAGCAGCGACGCAGTTTTCGCTGCCGATGCAGAAATCGGCAGCGATGCAGTTTTCGCTGCCGATTCTGGATTTGGCAGCGATGCAGTTTTCGCTGCCGATGCAGAAATCGGCAGTGACGCAGTTTTCGCTGCCGATTCTGGATTGGGCAGCGACGTAGTTTTCGCTGCCGATGCAGAAATCGGCAGCGACGCAGATTTCGCTGCCGATGCAGAAATCGGCAGCGACGCAGTTTTCGCTGCCGATTCTGGATTGGGCAGCGACGCAGATTTCGCTGCCGATGCAGAAATCGGCAGCGACGCAGATTTTGCTGTCGATGCAGAAATCGGCAGCGACGCAGTTTTCGCTGCCGATGCAGAAATCGGCAGCGACGCAGTTTTCGGCTGCCGATTTCTCAATCAACAGTGACGCACAGCTGGGAGGGAGGGGTAAAACTGGTTTTAGATAAACCAAACAAGGATAAGGACACACCTAAACCAACCCCCAAACAACCCAATTCATTTGATGGGTAGTATAAATACAAAGAGGGGAGAGAGAATGACTCATCTTCTTCCCAAACCAGCAGCTGCATGTCATTCTTCCCTTCCCCTTTCACATCAAAAACGTGAATCAAACTAGTAGAGTGTCTTGTGAGCTTGTGAGGGAGAGATGAGACCTTGAGAGAGGAGTGGGCAGCTGCATAGAGGAGAGGAAAAAGAGAGCTGGAAAATATGAGAGGAAGATGAAGGAAGAGAACCAGCAGCTGAAGATAAAAGAATAGTGTCAAACCTTCCTCAAACTTAGTTAAATTCAGAAGGTATGAGTCATGGAACTCCCTTTCCTCTTCCCCTTAAAATCAAAAACGAAAATGAAGAAGAAAAACCCTAAGAAAAATTGATCTAAGACCTAAGCCAACTATGGGGGAAACTGAAATTAACTAGGAGAACTAGCAAACAGAAGTGAAATAAAGTCAATTTCAGAACATCTAACAATTATGGTAGAAGCTGGCTTTAACTATGGGGTAGGCCAGCATGCATGTGTGTGTGTGTTCTGCTGTGATGTTGGTGCTGAAATTAAATGTGTTTTGTTGTGATGTTGCTGCTGGAATTAATGTGTTCTGTTGTGATGATTGTTGCTGCAATTAATGTGTTCTGCTGTGATGTTCTTGCTGGAATTTAATGTGTTCTGCTGTGATGTTAGTGCTGGAATTTAATGTGTTCTGCTGTGATGTTCTTGCTGGAATTTAATGTGTTCTGCTGTGATGTTAGTGCTGGAATTTAATGTGTTCTGCTGTGATGTTCTTGCTGGAATTTAATGTGTTCTGCTGTGATGTTAGTGCTGGAATTTAATGTGTTCTGCTGTGATGTTAGTGCTGGAATTTAATGTGTTCTGCTGTGATGTTATTGCTGGAATTTTGTTGAAGAACTATGTGCTGAAATTGATGGTTCCGAGTTGTGTATTGCGCAGCGAAATTCTGTTTCGCTGCCGCAACGGAACCTCCTGCAGCGAATTGATATTCGCTGCCGATTTGTGTGTTGCGCAGCGAAATTCTGTTTCGCTGCCGCAACTGAACCTCCTGCAGCGAATTGATATTCGCTGCCGATTTGTGTGTTGCGCAGCGAAATTCTGTTTCGCTGCCGCAACTGAACCTGCTGCAGCGAATTGATATTCGCTGCCGATTTGTGTGTTGCGCAGCGAAATTCTGTTTCGCTGCCGCAACGGAACCTCCTGCAGCGAATTGATATTCGCTGCCGATTTGTGTGTTGCGCAGCGAAATTCTGTTTCACTGCCGCAACTGAACCTGCTGCAGCGAATTGATATTCGCTGCCGATTTGTGTGTTGCGCAGCGAAATTCTGTTTCGCTACCGCAACTGAACCTCCTGCAGCGAATTGATATTCGCTGCCGATTTGTGCGTTGCGCAGCGAAATTCTATTTCGCTGCCGCAACGGAACCTACTGCAGCGAATTGATATTCGCTGCCGAGTTGTGCGTTGTGCAGCGAAACTGTGGCACCAACAGCGATGCAGTTTTCGCTGCCGAACTGGCTGCCGCCAGCGAAACAGTTGTCGCTGCCGAACTGGCAGCCCGCAGCGAACCAGTTCTCGCTGCCGAATTCCTACAATAAGCCTCCTAGGCAGGAATGACTTAAATGCTAGTAACAATCTCATGTTATGATGGTGTAAAATATGGAACACTTGAATGTGAACATATGAACTCTTGAAATAAGTGTGATGATGAGTATGATTCAAAAATAAAATAAATACAACTGTGCTGATTTGTGACCATTGATGTCTTAGGTGGTGCGGTCGGGATTGGACCATCATCAAGACAGGATCGACCCACAGGTGGAGCAGGTAGGTGACTTGCACCTTCCTTTTTCTTACGTTGAATCTTGAAATATTTTAACTTGAGTACTATCATATTGTTAGAACCGATATTAGATTGTTGAACGCTTAAATGATGATTAAAGATTGATTAGCTTCGGCTAATGGCATCCGAATGGATGGCCGGGACAAAAGAGTGATTAGCTTCGGCTAATGGCATCCAAACGGATGGCCGGGACAAAGAATGATTAGCTTCGGCTAATGGCGTCCGAAGGGATGGCCGGGACAAAGAATGATTAGCTTCGGCTAATGGCGTCCGAAGGGATGGCCGGGACAAAGAATGATTAGCTTCGGCTAATGGCATCCGAAAGGATGGCCGGGACAAAGGAGTGATTAGCTTCGGCTAATGGCATCCAAACGGATGGCCGGGACAAAGAATGATTAGCTTTGGCTAATGGCGTCCGAATGGATGGCCGGGATGAAGGACTGATTAGCTTCGGCTAATGGCATCCAAACGGATGGATGGCCGGGATAAAAGAGTGACTTCGCTGCCGATGCAGAAATCGGCAGCGACGCAGATTCCGTTGCCGATTCTGGATCGGCAGCGACGCAGATTTCCGCTGCGGATTCTGGATCGGCAGCGACGCAGATTCCGCTGCCGATTCTGTATCGGCAGGGACGCAGATTTCGCTGCCGATTCTGGATCGGCAGCGACGCAGCTTTCGCCATGGATGGCCGACACAAATGAATGACTAGTTTTGGCGAATGGCATCCGAAAACTTGTGTATCTATATGTACTACTAGTTGTTGTAGCAAATACATGAAGAAATTATAATTGTTAATGTTTTATTTAATTGCCAAACCGTGAGTTACCATTCTTATTATTATTAAATATTTGCATTCTCTTAAATGTTTGTACTGCTGCAGGAACTTCACACCAACGAGATGTCTAGGAAACCCGATACACGGGAACCTATTTTGCAAGGAATTATGTAGATGTATCTTAAATCACAATGTATTTTGTATGGATCAATGTACTGAATGTATAACTTTTATTAGATCCTTTTTGTTTAAAATTGTGATGACTATTAGTAGGAGAAGACTGTAAACTCATGTCTATGTATATATTTTTAATATGAACTTCAAATCAAGCAACCTTAATATTACGTGTTTGTGTAAGATTCACTTTGAAATGAAATGTTGATTGTATGGATTGTATTTCGATGATGTGAGGATTTAGATTCATTGATTACCGGCACCATGTGGATTGAATGCATAAAAAATAAAAAAATTATTGTGTTTTGGGCTTGGAAAGCCGGGTTGTTACAGTTGGTATCAGAGCACTTGGTAGGGATCCTGAGGATCATTAATAAATGTGTTGTTGTGATGAATTTCAGGATGGTACGCACCCGACAAGGGACACGAACTGAGCCGCCCTCCTTAGAAAGGAGGGGCATGAACCGAGGTGCCCAAGGTTGGCAAGATGAAGATCCCTTAGATGATACGGCATCTCATGCTTCGATAATACCACCCGAAACCTTGCAGGGGGAAGATACGGTGGTAGGGGAAGGCCCGAGGCCTCATCAGACAGAGGGAACACCCCTAGTCGCAACGGAGCAGCGAGAAAGATCAAAAGCACAACCATCTACTGTTCCAACTGGTGTGCCCCCACAATATGTAGATGCAGGACTCCTTGTACAAATAGTTAAAGCAGTGATGGAAGGCATGGCTAGTTCAGCGGCACAAACAACTCCCACCACACAGATTCCACCAGCAGCCCCTACGACTAGCATGACCATGGATAATGTGGTACCACTGGTGCGACTAGTTAAGAGTATGAGGGAAATGGGCTGTGAACCGTACATGGGGGAACAAGATGCAGAGATAGCTGGAAGATGGATCAGGAAGGTAGAAAAGACAATGATTCAAATAAGCATACCCGAGGGTTTGAGGGTAAATTGTGCATCCCAGTTACTGTCTGATAGGGCCATGACATGGTGGGAAACAGTTCAGCTGAGGCGTGCGACTGAGACACTAACTTGGAGTGATTTCAAGACAGAGTTTGAGAATCAGTTTTATTCCAAGTATCATCGCAAGGTGAAAGAACAAGAGTTCTTGGCATTGAGACAGGGTGATATGTCAGTATTGGAGTACGAGAGGAGATTCCATGACCTCTCATTGTTCGCCCCATATTATGTGCCGACAGAGGAACATATGATTGAAAAGTTAAGAGATGGGTTACGACAGGATTTGAGACAAGGATTGATCGCCTTGCGATTTAAATCGGTGAGGGAGTTGATTGAGGCTGCACAAGCTCTGGAGGCATGTATTGGAGAAAGCCAAGGGGGGTATCAGAGTATAAGCAAAAAGAGAGATGGGGACTATTTCAGCGGCAGACCACCGCACCCGAAGAAAGGAAAAAGTGGAGTGTTTGAGCAGCACGGAAAAAAGGGGAGTTTGATATTGCCGCCTCACCAGCAATCAAGTGGGAGAGTAATGGTTGGACAGTCGCACTCGAGGGCAAACACTTCTACTGGGACCGGTGACCGTAAGGGTGTTGACTATCCTTTTTGTGTAAAGTGTGGAAAAAAACACCCTGGGGATTGCTCAGTTTCCCCCGGGCGATGTTTTGTGTGCAGAGGAGAGGGCCATAGGTGGAGGAACTGTCAGTATCTTAATCAGGGGTGTCATTACTGTGGTGGAAGAGGTCATTACAAGAGGGACTGCCCCAAAAGGAACACCGGACAAGTACAGAGCTACAGACAGCCGAGTCAGAGCCACCAGCAGTCAGTCACCGTTAATAGGCCAGTGAGATCTTCTCAATCAGGGGCAAACTCCAGTCGAGGGAAGCCGAGGGCACAAAATGATCGGACCTCGGGGAGGGTCTTCCACCTGACACAAGAGGAGGCCAGGGCTGCATTAGATGTGGTGGCAGGTACACTTCTATTGAATGGTTTTAATGTGCATGTGTTGTTTGATCCGGGTGCCACCCACTCATTCATTGCTAAGAGAATTGTCACTAAATTGAGAAAGGAAGTAAAAATGGTAGAGAAGGGGTTTGTAATTGGAACTCCAATGGGAAACATGGTTGAAACAAATATTGTATATGTGGATGTGGGGGTTAGTTTATCCGGGTATGAAACAGAAGTAGACTTGATTCCCTTAGAGCTGCATGATTTTGACATAATACTAGGCATGGATTGGTTGAGTAAATACAAAGCACTAATAGATTGTTATGCGAAAACTGTTACTTTCCAAACACCTAAGGGCGAGAAAATAACTTTTGAAGGAGAGAGATTTCCCAAACTGAATGCTTTAATATCGGTGGTAACAGCCCAAAAACTTTTAAGAAAGGGATGTATGGGTTACCTCGCATACATCTTAAACTCTAATGATGAAGGTCCACGATTGAAGGATATTCCTGTGGTGAAGGATTTCCCAGATGTGTTTCCAGAAGAACTACCAGGACTACCCCCGGAGCGAGAGGTAGAGGTGTCTATAGACACTTTTCCTGGAGTCCCACCTATAGCCCAACAACCGTATCGGATGGCTCCAGCAGAACTGAACGAGTTAAAGACTCAATTACAGGAATTATTAGACAAAGGGTTCATACGGCCCAGTAATTCTCCTTGGGGAGCACCGGTCCTATTTGTAAGAAAGAAAGATGGAACCCATAGGCTTTGTATTGACTATCGACAGTTGAACAAAATAACAATGAAAAACAAGTATCCGTTGCCTCGGATAGATGATTTGTTCGACCAATTAAAAGGAGCAAGGGCATTCTCGAAGATAGATCTAAGATCAGGGTACTATCAGATGAAGATTAAAGAAGCGGATGTAGCAAAGACCGCATTTAGAACTCGTTACGAACACTATGAATTTTTGGTGTTACCGTTCGGGTTGACGAACGCCCCAGCCCTCTTCATGGATTTGATGAATCGGGTTTTCCAACCATACCTGGATAAGTTTGTGGTGGTATTCATTGATGATATACTGGTGTACTCAAATTCTTTCAAGGAGCACGAAGAACACTTGAGACAAACCTTACAAACCTTGAGAGATCACCAGCTATATGCAAAACTGAGTAAATGTGAATTTTGGCTGAAAAGAGTGATGTTTTTGGGACATGTCATTTCAGCCGAAGGTGTTTTTGTCGACCCTCAAAAAGTCGAAGCAGTCGTGAAATGGGAAAGACCGACTTTAGTCACTGAAATACGTAGTTTCCTGGGACTTGCAGGATACTATCGGAGATTTATCGAAGGTTTTTCCCTGATTGCAACCCCTTTGACCCAGCTAACTAGGAAGGATAAGAAATGGGTGTGGTCGGAAGAATGTGAGGAAAGCTTCCAAGAGTTGAAGAGGAGGCTCACCACTGCTCCAATCTTAACTCTCCCCTCAGGGACCGAGGGTTTTGTGGTATATAGTGATGCCTCGGGGAAGGGATTGGGGTGTGTTTTGATGCAACATGGGAAGGTGATCGCCTATGCATCAAGACAATTAAAGACTCATGAGGTGAACTACCCGGTGCACGACCTGGAGTTGGCAGCTGTAGTATTTGCCTTGAGGATATGGAGACACTATTTGTATGGGTCTCGAACCCAAATTTTTACTGATCATAAGAGCCTGAAGTATTTGATGTCGCAAAAGGAGTTGAACATGCGGCAAAGAAGGTGGATAGAGCTCATTAAGGATTATGATTGCACCATAGAATACCACCCGGGGAAAGCAAATGTGGTGGCAGATGCCCTCAGTCGAAAAAATAAAGCCTCATTGGGAAGCTTAACAGTGGGAAAGGAGCGGCAATTGGCAGAATTAAAAGAGTTGGGTGCAGATTTGGGAATTGATGCAAGAGGTGGGTTAGTAGCCCAATTATTGGTGCGACCAACGTATCGAGAACATATACTACATGCCCAATTCCATGACAAGGTGGGGTCCAAGATTAGGAAGAATGTGGAGGCCGGGGTAGAAATGAAATTCCGAGTAGCGGATGATGGATCCTTGATGATGGGACAACGGTTGTATGTGCCTGATGACGAAACAGTCAAACGAATGGTTCTACAAGAAGCTCATGAGTCCAAATTCTCCATACATCCTGGCAGCACTAAGATGTATCGAGACCTGAAACACCTCTATTGGTGGCCTAATATGAAAAGGGAAATAACTGAGTATGTGTCAAAGTGTGGGATATGTCAACAAGTCAAGGTTGAACACCAAAGGCCTGCGGGACCATTACAACCATTACAAATTCCAGAATGGAAGTGGGAGATGATCACCATGGATTTCGTGTCAGGATTTCCCAAAGGGAGAAAAGGAAATGATGCGATATGGGTCATTGTAGATCGGTTGACGAAATCCGCACTATTCTTGCCCGTAAAGATGACCGACTCGGCGGACAAGCTTGCCAAGATCTACATAAATGAGGTGGTACGACTTCATGGGATTCCGGTGTCCATTGTATCGGATCGAGATCCCAGGTTCACCTCTCGACTTTGGCCGAGCATACAACATGCCTTGGGGACAAGATTGGACATGAGCACTGCGTTTCACCCTCAAACGGATGGCCAATCGGAAAGAGTCATCCAAGTCTTGGAAGACCTATTATGGGCTTGTGTGCTAGAATTTGGAGGAAACTGGGAGGAACACATGGCATTGGTGGAGTTCACGTATAACAATAGTCATCAAGCCACAATAGGGATGGCCCCGTATGAAGCCTTGTATGGTAGGAGGTGCAGAACTCCTTTGTGTTGGGAGGAAATTGGGGACCGGAAGTTATATGGCGCAGAGTTGGTCCAAGTCACCACGGAGAAAGTGAGAACTATCAGGGATCGCATCAAAGCCACGCAGGATAGACAGAAGAAGTATGCCGATGTGAGGAGAAGACCTCTCGAGTTTAGTATGGGGGACCAGGTGTTCCTGAAGGTAGCCCCATGGAAGAACATGTTACGGTTTGGGTTGAAAGGGAAGTTAACTCCCCGTTTTATCGGACCCTTCAAAATCTTACAACGAGTTGGACCAGTAGCCTACAAGGTGGATTTGCCCCCACAGTTAGCCAGGGTCCATGATGTGTTCCATGTCTCCTTGTTAAGGAAGGCTGACGTAGACCCCGCCCGAGTTCTACCCCAGGTTCCAGTAGAAGTCAAGGAAGACTTAACACTGGAATTGAGACCCATAAGGATAGTAGATCAAGAAGTGAAGGAGTTACGGAACAAAAAGATCCCCATCGTCAGAATCTTATGGCGAAATGCTCAAGTAGAAGAGGAAACGTGGGAGAGGGAGGCTGAGATGAGGAAAAAGTACCCCAATTTATTTGAACTACCAGGTATGGAGTGTGAAACTTCTTAAATTTCGAGGACGAAATTCATATTTAGGAGGGGAGAATGTAAACACCCAAACGAAAATATATATATGTCTATATATATATATATATATTTAAAGAGAAAGAGAGAGAGAGAGATGGTGATGAATGCAGTTTTCGCTGCCGATGTAGAAATCGGCAGCGACGCAGTTTTCGCTGCCGATTCTGGATTTGGCAGCGATGCAGTTTTCATTGCCGATGCAGAAATCGGCAGCGACGCAGTTTTCGCTGCCGATTCTGGATTGGGCAGCGACGCAGATTTCGCTGCCGATGCAGAAATCGGCAGGGACGCAATTTTCGCTGCCGATTCTGGTTTTGGCAGCGACGCAGTTTTCGCTGCCGATTCTGGATTTGGCAGCGATGCAGTTTTCATTGCCGATGCAGAAATCGGCAGCGACGCAGTTTTCGCTGCCGATTCTGGATTGGGCAGCGACGCAGATTTCGCTGCCGATGCAGAAATCGGCAGCGACGCAGTTTTCGCTGCTGATTCTGGATTGGGCAGCGACGCAGATTTCACTGCCGATGCAGAAATCGACAGCGACGCAGTTTTCGGCTGCCGATTTCTCAATCAACAGTGACGCACAGCTGGGAGGGAGGGGTAAACTGGTTTTAGATAAACCAAACAAGGATAAGGACACACCATGTTTTAGGCTGAAATGTCTAGGCTTGAATGTAAGCTTTGATTTTGGGCTTGATATTCCCTGCAGAATAAGTCCTCAATCGAAATACGGAACCTTTTGATGTTTAAGTAGTAAATTATAGGAGGGAGATAATGTACAAGAAAAATAAGAAAAATGAAAAATGTATGGTTGTTCTTATGGAATTATGTTTTGTATTGTTTGTTCTCCTAATGATTTGGAATATTTATACACCTTGATCAAATGAACTTAACTCATGAAGAGTGTAGTAATGATGAATAATAAGTGTTTTTCCTTATAGGTAACCTGAAAAGATGAGTATGTAAACACCCAAACAAAAATATATATATGTCTATATATATATATATATATTTAAAGAGAAAGAGAGAGAGAGAGATGGTGATGAATGCAGTTTTCGCTGCCGATGCAAAAATCAGCAGCGACGCAGTTTTCGCTGCCGATGCAGAAATCGGCAGCGATGCAGTTTTCGCTGCCGATTCTGGATTTGGCAGCGATGCAGTTTTCGCTGCCGATGCAGAAATCGGCAGTGACGCAGTTTTCGCTGCCGATTCTGGATTGGGCAGCGACGTAGTTTTCGCTGCCGATGCAGAAATCGGCAGCGACGCAGATTTCGCTGCCGATGCAGAAATCGGCAGCGACGCAGTTTTCGCTGCCGATTCTGGATTGGGCAGCGACGCAGATTTCGCTGCCGATGCAGAAATCGGCAGCGACGCAGATTTTGCTGTCGATGCAGAAATCGGCAGCGACGCAGTTTTCGCTGCCGATGCAGAAATCGGCAGCGACGCAGTTTTCGGCTGCCGATTTCTCAATCAACAGTGACGCACAGCTGGGAGGGAGGGGTAAAACTGGTTTTAGATAAACCAAACAAGGATAAGGACACACCTAAACCAACCCCCAAACAACCCAATTCATTTGATGGGTAGTATAAATACAAAGAGGGGAGAGAGAATGACTCATCTTCTTCCCAAACCAGCAGCTGCATGTCATTCTTCCCTTCCCCTTTCACATCAAAAACGTGAATCAAACTAGTAGAGTGTCTTGTGAGCTTGTGAGGGAGAGATGAGACCTTGAGAGAGGAGTGGGCAGCTGCATAGAGGAGAGGAAAAAGAGAGCTGGAAAATATGAGAGGAAGATGAAGGAAGAGAACCAGCAGCTGAAGATAAAAGAATAGTGTCAAACCTTCCTCAAACTTAGTTAAATTCAGAAGGTATGAGTCATGGAACTCCCTTTCCTCTTCCCCTTAAAATCAAAAACGAAAATGAAGAAGAAAAACCCTAAGAAAAATTGATCTAAGACCTAAGCCAACTATGGGGGAAACTGAAATTAACTAGGAGAACTAGCAAACAGAAGTGAAATAAAGTCAATTTCAGAACATCTAACAATTATGGTAGAAGCTGGCTTTAAGTATGGGGTAGGCCAGCATGCATGTGTGTGTGTGTTCTGCTGTGATGTTGGTGCTGAAATTAAATGTGTTTTGTTGTGATGTTGCTGCTGGAATTAATGTGTTCTGTTGTGATGATTGTTGCTGCAATTAATGTGTTCTGCTGTGATGTTCTTGCTGGAATTTAATGTGTTCTGCTGTGATGTTAGTGCTGGAATTTAATGTGTTCTGCTGTGATGTTCTTGCTGGAATTTAATGTGTTCTGCTGTGATGTTAGTGCTGGAATTTAATGTGTTCTGCTGTGATGTTCTTGCTGGAATTTAATGTGTTCTGCTGTGATGTTAGTGCTGGAATTTAATGTGTTCTGCTGTGATGTTAGTGCTGGAATTTAATGTGTTCTGCTGTGATGTTATTGCTGGAATTTTGTTGAAGAACTATGTGCTGAAATTGATGGTTCCGAGTTGTGTATTGCGCAGCGAAATTCTGTTTCGCTGCCGCAACGGAACCTCCTGCAGCGAATTGATATTCGCTGCCGATTTGTGTGTTGCGCAGCGAAATTCTGTTTCGCTGCCGCAACTGAACCTCCTGCAGCGAATTGATATTCGCTGCCGATTTGTGTGTTGCGCAGCGAAATTCTGTTTCGCTGCCGCAACTGAACCTGCTGCAGCGAATTGATATTCGCTGCCGATTTGTGTGTTGCGCAGCGAAATTCTGTTTCGCTGCCGCAACGGAACCTCCTGCAGCGAATTGATATTCGCTGCCGATTTGTGTGTTGCGCAGCGAAATTCTGTTTCACTGCCGCAACTGAACCTGCTGCAGCGAATTGATATTCGCTGCCGATTTGTGTGTTGCGCAGCGAAATTCTGTTTCGCTACCGCAACTGAACCTCCTGCAGCGAATTGATATTCGCTGCCGATTTGTGCGTTGCGCAGCGAAATTCTATTTCGCTGCCGCAACGGAACCTACTGCAGCGAATTGATATTCGCTGCCGAGTTGTGCGTTGTGCAGCGAAACTGTGGCACCAACAGCGATGCAGTTTTCGCTGCCGAACTGGCTGCCGCCAGCGAAACAGTTGTCGCTGCCGAACTGGCAGCCCGCAGCGAACCAGTTCTCGCTGCCGAATTCCTACAATAAGCCTCCTAGGCAGGAATGACTTAAATGCTAGTAACAATCTCATGTTATGATGGTGTAAAATATGGAACACTTGAATGTGAACATATGAACTCTTGAAATAAGTGTGATGATGAGTATGATTCAAAAATAAAATAAATACAACTGTGCTGATTTGTGACCATTGATGTCTTAGGTGGTGCGGTCGGGATTGGACCATCATCAAGACAGGATCGACCCACAGGTGGAGCAGGTAGGTGACTTGCACCTTCCTTTTTCTTACGTTGAATCTTGAAATATTTTAACTTGAGTACTATCATATTGTTAGAACCGATATTAGATTGTTGAACGCTTAAATGATGATTAAAGATTGATTAGCTTCGGCTAATGGCATCCGAATGGATGGCCGGGACAAAAGAGTGATTAGCTTCGGCTAATGGCATCCAAACGGATGGCCGGGACAAAGAATGATTAGCTTCGGCTAATGGCGTCCGAAGGGATGGCCGGGACAAAGAATGATTAGCTTCGGCTAATGGCGTCCGAAGGGATGGCCGGGACAAAGAATGATTAGCTTCGGCTAATGGCATCCGAAAGGATGGCCGGGACAAAGGAGTGATTAGCTTCGGCTAATGGCATCCAAACGGATGGCCGGGACAAAGAATGATTAGCTTTGGCTAATGGCGTCCGAATGGATGGCCGGGATGAAGGACTGATTAGCTTCGGCTAATGGCATCCAAACGGATGGATGGCCGGGATAAAAGAGTGACTTCGCTGCCGATGCAGAAATCGGCAGCGACGCAGATTCAGCTGCCGATTCTGGATCGGCAGCGACGCAGATTTCCGCTGCCGATTCTGGATCGGCAGCGACGCAGATTTCGCCATGGATGGCCGACACAAATGAATGACTAGTTTTGGCGAATGGCATCCGAAAACTTGTGTATCTATATGTACTACTAGTTGTTGTAGCAAATACATGAAGAAATTATAATTGTTAATGTTTTATTTAATTGCCAAACCGTGAGTTACCATTCTTATTATTATTAAATATTTGCATTCTCTTAAATGTTTGTACTGCTGCAGGGACTTCACACCAACGAGATGTCTAGGAAACCCGATACACGGGAACCTATTTTGCAAGGAATTATGTAGATGTATCTTAAATCACAATGTATTTTGTATGGATCAATGTACTGAATGTATAACTTTTATTAGATCCTTTTTGTTTAAAATTGTGATGACTATTAGTAGGAGAAGACTGTAAACTCATGTCTATGTATATATTTTTAATATGAACTTCAAATCAAGCAACCTTAATATTACGTGTTTGTGTAAGATTCACTTTGAAATGAAATGTTGATTGTATGGATTGTATTTCGATGATGTGAGGATTTAGATTTATTGATTACCGGCACCATGTGGATTGAATGCATAAAAAAAAAAAAATTATTGTGTTTTGGGCTTGGAAAGCCGGGTTGTTACAGAGTATGTTTGTCCTTGTTGAGAAAAATTAGTGCTCAAAGGTGATTGGCATGAAAGGTTGAAGTCTTTCAAGGAGATATGTTAGTTGAAGATGGTTAATGAGAAAATAGATGGGAGAGATAGCCATTAGCAAGAAAGGTAGCGTCACATTAACATCTTACGCGTAAGCATAAGAGACTATGATGTCGTCCTAACTTTAAGAGAAATAATAACTTTGCCTAATAATGTGTGTCAGTCCCTGGACTTGGAGAGTTAAACGACCACGAGCATAGATAGCATAATATTTTTTCCTTTCTTTCTTTCCTTCTTCTTTTGCATTGCATGTTATCGATTAAGCAAATTTAAAAATTGAACTACAGAGTTTTAGAGGAATCAATGATTGAAATGGAAAAAATGAGGAAAAAGTTGTTAATACGTGTAATACATGCGCCTACATGTGAATCACGTATACCATTTTTTAGGGGCTCATATGTCTCACTCCCAACTCCGATGGTGGTATTTTTTGGGGTTATTAGATTCATCTTAGTGAGATCTTTTCAATGACGTGGCATGTGTGCTGATTAGAGCTTCGATATGTCTTTGATGTGCAATTCCTTATTTATTTATTTTTCTCTCTCTTTCATTTTCTTGATTTGCATGCCATTTTTTCTTCTTCTCTTATGCATGCTGGTTTCCTCCCTTTATTTTTGTTTAGTCCTTGTGCCTTGGCCTAGGCCTAACTAAAAGGGTTGTCTTACACACCAAGCCCAAATGGCGGGGTATTGAGTCATTCAGCCATTTAGGCCCAAGGCTGTTTTTTTTTTCTCTCTCTCTTTATAAATTACCTATTCTACTAAAAAAACCGGTGTGAACCCAACACTTCACTGTTCATATGAAGAGTGAAAGAGCTACCCCAATTTGTTTTTGGTTTTTTTAAGTCCTATCTTACTTTTTTTTTTCTCTTTAAATTAAATCTTTTTTAGCTTTTTTTTTTCAATTTTGTCCTTCAATAATGCATTGATTTTGAATTGATCTTTGTACTTTGTTTCAGTTTGCTTTCTATAAAGTTATCGTAGTCTTAAATAAATATCTCGATATTTGACTAATGCTTAATTTTATGAGTGTCTATTTTTGTTATCTTATCATTAAGTAAAAAATATTTAAAAAATTATTAAACCTGGTAAAGTTCATGAATCGGATCGTGGGTTTGACAAGTTAAGCTCGAAGCCTAAATCGATCCAATATGTCATCGTTTCAACATTAAAAAAATATCATCTTGGAATTTTTCTTAAAGCTAAATCACACTTTTTTTACCAATGTCAGAGTTACCTTTGGACCCATCAAGTTGACTGGGTCACATTAAGACAACTCCCATGTAGGTTAATTTTAAATATAGGCTTGTTAAAGAGTTGAGTCAAGAGGTTTCAAGGTTGACCCACTAGATTGAGCCCCTTTATTTTTTCTTTTTTCTTTTAAATTCCATGTTCCATTTTTTTTTTCTTATGATTGAATCCTTTATTGATTTTTTTTTTCCAGTTTTATCTTTCAATATTTGGTTGATTTTGAATTAGTCTTCATAATTTATTTTAGTTTGCTTTTTATAAGTTTATTGCAATTTCAAACAAATATTCTGATATTTGATCAATACTCAATTTTACGAGTATCTATATTTTTTTTATCATATTATTAAGTAAAAACAATTTGTTTTTTTTAAAAAGTTATTAAACTCAATGGAGTCTATCATTTGAATCCATCACAAGTTTAGTAGTTTAAACTACAAAGTCCTCATTAATTCAATATATTGTCGTCTCATTATTAAAATAAAAAAGATATCATTTTGATTTTTTTTAAAGTCAAACTACATTTTTTAATAATCATCTGAATTGTTTTTAAATGTATCAAGTTAAGTCATATCAAATCAATTTTTACATATATTAATTTAAAACATGAATTTGACAAAAAAATTAAAATTAAAAGATTTTAAAATTAACCTATTGAATTCAATTTAATAATAATATTAAATAATTTAATGTGTAATTTTTTTACGGTAGAAAACATACCTAGTAATTTCTTTGTAACAAATTGTGAAAAGGGGTTTTTCTGGCGCCGATTTTTCTTGGCTTTAGTACCTATACACAAATACCCTGTCAAAATTAAAAACTCGATGATACTCTTAAAAACTCATTACTAACTTTTAAAAACTATCAATTAATTTATTAGTACGTTAACGTTAAATAATTTTTTTTCAAAAAATTATATGAATTATTTACAATGTGATGTTTATACATCGGGAAAAAAACACGATGATACTCTTAAAAACTCATTACTAACAGAATTTATTTAGAAAACAACTTATGAAAAAAATCAAATCTGACAACAAATTCCACCACCGTAGACAGCACTAACAACGCTAAAAAAATACCACAAGTTTCACCGCGAACCGTACGAACCGCAACGAAAAAAGAAAAAAAAAACCGAACCTGGTGCACTGAACACAATGCCAACATCAGCCGCCGCCACCGGCGACGACGACGAAGACCACGCCCTTCCCACTTCCAATCCATCGTTCGCTCAAATCTCGGGTTCCGACATGGATATCGATAACGGTGATGACGAAGAAGAGGAGGATCCGGAAGAAGAAGTAGGCGGGGGAGATAACGACGAGGACGAGGAAGAGGACGAGGACGAGGACGAGGACGAGGACGAGGAGGAAGGAGGAAAAGAAGAAGTTGAAGAGGAGGAAGTTGATCAGAGACGTAACGGTTAGTTATGATATCTTTGATTTTTTTTTTTGAAATTAGGTAATATTGTGATGTTTTTGCTACTGTTTTGTTTGACTTACTGCTGAGCGTTAGCATTGTATGGATTACTTCATTGATTAACGTGGTAAATTATGTGTTTGCTTTAAATTTGATAAGATTAGAAGTTTTGAAGGTATTTAACTCAAAAATGGCTAATGGTGTATACCGCGTTTTAGGTTTTAGTGGGAGATTGTTTAGGTGATTGGCATTAAAAGACGAGCCTTTTCTCGATTGGTTTTGTTGGAGGGAATATTGCCAAGGCTTGAGGTAGTGTGATTATTGCTTGGAGTAGAAGTGAGCTCCTATAGGTTTTTTCAGGTTTCATTTGATTTTGATGGCGTGTACTTGCTTTGTTTGTTATAGTTATTGTGATGTTACAGGGATAATTAGGTGTTGCTTCCAATTGGTAATTTTTTTAGTCTTCTTTTTATGATTGCTCTTCTGAGTTCTGGTTGAATTGCTTATTACGGATTTTCAAGGAAGCATGCTGAATCGTACATTAGAGAGTTTGATTAGCTATGGAAATGGTGAGTCTTTCTAATGGGTGTTTGGGTGGCATATGACTGACTAGCTTTTAAGGTGATGCATTTGATGGAATTGTATGAACTTCAAGGTTGTTGGCTAGTTCTTTCTTCTGTTTTTTCGGATATGCTTTACGAGTAATTTATCCATCACATAACTCCGAGAGAGTATGATAGAATAGAAAATTTCCATCACTCAACTTTACTCGCACGCACACATACATACTACTTTACATAAAAGGGTGATGAAAGAAATGCAGGTGTTGGCATTGGCTTAGTAGAGGTGTTAATCTGTTGTTTTCAAGCAGGTATTTAAATGCTTAAAATTAAAGTTTGCTGCTGCACGATACCTCTGGTGCTTTTTTTTTTTAAATGTGAAAAGCAATTATCTTACCCTTTTTCTTTTGAGGTTTCCTCTTTTCTTTGTATTTTTGAACTGTATCAAGATGCTGTTTCATATGAATACAGTTCTAATGCAGTCTGGCACATGTCAAAGCCATTTTAAACGGGTTTTTTCCCCATCTTTTCTCTCTCTGGTTGCCGCTTCTGCCATCATGATTTTGCTTCTTTGCCTCATGCTCATCTTTTTTTCTTTACTGAATTCATCCAATGTGTCATCCTCAGTTTTGCAGTGTATTCTTTCCATTTTGCTGCTTTTTTTATTCCTATGCGCTTGGTCCAATTCTTTTTGCAGTGGCACAGTGGAATGTTTCTTTATGGCATTCTTTTAATTTAATAGAACTCCATATGGACATTTTCATTTTGTACATCTAATTTTAATTCTTAGTATAACATTATCTTTAGCATACTCTCCTTGTGAATGATTGGTGGTCATTTAATTGATTAATTTTCTCTAGGTTGTCATTGTGCTTTTATCTTCATTGCTGTCCATTCCATGCATATTGTTCTCTTTCTATTAATTAATTAATTAATTTTTCATTTTGAAGTGCCTTTTATAATTCTTATTTATATAATTTGTTGAAGCTACACCATTAAGAAAAGTAAAACAGTAATGTGAAATGATAAGAAAATATGAAGGGTGATTAAGAAATCAAATAAAAAATGCATTGAAATATGGAGATATCTATATACATGCTGTGTGCCCTGTGAAAGAGAAAATCTGAAAGAATATTATGATGCCACATTATCAATTACCAATGTTAAAACATTTTGATACTGACTGGTGTTTATTGAAATCAGGTATTGTAGTATTTATAAAAAGACAAGAAAAGGTTGTAATTGCATGATAATAATTTTCTAATTTTAACAAACTAAATATAATCTCACATAATAATGAAATTAAAATGTTGTGAAGAAGCCATTGACATCCTGAAAATCAGTAATTAATGATTTAGCCAACATAAATGCAACAGATGACTAAAATTACAAACATAATAGAAAGAGATATTTGCAACTCTTCATTATCTTCCAAAGAAAAAAAAACGACTCTTCACCATTTGCCATACGATGTAAAACTAAAATAATCAGTGAACATAAAGAACAGTCTGCCAAAATAATAATAAAAAATATAACAATAATCAATAGGATAAATGAAATATTTGGAAGTATTATACGATAGAATTATGTAAGTTAAATTGCTTAACTGATCTGAAGAAAAAAATAGTGCTACAACCAGAAACAAAAAATACATTACAACATATCCAAATGCAATGCCAACTAGATTGGATTTTTTTTGTTGACTGGGTGGAGAAATCTTGACTTTGAAAGAAATCAAAGTGGAAAATTTGTTGGAAACCAAAAATAAGCAACTATTGGTAGAACTCTCAATTACCCTAGGTTTTTTCCCCTTTCATCATTAAACTATGCTGTTCAACAAAGACAATAATTTTGGAAAACTATTGAAACTAATGAAAACTAAGGGAAGAAGAAGCAATGATCTAATATTTTATACCTGATTTATTGAAGAACAATCTAGGACATCATGATTGAGCCAAAATTTAGGACAAAAGTAGGGAGGGAGCAATGATTTTGAGATTGAAAGCAATAGTGTCATGGGTGATCACAAAGATGGTTTTGAGTTTGAAAGACAAGATAGGTGATTTATGTCATTCATTCTTGTACCTAGGTGGATAAGGCGCGAAGGATTGGTAAAATGGAGGAGAGAATTCTCAAAAGCACTGAAATGAAAAACTGGTAAAAATTGAAGTTAAAAGGAAATGCATAAAAGAAAACAAGAAAAAGAATGGCCAAGAGGAGACCTAGAGAATTTCAAGAGAAAGTAGAAATGGTAAGGTGACTACTTCTCCCTTTTCATGTGCCTAACTTCTTTCTATTTCCTTTTTTCCTCCCTCTCTCTTCATAATTGGGAGTTTGGTCAAGGGTAATTGTTTCCTAGCATTGGCTTTTCTACTCTCCCTTGCTTCCGCAAGCTTTGAAGTAGCTCTCTTTTCAGCTTATGCCTCGTAACTGTGGTCCACTAAAATGTGATGCGCCACTGTGCTTGGATTTTAAGCTCCTGCCGTACATCTTAAAAAATTAACTTTTGCACCTTCATATTTATGAAATAACTTTTTGTTGATTAGATAAACTAAAGAAGGATCTCACCTTTAATAATTACTCTTGTACAATAATTTTAACCTCATAACAATGTTACCCCACGCTTTATTTCTTAGTGATGTGGCTTTGGATACAATAAGTCTATGATTAGAGTGGAGGAAATGCTATGTATTTAAAACATAGCATTAAAACAACTTCCATGGGATAGAACAATCTTGTGATCTCTTTACAAAGTACAAAATGAAGGCTTTCAGATGCGTCTATTATCATGTGCTCGACTAAGCACTAGCTAGTTTTGCTGGTAAAGTTGCCTGGCATGGTACGGAGTGATCTGGGACTGATTCCTTCTCGCATTACAAATCAAATGGGGAGGTCAGGTTATGTTGGTTGGCATGGTACCTAGGCTTAATTGGGATCCCTATGAATAATTTTTGTTTGGTGATGTTCAAAGGTCCGGAAAACCCTATTTTCCCTGTACTCTAGTCTAGGAGAAATCCCTATCTTATAATATTTTCTAATTTCATAAAAAAAAGGAGGGCTATTGATGCAGGTGCTATTTCAGCATCTATATGAGCCTGCAGATTAGCTTTTTCACCGCCACTTCCTTTTCAAACTAATTAGCAACACTTTACAATTGATTTGACACAAAAAGAAAAGCTTACTAAACCTCCATCCCCACCTCCAAATACATGATCATTCTTGCAGTTACTTTGAAAATGATTAACACAGCCAGCATCAACTAATTTAGGTATTAGGAGCCATTTCATTCTAAAAGTTATGGGAATACACTTTCCTTCTACAAATGACGTGGACGTCATCAATTTGCCCTTTTCCATGATTTGTTTACTCCTAGAATGAAGTTTGGATAGTCGAGAATTTTTGCTATGGCCTGTCCGGTACTGGCTCTCTAGTCCTGATCTTATACACTGAAGCATGCTGTTAAAAATGTGGTAGATTTCTACCTTTTGCTTGATTATGCAATTCCTCAACAGAGCAACCATGGAGGTTCTTGGCTTTGACTCAGTAATTAGTCGGATAGGTGATCCTACATGGAGTTTCCTTTAACTTAAATCTCCAAAAAAAAAAAAAAACTTTTAGGACCTGATCTATTATGAAAACATCTGTCTTAAGAAGTTGATAGCTTTGCATTACTCTTTATTTAGCTCTTCTTCCATGTAGATAATAGACAGCATCTGGAGTCTGACAGGCAAATGGGATCACATTCTACACATGAGATGTCTGAACTGAGAAAAGATAGTGTCAGTAATTTCAAATGTTCTGGCCCTTTGGATGGACCACTGACATTGCAGAAGGAGAAGTCATGTGTGAATTATTTAGATTCAGGGTCCCCCAAATTGAGTAAACATTTGGTTATTGCTCGAAAAAATGGAACTTTGGAACATGCAATTGATAAAACAGATGCCTTTGGCAATAGCAAGACTCATTTAAGTAATAGTAGCGAAGCTGTAGCTGTTGAGACCACTGAGCCATTTGTTATCACAGGCTTAGAGGTGGATGTTGTCTTATCTAAGAGAAACTGCTTGGGTCAGGAGGCTAATGTCGTCCTGGATTCCAAGGAGGAACTTAAACCAGTGGACGTGAAGTCAGAGGATAGCAAAGAGCAAACAGAATCGAGGTGTGGTGATGCTGACTTAGTCTTTTCTTGAACTTTAATTATCATAGAATGTTCTGCTTTGGGTTTTCCCTGAGTAATATCTCCTTTTCTCGTGGTATTCATACTTCTTACAAATCAATTAGGTTTTCCAGATTGGTGGCTTCTGGGACAAGGGCAAGAAGTTTATCCCCTTCTACTGAGCTTAGGGATGGAAACAAACGCGCAGCGGTAATCTGTGACTTTTTTGCCAAAGGGTGGTGCATTAGAGGGAGTTCATGTAGGTTCCTTCATACAACCAACAAAGCAGATAACACAAGCCAACAGTCAGGGCTAGATGAGGTTGCAACCCGAGAAGACCAGTTTGATGAAGGTATTTAACATTCTTGTAATATGGATTTTGAAGAACCTTCCCTATCAAGATGTTCTGAATATCTGATATGTTCCTCCCCCTGTATCAGGTGTGAGAAACATTTTGGAGACGCCAAAGTTTCCTCATTTTCCTGACCCAGTTGCTGCTTCAACAGGAAAAGAAGCTGCATTTTCTTCTCATTTCTCTTCAGAAAGACTCCCACCACTAGAACATAAAGAAAACGAAAGGTTGCATCAGTTGGATGATAAGCACAAGTTGTCATTTCGACAAAGAGTGGGCATTCCTCTCAATGCCAAGCAATTTTCTTCCTCCAAAGACGATCCTGGCTTTTCTTCCTCATTTAAGGATGTAGGAATAGAGAATTTTAGACAACATTGGCCTGCGACTGATTATGGTAGTTACACTTCTCTAATTAACAGAGGTAGCTATCCTTAACAGCTTACTTCCTTGAGTTAACTTTCTTTGCACGACTCGGTTTTCCATTAGAATGTGCATGATTCAAGCTTTGGTTCTTTTTATTAAGCAGTGTTTTGTTCTCATCTCACCACGCCTCAATCTGTACAGGATCATCATTTTCTTTTAGTTCCTCTTTTGATACAAGCCGGCTTGGTTCTCAAAAGCTGCTGGATAGTGATCGTGCTTCTAGATCATCTTCATTACTGCGAAGTGCTTCTGCTTTCTCTGGTTCTGAGCCAGAAAGTTTGTCTCTAGCTAGTGTACCTGGGGATCAATTGCGTCATGCAGAGCATAAAACAAAAATTTCTTCAAATGACTGGGAGCCATCTGTTCCTTTTCGCCCTTCCTTTTTCATCACTCCTGAAATGATATCATCTGCTGGGAGCAAGTATGATCCTCTTCGAGATAGCTTTGTCTTGCCCAATGTAGGAGACAAATCCTTCAAATTCTCTTTCTTTAGTCTAGGAGCATCCATCTCAAATACATCGCAGCAACCAATATATGGCGATTCCTTATCAAATCGAAACTTTGGCACTGAATTTAACGGTGACAAAAGTACCATATCTTCTCATGATAAACCCCACGGAAGTCTGTCGGACAAAAATTGCAGTACACCTGAAAAAGATTCATTTACCACTGCAACAGTGACAGGAGGAGCTGGTACAGCTGATGGTGAAAATGGGAGTGCACTCAAGGAAGAAAGTGCCTCAGGTATTGGTTATGACAAAGTTAATCGAGTTACAAACAAAAATGATCGTGATGCTAGACCCCAAATAGATGGGTCAAGACACAAAAAGGACTTAAAGGCAGATAGTGTTAGAGAAAGCAATGACATGGAGGTTGATCAAAAGATAGGTGGGGATATGCAAAAAGAATCAAAAGTGCTGCGACATTTTCGTGCTGCTCTTATTGATTTTGTTAAAGATTTGTTGAAACCAACTTGGCGTGAGGGTCATCTCAGCAAGGATGCACATAACACAATAGTTAAAAAGACAGTTGAGAAGGTTCTTAGCACCATGCAACCTCATCAAATTCCAGCTACTGTTGAGTCAATTAAGCAATATCTTTCTTCATCTCAGCCAAAAATGGCAAAGCTTGTTGAGGTGAGTGTTTTGATTTGAGAGATCAGATGTAGGATGGGATAGATATGGATTTTGTAAGTTTTTCATGCCTGTCACTTAATGGTTGCCTGTTTCATTTGCAGGGATACATTTCTAAGTATGGAAAATCTTAAGATGCCAGGCTATATGGCTTCTTTCTGTACAGTTTCCGACACATCTGGTTATTCAAAAAACCATGACAGTTTGTATGAGGCTTATTTAGCAGTAGTTAAAACTGAGATTCAGGCGGAATGTTGTGAATTTTGTAAGATATTTTTGTTTATGGAGTACTCTTTTCCTCCTAGCTCATATATTTTGAAGAAAATGAAACCATACATACATTTAGTTTGGGATCATGTGTATTAAAGAGTAATATAAAACTATTTTTAGGACCTAACTTTAATAGCTTAAGATTTTGGATTAAGGTAGTGTTTTTTGATATAATATTAGAGCTTTAGTGAATGAGTTTGAATCTTACCATTCTCATTAATTAATAGCCTGAGAGGTCTGTTAGAGTATAATATAATTTATATGTTAGACATTTACTTAACATTTTAAGTTATTGGATTGAACTAGTTTTTTAATAATGCGGTGTGATGTAAAAAAATACACAATGTTATTATAATAGAAACAAGAAAAATTGCATAATTCATCATGTTAATGTCAATTTCGTTTGGTTCCTAAGAGCTAAGCCAGCAGTCACTGCAACCGTTCTCTATTGCCAAGTTCTTTTTCATTCAAGTTTAGCATATATCGGGCTTCCTTGAATAATGGATATTCATTGTTATTCTTTCACTGGTATCTTTGTTTGAAATGCAACATTCTTATCTGATTTTCTTCTACTTTGCCAATGCCTGGTGCAATGATAGAAGAAGTCTTGGTTTTGTAACCATGTGAAATTATATGCACAGAATATCTTTAAATTGCCCTTCCAAAGTAAGGCGCCAATTTCTCAAACGAGATTCCAAATATTTTTTAACTGGCTTCTTATAAGCGGAAGAGAACCCTTATTTTGTCTGTTTAGGTGTTGTAATTTTCAGCTTTATGGTCTTTGACAGAGTAGATTTCTAAGATTCAGGGTCATTTTCAACTTTTAGCCTCTGGAACAGCTCTCTTGATATGTTTTTACTGCCTTCGACGTTAAGGTCTTTCTTTCTTCTTCTTTTTTTTCTTTTTAAATTCATTTTCATTTATAAATTCTGGTGTCATAATTTCTACTTGTGCCTTTCAGATTCCTGTCTTTGTGGATGATATGTGCATCTTGCTTTTCTTCAATGCTATCAAAGTCGTATAAGGAGATACTTATGCAGCGAGGTACTTTAATCTTATTTTGCTTATGACTTATGCAGCGGGGTAATTTAATCTTATTTTGTTTATGACTTGCTTCTGTTTAAAAAAGTTTATAGTGGACTCCCGTGTGCATAACTGGTCTTTCCTGATTTTGCTAAAGATTTTTCACAATTATCATTGCTTGTTTGAGCTACACAGCGCTGATATTTGTGTCGTTCAAACGATAATAATTAAGAAACCAAATCTACGGGTTAGACCAAAATCCTAAAAACATGACAGAATGAGACATGGCTAGCTAAACCTGCTCGATTTGACTATAAATCCTAATTTATGTGATCACACGCATTTATATGGGACTAGACAAGTTTGGTTCGTTTCAGTTGGAGAACAGAGATAAAGGCGACAATTATTGATCTACATTTATTTTCATAGGTGACTCTTAAGTTTGATTTCCTGGTGGTTCAAATTGTTTTGGCGCACCTGTTTTTATCTGTCTATGATACAGTGGTGGAGAGAGGCAATGATAGGGGAATGCGTTCATGCAATGCCATGTACCATGAGAAATACACAAGGATTAATGGCGACCCAAAAATGGTGATTTTTCTTTCACGTGGAGTTTGTGGAAAGAGACCTTATTGCTTGTAGAAAGAAGTATATGGAAGTATTCGGAGAAGGGAAACATGATTCCACTAGTGTGCTTAGTAATCCTAATTATAATTATTGGAGAAATGGACATGTTTTGATTGCCTGATTCCTTGCGCCCATCATATCCCAATATCAATGATTTTTTTTTTTTTTAAGATATTAGTAATGGATTGATAAAGGCGGGACTTGATGTTAGGACCTGACACCTCTTGCTTTGCAAGAGAACCACTGAGCTACAAGCTCATTGTTACTAATGATGGTTTTAGTACTATTCCATTTTCCTTTTCCTTCAATTACTCACCGCATGTAAATTAATCTGAAATCCATGCACTGTTCATTCAGACAGTAGATGATAAGATACAATAGAGATTGGACATCTATATATATATAAAAAAAAAAAAAAGGAAGGCTAAAACATAGAGATTGAGGTAAAAGTGGTCCATATGAGGAAGTGTGACCCTAGGATACAAGACATACGGTAGTCTTTATACCTGGGGTGGGTTGTAGCATTGCTCAAAACAACATTAGCCGAAAAAAAAAAAACAATTTTTGGAGTCTTATTCAATTACTGTAATGCCTGAACTGATTTTGAAAAAAACGTGAGATAACTTTGGAGAACCACACTATAGTAGCTCATTGAATTGGAGCACATCTTAACTCCTTATCTCGAGTGATGAATGAATGATTAGGAAATTTTTCTTTGAAAAAATCGTGAAGTAGAGCCTCAAGTTAGCGTAACTTGATAGGTTCTGCTCGCATGCTTTTAACAGTGGGCTTGTGAGCATGGCATTCCCTGCATGGTGAGACAAATGATTGAAATATTTCCTGGAAAAATGATGAACTTGAAGCAGCACGCTCCTTTTTTGTTTCTTTTTTCTCTTTAGAGTTGGTTTGTCTGAACCATCAGTGCTTTTATCACTCGATCTCTTGTAATTGCCATGAGTTGCTTTTTTGGAGCTGAGGTTACGGGTCACGTAGTGTGCTCTGATTGATATAAAAAGGATTGTAGCTGTAGCTTTGTATTAGAGATTGACATATCAGATGGATGATTCTTGTTTGAACCATGAGAAGCCAATACTGGTGCAGTGCGACCGAGAAATCCTTGGTCATGCTCTCTAACTTTGTTAACACTGTTAGTAGGAGGGGACTTTGATTCCAGATCTTTAGCAGATAGGAGAGTAGAAAAGCTGAGTGATTTAGATGAATGCTCTGCAGAAACATCAATAGAAAGTTTATTTTGCTGATGGGTTGCCATTATTTTTTGGTGGAAATTTAGTTTCATGAGACTTCGGCTTTGTATGCACTGACATAGTAGGATATATAGATGGAACTAGACTTTTGTTCTTTCTGTTCCCTTGTTTTTTTCCCGCTTAACATCTCTTATGTGCTTGTAGATTCTGATTATTGATTATATATATATATATTTTTTAATTCAGATACATGCAGTCACAAGTTCATAAATCTTGTCGATGCTTCCAAGCCTCAATAGGGTTTTGCTTCATTTTATGTTCACCTCCTACGTATCGTTGGGGTCTGCTTTACGACGACGGCCTTGAAAGGACGAGTAGATACAGGCAGCTTAAAAGGAGCGGCTGCTGCATGGTGGACATATCAATGAAGCAAAGGTATAGTAAAACAAATTAACCTTGTTGTCTACTGTTTTTAGATCTAAAAAACTGGGTTTGAGGCCTGAGGGTATAGTTCGTACTGGTTACAGCTATCGTTATTATTGATGAGAGTACAAGGCAAAATGTTAGTGATGTGATTTTTGGTATTGATGAACGTTCCAAAGTAGGTCTTGCCTCCTTGTACAGAGCTACAAATACACATCATTTTGGACTTCCACCGCGTCTTAGATTCAGAAGAGATTTAAAAAATAAAATTACATTGACGGAAAAAAGTTCGTTAAATCTCCATAGATTAGGGTTATGTGAAGTCTTGACGGTGGTTGCAAAGCAACACCTGCTTGTCTACCCAATGGGAACATGGCGTAATTCCTGTCATTTGTATTCAACTGAAATGCGTTTAGTGTAATGATAATTAGCAGAGGCCTTCCTGCTGGAAAAGGTTTTCGGCACTGAGATAAGCATCTAGTAAAGTCACTCTCACTCTAAATAACCTGTTTGTTTTTTAGTTTAAAAAATATTTTTGAAAATGTTTTATTTTTTTTATTTATTTTAAATTAATATTTTTTTATATGTTTTTAGATCGTTTTGAAGTGCTAATATTAAAATAATTTTTTTAAAAATTATTTTGATATATTTTCTAATAAAAAATACTTTAAAAAACAACTATTATCACATTTTCAAATACATTTTTAGTCCAGAGTTGCTCAGTTTTGTTTCAAGAGACGTGGTATCATTATTCATTCATATGGGGGGGAAATGAGTAAGAACCATAGACATGAGATTATATTTCTTTCATGCTAAGATGAAGGCAAATGAGAGTCGATACAATCATATGCTGTATGTCTTCATAGTCTGTTTTTGTATTTCTTTGAGTTTTTCTTTTCTTTTCCTTGTTAATTTTGATAAGATAGACTAGAGTAGCAAGCTTTTATGCTTTTTGGGGCATGCTCCTCGTACTCTGTATAGTTTCTTTTTTATAATACAACTACTCTTATCCAAAAAAAAAGAAGAAGCAAGGGTACACTTGTGAAGCAATCACCCAACCTTTTAGCCGGATCATTAATAGTTATTACTCGGATAAGCGATCCGTGCTACATTGTTAACTGAGTTAAATTCTTTCTAATGTAAAAAATAGATGTTCAGGATAACCTAAGTTACCTTAAGATAACTTGACAAATATGTAATTTAGAATTATGACTTCGGGATAATTCTGTAAAAAAAACACAAAAAAAATTATAAAGCTTAAGGTCCAATAACTTAATGTTAAATGATGAAATTAAAAATATATATATATATATTTTAAAACAAATATTGAAAAAAAAAAAGTTAACTCAGATTATAACTTGTGGCTTGTAAATATGATATATGAGTAAATGAGTTATTTGTTGAAAATAAGTCGTGATTGGGCATATGCTTTAAATAAATGAATTCAACCAACCTGCCACGTGAGAAATAAGATTGGGATTAAAAAATTAATAAAAAAAAAACAGAAAAAAGATTGAAGTTAAGTCAATAAAAGAAACACTAAAACAAATCTGGGTCAATTTAGGTTAACTTGATTAACTCGCACCTAAGATAACTCTACAGAAAGGAAAGTGAAAAAATCACAAAGCTCAAGGGTCAACAATTTAATGTAAAATGATGAAAGTAAAAAAAAAAAAATCAATTTCATAAAAAAAAAGAGCGACAACTCGACTAACCTGCTACCTAGTATATGAAATTAAGATAACCTCATAAACAAAAAAAAGCAAAACAAATCACAAAGCTCAAGGGCTAATAATCAAATATTAAATGATAAAATTAAAAAAAAAACATAAAAAAAGAACTTAAACTTGGTTGGTATTTGAAACTAGTTACTCGAATTATGAAATTAAGATTATAATATAGAAGACAAACATAAAAAATAAGGAAGCAAAATTTTTATTCATAAAGAACTAAAAAACAAAACAAATAGCAATAAAAATAATAAAGACTAAAATTAGATACAAAAAAGTAATTGTTGAGGGACAAAATTGAAAAAAATAAAATAAAGAAAATGATAAAAAAAAACAATAATCAAAAGAATGAGGATCAAATTAAATATAAAAAAATAAATGAAAAAAAAAATTAAATGCATTAAAATCAACACAAAATACCAATCAAATTAGTGAGGATCAAAATATAAACGAGAGGACACAATTAAATTAAATATAAACAAGAGGACACAATTGAGTTTTGAGAAGTCTGGTGCTAATCCCAAGGTCCATAGGGAGAAATGAGAGGAGAGGAGAAAGAAATTTTATCGTCATCGAATCATTGTAAATCTCACTACACGCGCCACTTTGTTAGTTGTGTTGCCACTAGATGCTTCAGAAAACATGATAGTTGATCATTTTTTAATGTTGAATGTCATTGCACACAACAATCATTTTTTTTATTATTTGTTAAAAGATTGAGTTACCCCTTATTCAAATTGAACATAACAAAAAAAAAAACCATTATAAAAATACAGAAAAACCCCTAACAAGAATTTTATGAATTTTTCCATTTAGTGTTAATTTAGTCTTTTAATTGTTTTGGAAAAAAAAATACCAAGAAGCCTTTATAAACCAAGCATTTATTTTTAATTTTAAGGGTAAATTAGTGATTTAATTGTGCAACAAAAATATGAAGATTCCATTGAATTTGTTAATGCTAATTCAACCTCATGAAAATATCATTTTGCTCCCGTAACTTGCTCTCCCTTGGTTTGCACCGTGAAGGGAAAAAAAATAAAATATTATTATACTATAACAATCCACAATACAATTAGTCTTGCACCAAAGTGTTTCACTAACCATTCTTATTTTATCTATCTATATATATATATATATATATATATATATATATATATATAAAATTTTGCGAGCCCCTCTTTACTTATTCTTCATCCTTATCTGTTTTCTTTCTTTGTCCAGTTGCTTTTTTATTTACCTCCACGTACCCTTCATTTTCCATTTTTTTAATCCTCTTTGAACTTTGTCAATAAATGCGATGATAGTTAAATCACTCTTGGTAGATAAAAGAAATAAAAAATGTCGAATATGGACATTGCAGTTATTTTTAGGTTCTATAGATAATACTAGGAGTGTACCCGTGCTATGTTTTAGTTTTTTCATGTAAAAAATAATATTTAGGTAGTGTAAACATATTTTTTTTATAAAAAAAATTCTACTCAATCCATAAATCAAACAAGGTCATATCAGATGATAGAAAAATAGTTAATAACAACAAATGAACCAACTTTTTTTTAAAAAGCGATAACAATAACTTGCTTTTTATATAAACGAGGGATAAATAATGTAGCTCAATTCTTAGCTTATTAATATGAAATGATAAAACTGGGTAAAAACAAAGAACAAAAAAACTTGTATCAAGTCAATTCAAGTTAGTATGACAAACCTGTAATTTAAAAAAGATGGGGCTAGCTAACTCGGTTTCACCTGCAATCCAAGTTATGAGATTAGGATAATCTAGTAGAAAATAGAATGTTAGAAATCACAAAGCTAAAAAGAAAATAAGTAAAAAAACGATGTCAACCTATGTTAACTTTTCAAACTCATTACTCGGGACATTAGAATGAAAACACTCTATCTAGAAAAAACACGAATCCTAATTTCCAACCAATTCAATATTGAAGGATTAACTTGAAAAAAGAATATCAATTACATAAAAGAATCCAAAATAGAAAAAAAAATATCAATTAAAAGAATGGTAATCAAAATTGAAATATAAAATAAATTTTATTTTTTATTAAAGGATGAAATTGAAAAGAAAAATTACATGAACAAAAAGACAAAAAAAAACCAAAATAATAAGGATCAAAATTGAAATAAAAAATAAAAATAATTTTTTAATATTAAAGGGTGAAATTAAAAAGAAAAACCAATTCAACATTGGGTTGAGTAGGAATTGAACTTTTTATGAGCTTATCTTAGTCTCATAATCTAGATTAAAAGTTTGACATGTTAACTCGATTGACTCGATTTTTTTTTCTTGTATTCATAATTTACTCTTTTCTCCTAAATTTCACCCTTTAACGTGGAGTTGAGTAGAAATTAGATTTCATAATTTTTTTTAATTTACTTTTTATGAGGTTATCCTAATTTTATGACCCCGACTAAAAGTTTGACGTGTTAACTCGGCTGACTTGAGTTATTTTTTCTTTTTACTAATTGACTTTTTTTTCCTCTCAATTCCATCATTCAATATTGTGTTGATTAGGAATTAGACTTTATTTTTTTTAATTTACTTTTTATAAGGTTATCTTAATCTCATGATCTAAATCAGAAGTTTGATGGGTTAACTTGATTAATTCGAGTTTTTTTCTCCTTTTCATAATTGAATTTTTCTTCTTTTTAATTTGAGCCTTTAACATTGGATTGATTCGGAATTAGAATTTGTGATTTTTTTGTTTTCTTTCTATGAGTCTATCTCCTATCTCATGACTTGATTTACGTGCTTGGTGGGTTAACTAGGGTTGAATTGAGTTACTTTTTAGTGTTTGTTTTTAATTGATTTTTGAATTTCAATTTCATTCTTTATAATTGGGTTTATTAGGAATTGAGCTTCATAGTTGTTTTCAATTTACTTTTTAAGAGGTTATTCAAGTCTTATGATCCGGACCACATATTTGACAAGTTAACTTATAATAAAATATAATTGTGAGTTAAAAAGTTGATGCTAACATATAATAAAATATAATAAAAATTATATGTATTAATAAAAACATGTAAAATCTCAAGCTAATTTGTAATGTAGCCGAAGAATGGAACAATGTTGTAATTGCTATAATAAAACATTATTTTCTTTGTCTTTGTTTAATATTTTTTTCAAAAAAAGTGTAATGAAAAAATAATTTTAAAAGACATTACAAAAGAATAAAGATAAGAACAAAAAAATAGTATAAATAGGCCAAGTGTAGAGTGATGAATATTCAAAGTGTAAAAAATAAGAAATAATATTTAAACAAAATATAAGGAAAAAAAGGAAAAATTAAAAACATATTACAAAAAATAAAGATAAGAAAAAAAGTGATAAATATGTCAAGTGTAAAATGATAAAAATACAAGTATAAAAAGAGAAAAAAAACTTGTTTTCTAAAAAAAATTTAAAATTATGATTTTGTCATCGCCATGGGATGCTACAATAAGCAAAATTGATGAAATTTACAATTATGTCATTCTACATGAAAACTCCATTTCCTTTTATTACATGTATAATAAAAAATACTAAAATTATAAAGAAAAAAACATTTTTTTTATCAACATTACTTTTTCTTATGAATGTGAATTTTTTTTTTAATGTTTGACAATAACATGGCTTTTTTATTAGACAACATGGCTTATTGAATAAAAAAGTAATGACATAAAAAAATATATGTAGCAATTCTAATGATTTGAATAAAGAGGAAGCAACATATCTTTTTAATCCGAAACTCCATTCCCTTATTCATTATTCATGCATTTCTTTTCTATTAACAAAAAAAAAGATTTTTTTAAATTAGAAGTATTATTTTGTGGAATAAAAACTTATTATCATCGTGAAAGAAAATTTCAATGAAAAAAAAAACATGAAACAATCATATTTACCCACATTTATGAAAAACAATATAAAAATAATAAATCTAAGAAAATTATATAAAAATCTATAATAGTCAAATAAAAAAAAAATATTTATTTCTCATTGAATATTAATGAGAAAATATTTAAAAAATTATGCATATTAGGTCAATACATAATTATTCATAAAATAAATGTTAATATTACCATAAAAGCTCTATTTTTTCTTGTAAAACTATGTCATAAGTGTATAACTCTTAAAATATAATTTTAAAAAAATTATTCTGAAATTAAAAAAAAATTAAGGAAGAAATGTTAAAAGTTGATTAATAAAATGACTATGAATTTCTAGATCTAAAATACAAACCTATGTTCATGATCCAAAAGAAAAAGTCTAGGCATGCATGGCCTGGAAGTCCAAGCCCATAAGCTTGACTATCATTCTTCCTTTCTTTCTTTAATAAAACTGATAAATAGATGAAACTTCATCTTTTAGTTGAAAGTTCGGCCATTTCTAATGGTTAAAAAGTCAAGAGTTTGAGTTTTCAAATCTAAAAACCTAAATTTTAATTTATGTTAATCTAAAAACATTTTTAATTTACAATAAAAACCTTTATAAAAGCTATTTTCAACCTTAAAATACCATTTAATGAACTTAAAAATTGTAAATCAAACCAAATTAAAATAAATTTTATAGGTCCCAATATACTTTTCCTTGGATGTTTGAAGGGGAAAATCACCGTTATTTAATTGTTCTCTCTAGAACAAATCATGAGACACTAAAATCAAACTTTTTAGTGATTAAAATATAATCAAGCAAATATTTTCTCTTTTTTTTTTTTCAATGACTTTTTCTTTTTTTTTCTTGAACATCAAGGAAATGAAATATGATAAAAATAAAGTTTAGAGTTGAAAGATGAAAACCTAAAAAATAAAAAAATTTAATTTTAAAAAATAAAGTATATTGTACCCTTTGAACAATAAAAAAGAAACAGAATTATGTTATTTTGTGTTAATCTTGATCCTTATTGTTTTAATTTTTAAATTTTAATTTGGAATTTTATTTTGTAATATCAACTTTTAATTTATTATTGAAATATTTTATGACATCTTGTATATATTAGAATATGAAAATCAAAACAAATTTTAAAACATAAACCATATGAATATGTAAATTAAAATGATAAAATTAAAAAAAAATTCCTTCTAATTGATTGATTCAACAAAGCAATGAAGGCCCCTCTAACATAGCAAGACGAAAGATCTTCTACGAAGCATCAACTTCAATGACCATTTATTCTATAGTTCTTTTATTGACCAAAATGAAAAATAAATAAATAAAACCATCGTGGATTGCACGTAGCAATCCACCATGAACCTGAATTTTTGAGAACAATAATGTGATTTAATTTATTTTATAATTTGTAATTGTAATTAAATATTCATAAAAAAAAAAAAGATAATCCAAACTATATGTTGACCAAGACTCAGTACTACAAGAATATCTAGGACTCTACAAGAATATGAGCGGGAGGTCCCAGCCCAGCGGCTGGGGAGACAGAAGTCTCCTCAGTTGCCTGGGTTCGACTCCCAAGCTCACCCATGTACTTGGGGGTTCTGCTAGTGGGGGAGGCGTTTGTTCCCTCTCTATACCGCACGGGTTGGAACCCCTTTGTATACCTTCCTGCCATCCTCGCGGTGACTTACCTGCCTTCTGGGCTTGCAGGGTGCTCAGTTAGGCCCTGGGGATTAGTTGTGGTGCGCGCAAGCTGGCCCGGACACCCCAGGTTAATCAAAAAAAAAAAAAAAAAAGAATATCTAGGACTCTATTAAAAGAAATGAGTTTTTTTAGGGTGCTTTACTGATCACCTGGCCTCCTTTTGTTTTTTTTTTCTTTTTCAATTGAATATTTTTATAGCCTAATTATATTAAATTAGTTTAAAATTATGGTACAGCAACAAAATTAAAAGAAAAAAGATTTGAAATGTAAAAACAGAGAAAATATACGTCAAATCTTGAATACTCAATAATTTTTATTTTAATCCAAAAATATATTTTATTTATCTTTTAATTTTTAACTTAGAAAAAAAAAAAAGGAGCCACCTGACAAAACTTGTTATTTTTTATATTAACAAGTTTAATTTGATAATGAGTATTTTGATGACAGGGGTTTTAAACCATGATCTTGCTTGAAAGAGTAGATTTGGGTTGACAAATGTTTTTTTCTCTATATTAATTTTATATTTTAAAACTTTTTTGAGGTTTTTTTTTGGTTTGATAAATTGATATTTTAGGGTTTGAAGTATTTTTTAGATGTTAGGGAATAGATTTCAGACAAAAAAATCCTCCATTGATTTTATAACCACTATCTTTTTTATGTTATTAAATTTATCTGGTCAATTCATCAAGGTTTCAGAATACCGCTAAAAACATTATTTTTTAATTTCCTTTTCTTTTCTCTTTCAATTTATACAAGCTCATCTTAACTATCCTCTTAAAATGTCATTATTTTCAGCCGTGAATTTTTAATATATCTCTATTCGTAACCACGATTTTTGCCCATCTGTGTTGTTTCTCAAAAAAAAAAAAAAAAAAAAAAACTTCTATTTTTCAAAATCTTTTTTTTTTGTACTCCTTTACCATTTTTATTTTTTTTGCAAACTCTGCTAGTTTTTTAAAAAATCCCAAAATCTTCATCCTCCAATCACACCAGGATTGCAGGTCTCATCATTGGGCTAATGTAAAACTACTAAATTCTTTACAATCATAATGAAAGATGCACTAGAAAATGTTGGTATGATGGGACATAGAAGTGCCCTTATATATTTTTCGCAAAGAACCCGTTTACAACTTGGAAACTTGGGGTAAGATTGAAGAAGAAGACAGGAGCTAATCAAAGAAAACTTTTTATTAAAATACAAATTACGTTGAAAACAAACTAACCAGTCATATTTATATTATTCATAAGCTAAAACCCTAATTCTTAAAAATAAAAATTCTAATAAATAATTATAGAGTTAATAGAGAATTCATTTAGTGTAAAAGTTCTTAAACTAAATAAGAAAAATAAAAATAACTAGGTAAAAAAAATAATTTTCCAGAAATCTCATGCATCAGAGTTTGAGGAAATAATGCAGCAGTAAAGAATCATAATCACAGCATTGCACATAGAACGAATGTAGTCGATGGCAAAGCCTTAAACGAACAAGGTTGGATATCTTACACCATTTTCCTGCTATAAAATGCTCATTCATGTTTAATAACCTATACAATTACTATGATTTCTGTAATGTCAGATGGTCATGAACGTGCACGCTTTGAGAAAGATAAACCCGACAGAGTTCCCTGTTGTGAGTGTATCTAAATCTATACCTGTGTAAAGCAAGATGTAGAAAACTTGGTATCCATGACAGTTGATAGGTGATGTCTCTACCATTCGGACTTTCACAGCTTTTTCTGATAAGCCAGAAGCTGGGGGGGAAAAAGCAAAATAAAATATTTGTTACGGTGCTCATACAACTATTGTCATCTGCATGTGAGCATGGATATAGTAGAGATGTTAACTAAGAAAACGAGCTCACCAGGTGCCCATGAATGCAATTGTTTGTTTTGAGTCCTCCCAAAGTTTCGTGTTCTTCTAAAACTTCCAATTTATCTTTGCATGGATCGATTATACCATGCCTAGAAACTGGAGAGCTCATGGAGAGTGAAAAGTCGCGCTTGGAATTCATATCTTGGACCAAATATATTTCCACTTCATTGGCTTGCAAAGAGGTTTGGAAAGCAACATACTGCAATCAACACAGAATGGATAGCCAATTCTAAATGCAGCAACAGGAGCTCTTAAAATAAAATGAGATGTCATTAATAGAAAACAGGTTTTGGGTTGGAAGAAGAATTACTTGGCACAAGCTCTTAATCGACAAAGTTGGCCTGCAGCAAAGGTATGGGCGCTGCAAACTGGGTACTCTTTGTTCATCAAAAGAAACAAGCATGAGGTTGATATCCGACTGAAATTAAAGAAAACAGGTCAATCGTTTCGAAGCAGTAAAGTGAGAGCTCAAGGGGAAATAATAATCTAGAAACAAAATAGTTTCACAAAGTCGATAGTCATAAAGGTTAGATGCAGAGTCTGTGACTTGGAATATGAAACTGTTTGATCTAGTTTAAAGCTGCAAATAAGTTCGTTAGTTCCTCATTTTATTTAGTCCACAACAAAACCAGCCCTGGATCAACTTTACCTCATTATCATTTTCATCCAAGTTACGTAGATAATCAGCTAACTTAGAGATGCGACTGTTTCGAGCATTTTTTACATTGCTGCCATTTGCACTGCCATACCGGGTGTGACTCCGCATGCCATTTTTGCCCCAGGCAAGCCTTTCTGAGGAGCTAATGAGCCCAGCAGATGCCCCCACAGATTCTTTATTCACTTCTGAATCATTTTCACCACCACTTCCATCTGCATTAAAAGCAGCTGAACACCTCCTGTATCTTTTTGGTTTGACTTCTGCACTGTGCTCATCAGTAGATGATGAATCTTTGCCTCCACCACCATTTGCATCTTCATTGTCATCAGATCCTTGAAGTTCAGCTATTCGATAATTTCTTCTTCCCCTTGAGTGGGCATGTCGAAATCGACTTGGTGTTCTCCTTGCAAATACTGCTGCTGTCGCTTTAGCTGTTGACCGTTTTCTACTCAGAGCTTCAGCCTGTCGATCAAAAGTCTGGGCAATGGTAGCCTGGATCTGTCCAAATAAAGCTTGACATTAAATACTCTTTAGAAATGAATTGGGAGAAGACATATGGCAAGTTTACTGTGAAGGATTCACCAGTGAGGCCTAAAAGACCAACCTCAAAATTGCAAAATTAGTGACTTGTATCATCAAAGATCTGTATTATAAGTCAAGTAAAAGGGTACTGTACACCGGATAGAAACATGAAAGACTAAGACATTTGGATCCACATAGAAATAATAAAGTGTTGAGTTACAATTCATGTTTTGACCATTCGAGCAGTAGTCATGCTATTGACTATCATATAGCATGTACACATATGAAGAATGATTTAGTCTTTTGCTTGTGTAGCATTCTTTGGTGTAGTAACTTCAATTCACCAGAAATTTAAAGAATGAATGAATGAGAATCTGTATACAAAAAGACTTGAAACAAAAATTGAATATCTCACCTCCTTATTACGTGCCTTCTCATCTTCTTGGAAAGCCAATTCCTACCACAGATACACAAGCAACTAATAATTGAATTCCAAATTTTAATGCAGAATCAGATTCTGATGAGGAAGGATCCTATTTACCTCTTCTTCATATTTGTCAATATCTGGATACAAAGCTGCAATTAGTGCATCATAATTTGGGTCATCTCTCAAAGACCTACGACTGGCACAATGTGTGCGGCAAGCTGGGCACTCGTTGTTTCTGTAGTGAATTTTGGTATACATTTTAAATAAGGTGGATTTTTAATCTCAGAATGCCTCCTTTAAAGAGACATTAGGGGGGAAGAATCATTCAAGGAAACAAGATTTTGGTACCCGAGCCGCATAGATTTGTCAATGCATTCCCTGCAAAAACGATGCAGACATTCCATCACTGTTCTTGTTTTACGAATAATCCCTGCACACAAAAAAGGAGAAATCAATTTTCTAAAAAATAAAAATAAATAAACATTTCTGCTTGCATATAAAGAAGGGAAAGTAGCTATTTTGAATAGAATATATGAGATAATGAACTTACAAGAAATTAATGAAATCATTGTGCTATTTATATATCCTAGAGAAAAGTTTTTCTTAAAGAATTATTAAAGAGCAGATAACATCTTGCTATTTGTAATTTAGAATCTATCAAAAGTTATCTCAAAGATACTAAAGAAAATCCCTATGCTCATACCTAGACAGATTGGGCATTGCACTTCCTTCCGTATCTCCGACAACTTCACTACAACATATCTACAAACAGGTGTAAGCACAAACAATGTCAGTCACTAGCATATTCACAGCCAATCATTGATGTCTAGTGCTCGGCAATAATTTTTTCTTTCTTCATGCATAAGAATTATTCTCAAACTTGTTTCTTCAGATGCCTGGGATATTTATGAAAATCAAACTTGATTAGTAGCACATTATCTATGGAAAAAAGCATAGTACGCATGGCTGCTCTTAAATGAACTCAACTGAAGTATTAGTCCAAACTATTAGGGTGTAAAAATTATGCAAAATATGAGAAGAAAAATGCTTGAATGCATATTAAATCCTTCCAAGGTTTTAATGACATAAAATCTACCAAAGAATGCTGAAATCCTAAAGTTATGCTCTAATCTAGAATCCCTTGTTTTTTTTTTTAATAAAAAAACACAGTTGCCTTCTGCTAAGCACATTTTTCCTTTCTATTCTAAGCATCCAGGAAAATGTTGCATCAGCAACCAGGTAAGTAAACATATAAAAGACTAATAAATTGAACAGCATCTAAAATCTCACTTAGCCAAAAGTCATTATAGGACCTGCAGTAGTAAAATTAGCTGGAAAAGTTTATTTTTCAGACACTATTTCAAACTCGTGAGTTCTGCCTCTAATATGCACCTGCGATTCAGCATAGACTTTAGTAATAGCTACTCGTTGTTGTACAAATCTCAGTTTCAAAAGGAAATGCATGGTATAATACAACTGACACCAATCTAAGTTAAAATGTCATAGGAACAGATAAAAAATGCTTGTAGATCTCATTTATTAAATCGATAATTTTCCCTGAGTTGTTGACATATACACTACAAACACGAGATTGCATGCTGGTCTAGACTATGCAATCAATAAAAGAACGGCAACCATTTGAAAATTGCATTTCATCAGATCCCAAACCACTAAATCCCGAGGTTAAAAAAATAAAATTCAAACTATTTGGTATACAAAATGTAATCAAAGAAAGAAAAGAGATGTTATATACCAGGAAAATTCATCAAATTACAAAATAAATAACTTAGAGTTCAAAATTGTGACAGCATTGCACAACTCATATGCTTGCAGCTTTGTCAGTATCATCATTCAGCTCCTTGGAAAATGCATATATATATTCAACAGCTCCGCATGGTATGGCAAAAATAAAAATAAACAAGTAGAGCACTACGATTCCTCGACTCTCAAATTACAAGAACTTATCATCCATCAAATTGCTTAACAGCTAATCCGTAATTATGATGCTGCCAGTTAAACCATTTCTTGGATCAGTTGTTTCGCTTAACTTAATCCACATCAACAAAGTGCTACAGGAAAATTCACGCTTCATATTCAAAGGGAAGACGAACAAATATATGCAAATTCAACAACCCAGCAAACATGCAAACACCGGAATCTTACCCAGCATATACAAAATTCCCAGCCACGGAAACGAATCCCGAAACGAAACTGCCTGCAATTGTCTTATAACCAGCTACACATATATGGTAACACAAGAAACCAACTTTCATGCAAAAAAACCAATTGGAGCCAAAATCACGACAACCCTTTAAACCCAACACCAAACTCCCCACGCCATCATAGAGAAATACGCGGTTGAGAATTCACCTATAGGTAGCTAGCCATTGCTAGAAAAGACAAGACAAAACTCGAGAAACCCACAAAGCTTGTTAACTTGTACACTAATAAAATGTAAGAAAGAAGCAAAGAGTGAAGATCCCAAATCAAAAAGAAACAGCATAATCGATGAAACAGAGCGATCCAAAACAAGAAAAACTTACTCTTCTTTCACGTCTTCGTTACTTGAAGAAGGCTGGCTTCGATCGGATTCTGTTAGAGCAAAAGAAAAGGAAAAAATACTTAGCCAAGAACCGTAATCGAATCCAAAACAAAATGCACAAAGCGAGAACTAGTGCTTGTTGTTATCGTAGAAATATTTGCACACGTACGCTCACCAACACCACCGTCACCATCAATATCGCTTCGAGGCTCTTGTTTTTGTTCATGGTTGTTGTTAGTGTGGTCTTGCTGCTGCCGAAGAAGAGCATCATCTTCCTTCTGGACGGTCTCGTAGGAACGTTTCTGGGCTGGCATTTTTTTTGGCTTGAAAGCCAATGTATATAATAATAGTAATAATAATATTAATAACGAAGCAAAAGAATTGAAGGGGATTTTGTTTTATCGGTGACGCTTTGCTTAATGGTAATGGGTGCTGCTGCTTCTTGATTCTATAGAGAGGAGACAAGAAGAAGATGGTGAAAAAGGAAGGAGGTGGTGATGGAGTACTGCTTGAGGTTTTGGCTTGACCCTTCCTCGTTTGAGAGAGCGAGAAGAACGGATGGGTAGAGAGGCTGTTTCTCGTGCCAATTGCATTACAGGACTTGTGCCTATTTTTTCCCATCTATTTATACAAATTAGATTCTTTCTATTTATATGAATATTATGCATCCAAAATATATGGACTAATTCTAAATTATGAACGAGACTCGCAATGTCTAAATAAATATATTTGGGTTAAGAAAGATATTCATTCATAAATTGCATATAGTAATGATAATTTCATACTAATTTAATGTGTATCAACTCAAATAAATAAATAAAATTTTGACTTATCACGGATTTAGACAAAACTTTAAGTTTTCGGGTCAAATTTATATTACCTAAAACATATTAAAATATATAATTTTAAGGGGTATAGTTCAACTAATTAGAGTCTAGATTTACTTTCTAGAAGTTATCGGTTCAAGTCTTATAAATTTTAAGACTATTAAAAATTTACATGGTCATTAAATTTAAAATTTATAAAATTAATTGAGATACATCCAAAATACTATCTCAAACATCCATTCTAATAAAAAAATATACAGTGGCCCTTCCTCTCACTCTTTCTCCAGTGGCTTGTGATCTGAATAACAGGCGCTAAAGGCTCCTGTTATTCCTCTGGTAGCGTTAATTTCTATGAATTTATGCTGCTCGCACTTTTGCATATCGTCCTCCTCGTGTCTTGTCTTGGTTAAATCCTCGTATTTATGCTCCAGGCATGATGCTTGAAAAACATCCCTGAGGAGTGCTCGATGCTTGCAAGATTTGCAGTTAGAGAGACAAAGAAGTCTTGTTTCTTCAATTAACCTGTCTCATCTACACATGGAGCCATCACTCTCTTGATTTTTAATGCTGCGGAAACTTCTCTTCATCTTTATAACTTTGTTTGCACTTACTCAGATCCAGACAAGCGCTCTCATCTGCGCCAATCACCACTAAAATTCTCTTATTGTCAGATTTCAGCTGTGAAATTATTTATTCGGGTTTGTGGTGGGGTTGGGTTAGAGTCGGGTTATGGATATCTGAGACCCAATATGATTCAGGATTGAGTATTTAAAATTTTTATTTATCGGGTTTTGAATCGGGTATAGATAATAATTTTAGATTCAAATATGGATGTGCTAAACCGGATCCATAGATGTTTATTGCTAGTTGCATGGATTAAAACACTATTTATTTTGAAGGTTGACATTGTATAACAATTTGAAAATATTTTTGGGAAAAACTTGTAAAGATGTGACTATAATAATATAGTTTAAACTGTTTTTTTGTTTACAAATATATTAAAATAATATTTTTTTTTATTTTTTAAAAAATATTTTTAATATCAATATATCAAAACGATCTGAAAACATATATAAAAAATAATTTTTAACAAAAAAAATATAATCAAAATTTAAAAGAACATAATTTATAGAATATTCTCAAACAGAGTGGGTCTGTTTGGTATTGTGATAATGGTTGCGGTTCATAGTGTTTTTCGTTTAAAAATATATCAAAATAATATTTTTATTTTTTAAAAAAATATTTTTGAGATTAACATATTAAAATAATATATATATAATAATAATTTTTAATATAAAATTAAATTTAAATTGTTGAGGAAGACAAGAGAGAACGAGAATATAAAAACAATTTATAGAATCAAATTTTGCGTAAACTTGGAATGAAAGAGATTCGAGGAAACGTCAGGAGCAAAGTAATTATATAATTATTTTTGAAAATTCTATTACTTGGTGTATATGATATAAATGTCCAATACTAAATTAAGATGGTGTTTGGGATTTATTTTTTTGTAGTGATTATTTTTTTAAAGTATTTTTTACTTATAAATATATTAAAATAATTTTGTTAAAAAATATTTTTAATATCACTACATTAAAATAATTCAAAATCATAAAAAATATTAATTTAAAATATAAAAAATTGAAATTTTTCATAAATAAGTTTTAAATACAAAATCATACTCCCTCTATCGGGTATCAAAACTATATTTGCACGGATGTTTTCATGAAAATAATTAATGTAATTTTGGAAATACAAAGGACTTGTAGTATCATTTTTATTGAAAACAGTAAATTAAGGTTTTTTTAGAATATAAACTATTCTTCTAACTCGTGTAATGTATGGAGTATGATTATAAGTTAATTTTATTGCAGAAGAAGAAAACGTCAGTGTTATGGATGTGTTTTGGCGTATTATGAATTTTCTTAATTTAGATGTAGATATATTGTTTATATTTAATAAAATAAATTGATAAAATATGAATTGATAAATCAAATAAGATTTGTTAACACTAATTAAATACTAAAATGAGAAGTTAATCTTACTTGTAAAAATAAAAGATAAATATACCTGAAAGTATTGTACTTCAACTATTTTTTCTATTTTTATTTATTTTATTTGAGAGATTAATTTTGGTTGCTAAAAACAAATAATTTATTTTTTTATGAATACATTATACAGATACAACTTATTTATATAAAATATAAGAGAATGATATTTAAAAAAATTACAATTACCTTTTGCATTATATAGTCAGTAGAAATTGCACTTTCATAATGAGTTTTGAAAACTTATAGGTCACAGTATAATTTTTTGATCACTATAGGAAATTGCACTATATGAGTTTTGCACTTTTATATAAAATATAGAAGAAAGATATTTATTTTTTCTAAAACAAACGACATGTTCACAATATAATTTTTTTTTATCACTATAGGTTTTAGATTTTAGATCCAAAAATATATTTCTCATCTTATTTTTTCATATAAACACCTCAAAAATATCATAAAAATTTTAATAAATTCATTTTCAACCTTAAAACACATTTAAATGAATAAAAAAGCTTTATTGACTCTAATATATTTTTTCTGACATGTTAAAGGGCAACATCACTTGAGCACTTTTTAATCTAATATATTAATCTTCTCTTGCAAAGATGATATCATTGGTGCAATACCCATTTTTTTATTAGTCAAAATATAATCATTTGAGCACTTTTTTTTATTTTTAATATTTTATGACAATTCTCTCTCCCATCTAACACTCACAATTTGAAACAAGAAAAAAAATAAAGTTTGGGAATGAAATGTAACATCTTAAAATTTCAAGACTAAACAATGCGTAAAACAAAATTATAGGGACCAAACTAAACTTTTTTGTGCCTTTCCAACATTGGTCTCCATATTTTTTTTTTTGTATATTTTAGTCTTTGGTTTCTTAATTTTTTTTACTACAACCTATAATTTTAATTTACAAAATTGATTTTTAATTTATCATCATAATATTTTTCGACACTTTGTATATTTGAATAGCAAACAAAGTGAAAGAATCTTAACATATAAAACAATGTTAGTATAATTGGAAGGATAAAATTGTAAAAATAAAATAAAATTTTATGAATAAAAAAAATGGTGGAAATGAACATTGCAAATTCTACTGCTCATTTCCCCCAAATGTTTTGGTTTATTCTATAACCAATTGTATCGTTCGCACACAAATAAATTTTAGCCATCATCATAAATTAGTAAGGGATTAGATTGCATTACCAAGCATTCGTTAGTGGAAGATAAAAAAAATATCACCAATGTTCTACATAAAATGAAAAAAAAAAAACCCGCAAAAAATGAGATTAATAAATAACCAACAAATAACAAAGTATATTTAAATATTAACTCTATATTTAAAGAAACATGAGAAAAACTAAATTAATTATCTAAACACTTTTAAAAATAAGAGGTAATTTTTTTTATGATGATTTGATATTCATATGAATCCAATTAGGGGCATGCATATTTGTTAAATTATATCATATACTACTTATTGTTTGTCACTTTATTAAATAAATAAATAAATAAAACACAACAAGTGGCCTTGACCGTTTACTTTTTTTTTTTTCCTTTCTTTTTTATTTTTTACAAATAATTTCACCAATGCTAACCTTAATATCATAAGCAAACAGCCAACCAAGATAAAAAATACATATCCAAAAGACAATCACCAAACTTGCCGACACTACAAAACCCACAAACCTCAAATTAAAAAACCCAATTTTCAAACTATATCAAGTCACCACAACAAGCCAAACACAACTCCAAAGTAAAAATTATTCTTTAAAAGCCATAAAAGATCACCTTCACTAAATTGAGGCTTCAACCTTAATTGTGCCTGACACTCCTCAAGTCAGTAACAATCTGTCAACCTTCACAAACCAAATAAACACTATCCAAAATAGCCAAACAACTATCCACACTTCAAATGATGATATCTTTCAAAAAGAAATTCCTAAAATTAATAAACTTCTCTGGAAAAATCCTAAAACCCTTGTTGCCCTCAAGTCAGTAACAATCTGTCAACCTTCACAAACCAAATAAACACTATCCAAAATAGCCAAACAACTATCCACACTTCAAATGATGATATCTTTCAAAAAGAAATTCCTAAAATTAATAAACTTCTCTGGAAAAATCCTAAAACCCTTGTTGCCCTAGATATATACATTCAAAATGAACCTACCATTATCAACTAACACAAATATAATGCTTTCTCGCTTTATGAAAGTAATATAGATGGAATGTCAAAATAATACATCATAAACACCCTCCAACAAATAATCATGGTAACCATTAACCAATACCTACAAAACTCAGACTGACACTCCCAATAAAGTTATAGTCGAATTTCTTATAGATGGTTTCTCTAGTTAGTTAAAAGGATTTTGGGATTATCATCTCATCAAAGCCGTACACCTCCAAATCCTAAATTCCATCCAAATGACTGAAAAATAAACACATATCCTTGACTCCTCCGGAAATACCATCCAAGATGTTGTATCAATCCTCATCTTAACCATCTTTTTATATTTTGTAGGAGATCCTTTCCATCTAAAAGATAAAAATGCTGAACTTCTTTTAAACCCTAGATGCAAAAAGCTTAGTGATTTTCAGTGATATAAAAACACTTTTCTCACCCTTGTTACTCTGCAAAGACTCAAACCAGCCCTTTTGAAAAGAAAAATTTATTGCAAATTTACCTATTCTTTTAGGAGAAAAGGTCCGGAACAAAATAATTTAGTTGTTTGTGTACACACATACCACGACTCATGTCAGATTTTAGATGCATTACGTATCACTACATTCATTTTGCTATTATGGCATGTTAAATTAGGTGTATAGATAATGTAATGATCCATTACATTTCTATTTTTAATTATTCAATTTTTTAAATTATAATGTGGTGGAGGACTACAATCATAATAATCCATTACATTTAAGCATTATATAAAAAAAACTATATAATAAACCATTATATAATAAAGAGTAATCATGTAAAAATTTAATTGCAAAAAAAAAATGTTTATTATAAAATATAATTATTATAAAAACTGTTTATTATAAAAACTAAACTATAATTTTTATAAAATATAAGGACAAAAAATCTCAAACAAAGACCAATTATAAATTCAAATAAAATATAGAGACTAAAATGATTATAAAAAAAATATAGGACTAAAATAAAAATGTGTTCATTATATTACACATTTAATTGCATTACACTAATTGCCTTGCACCTCGAATATCTAAAATTTGATGTCATCAATCCTTCTTCAGTCTCCGCACGAGCAAAAACACAACAGAAACAGTTGAAGTCAATTTAATCGAAAAACACATTAAAAAGTCACTAACTCTCCTCGTTCTTACACAAAACAACCTCATGGGTTTGCCTGAAATCGTAGATGTTGCCCGTAACTTCGCTGTCTTGGTCAGAATCCAAGGCCCCGTAAGTCCCTCAATCACCTATACACAAATCTGTGCTTTCATAGGTTGACAATGAATATGTGTTTTTCGTGTGTTTATTTAGGACCCCAAAGGACTGAAGATGCGAAAACATGCTTTTCATCAATTTAAGTGAGTGAATTTATTTTAAAAAATGTTATCTTGGAATACAAAATTGCCTTCCTTTTCATTTCAATGTGTTCTTATTGAATTTTCTTTATCTGGGTACGTGTAGTTCTGGCAAGACAACACTTTCAGCTTCTGGGCTGTTATTACCTGACACCCTTTATGATGCTGAATTGGCTAACCGGATTTTGGAGCCTAAAAGCCAGGGTCTTGGGTTGGTAGTCACAGTTGCTTCTGTTGTTGAGCCTTTTTTGTCATCAAAACATAGAGAGGGCATTTCTCAGGTTTGAATTACTTATATTTAATGTGTAATTGGGTTTGTTTTGTTGTTTTTGGATTTTTTAGGTGAATTGCGGGGATTGTTGTTTGATTGCAGGGTCCACCCGAGTTGATTCCTGGTGCTCATGTTGATGTTATGGTAGAGGTATGAGATGATACTGTGCTAGTTGTTAACTTGGTTGAAGTGATTAGTAGCTGGAGTTAATGTGTTTTATCTTGCAGGGAAAGTTGGGTTTGAGGAAAGATGAAGATGGGGTTTTGGATAAAGAAGCCCCTTGCTGGCTAAGTGCACAACTTATTAGATTGGTAGGCATTTTGAGTGAGTTATCTGTTTAGCTGAACATTGAAGAAGCCTCAGAGAGAATCAATTTGTGCTTGTGTAACAGCATTGAAAACTAGTTATCGGACACTAGCCAACTAAGTTTAGATTTTGATTTTCGGTAATTTTGTTGTGTAGTTTTTTCAGTAAAGTGGAGCATGATGGTTTTGTTAGATTCATCAATGCTTGTGATAGCTAAGTATGATACTGGTTGCCCTGGGACATGAATTTGGCTGTGTTTGGCATGCAAATTCATTACTTGTGGGATGGTTTTTACAGTATTTGAAGGCTAATGGTAATGAAAAATTCAACTTCGTTGTTTTTCATGGGATCCAAAACTGATTCCATGCAAATTTTACTTTTCCATGATAGCCTTAGTTTACATTATCAATCAGTAAGATTTAAATGATGTATAGAGGCAGGGAGTGAATTGATGTTCAATTTCATGTATGCCAGATTTCAAATGCATCTTAAACTTTGATAATTACTGGATGTTATGTTTGTGTTGGAACTTCAACAGCACTGTCAACTGAGCATATTAAATGCTTCTTGTTTCCAATATTGGAAATTGCACTTCATACTGGTGTTCAATGTTATTGAGATGTTTAAATTTCTAGCTCATTACTACTACACAGCATGTTTCTAATCGATCAATTCTCCATGAAGGTTGATGTTCCTGTATCTTCCCTTGCTCTTCAATCACTTGTTGAAGCTTCTTCAGGCTCGATGGACCATGGATGGGAGGTTGGTTGGTCTCTGGCCTCACATGAGAGTGGTCCTCAGCCTTTTATGGATGTTGGCCAGACACAGGTTAGCAAGGGATAATGTTTTTCCAAAGTACTATCGACATCTAATTTGAACTAATGATATATGGGATAAATAATGTTGAATCAATCATCTCAGACTGAGCATGGAAATGCTTCTACTGTGGAGAGCCACAGACATGCAAGGGGAGGATCTAGCAATCCAAGTATTATGGGCAGGATGACCACAAGGGTTGCTATTCTTGGTGTTTTCTTACATTTGAAGGTAAAGTGTACCTTTTGTTTTTCTGTTTCCTTTTTATATGCCACCTTAGACAACCCATCTACATGATTTTTGTGTTGTTATAATTTCTTTACATCAACATTATATAATATAGACATGGAATTTATCATTTAGGATCTGCCCAACTTTAAAATATTGGCATCAAGAAAAAGGGGGGATTTTCTTTTAGCAGTGGGTTCTCCTTTCGGTGTCCTCTCACCTGTCCACTTCTTTAACAGGTATTATTCTTTGTTTTACCATCTTGTTTAACGTCTGCTCTTGGTTTGGATTCTTAGATCTCATTTCTGATGATTTGTTTTTGTCAAAAGCACAATACAGCACATAAATCTGGTATTTGCAACTTCCTTTCTTAAATGGCCATATAGGTGGCACTTCTAGTTTGGTTGATATAGAGCATTAATACGAAAGGAGATCATTTATTTACTATATGTTTTAGTGTAGAACAGATAATGAAATATCTATATTCTGTGGTCATCTAGCCTCCTGAAACTAAACTGGATTCAATGTGTGTCTGTGTGCATACGAGGTGTGTAGTTAGAAAAAATTCCCTTTGCACTCAATTGCGGTATTGCTACCTCATGCAGACCCTGAGTTTCATTGTCAAATTCTTTTGATACTTGCAGCTTGTCAGTGGGATCCATTGCCAACTGCTATCCTCCCAGATCATCTGACATATCATTGCTGATGGCTGACTTTCGTTGTCTTCCAGGTGCAAGCATTTCTCTGTCATATTTTCTGTGGCTCTTTCATCCTTTATAATTCTGATTCCATTTTGACACTAAATATGCCAGGAATGGAAGGTAGTCCAGTTTTTGGTGAAAATTCAGATTTCATTGGCATATTGATTAGACCATTGAGGCAAAAGAGTACCGGCGCTGAAATCCAGGTGACTTGGAATAATTCTCAATTTGAATGTTTAAATTATCTGATAGTTAACAGATCACACAAATTCTAGCCTTGGGTGACAGCTGGTGATTCCGTGGGAAGCCATTGCAACTGCTTGCAGTGACTTGCTGCTGAAGGAGCCTCAAAATGCTGAAAAAGGGATTCATATTAATAAGGAAAACTTAAATGCTGTAGGGAATGCATACAGACCTAAGTCACATGGATCCTTCCCTTACAAATACGAGCATAATAATCCTCATCGCCCTTCCCCACTGCCAGTTGAGAAGGCTATGGCTTCTATTTGTCTTATTACCATTGATGAAGCTGTATGGGCATCTGGGGTTCTGCTTAACGATCAAGGTCTGATACTCACAAATGCTCACCTGTTAGAACCTTGGAGATTTGGGAAAACAACTGTAAATGGTAGAGAAGATGGAACCAACTCAGAGGATCTTTTTTTTCCACCCAAGGAATTTTCTAGATACAGTGAAGTTGATGGCTACAGGAAGAGTCAGAGGTTGCCACCAAAGACAATGAACATTGTGGATTCTTTGGTTGCTGATGAGAGGAAGGGATACAAATTGAGTTTGTCTTACAAAGGCCGTAGAAATATACGTGTTCGTTTGGACCATGCTGACCCTTGGATTTGGTGTGATGCTAAAGTAGTGTATGTTTGTAAGGGACCACTGGATGTTGCCCTTCTGCAGCTTGAGCATGTTCCAGATCAGCTTTGCCCTACCAAAGTGGATTTCAAATCTCCATCTCTGGGATCGAAGGCGTATATCATTGGACATGGACTTTTTGGACCCCGATGTGGTAAATTCTTGGTTGCCTTATATATTTCTTGTTAGATTTATTCTTTCAGGAGTGTTTCTTTCAATTATTTTTCTATACCTGTGTCTTTCTAAGCCTCTGCCAGTTGAAGAACTTAAAAAATCTGGCTGTAGCTGTTATAAATAAATGTGATTAACTACTCTTAGAAATTTTCTGGCCTTTCCCCTTCTCGAAGCCTACTTTGCTACTAGTGCATCCTTAATTGAGTTCTACTTTGAAAATGGTGTGTTTACAAATTATTTTTGTACTGTCGTGCTGGACTTTAACTAATGCATGATGTCATAATAGACGGCCTACCCAAAGCCAAAGTGTCATTTCATGCACATTCCATCCCCCACCACTTCTTAACTTGTTCTGGTAAGATCATCTCTCTACCAATGCAGTTTGTTGTTTGAATCACTTGCTTTAGTTATGAAGTGTATCTTGTTTTCTATGAAGTTTTAAATAAATGTTGTATGATATACTGTATGTCAAGATAGGTTGCCTTAACCTCCAAACCAACTTTAGAAACTTTCTGAATTGGGTTATAACTTTTCAATCGTTCTGTGTGTGTGCTGCAAAGAAATATAACACAAGAACACTGATTTTTTTTTTTGAGAACAGCTATGGTTCTAAATCCATATGGTGCTCATGAGTCCATATCATTTATTGCTTTTGGCTTTCTGCTGAATTGATACTTCCATTAGCTAGTTAACTGTGAAGATTCTCTTGATTTGTTTTTTTGCTGTACTTCATGCTTTTTGATAAATCTGTTTATGCCTTGATTTTCAAGGCTCTTCCCCCTCTGTTTGCTCCGGAGTGGTATCAAAAGTAGTCAAAACAAAGGCACCCCCATATTGTCAGTCCCTTCAAGGAGGGAATTCACACATTCCAGCAATGCTTGAAACAACAGCTGCTGTCCACCCAGGTGGTAGTGGTGGTGCTGTCATTAATTCAGAAGGTCATATGATTGGACTTGTTACCAGGTACAGTTGCTTTATTGTTTTTTCCTTTTTGCTGTTGTTAAATGGTTCAATGTGATTGGTTGTTGGTTATTGTGCCACAATGGAAACTGTCTTCCTCTTGGTATGAGTCTATATAATCCTTCTGAAGTTTGTGCTGGTTGCTTATGGACTTGGTATGATGGGGTATGTGTGACAGAAAAATGACAGGAAAGACATAATGAGACGTACCTGCATTGGTCAAAACATATTTTTGCAGTATAGATGTTATTAATTTGATGGAGGGAACACATTTTCTGTATTACGAGCTCTCAAGCAAGTCTTCTTTCTTGGTTTTTTTTTTTTTTTTTCATTTTCTCCTAGGTAAGTTCTCCAGTTATTGGAGATTGAACTTCTTTATTTAATGAGAGATATAATTCTTTATTTAATGAGTTATATTCTTGGTATAGCAATGCAAGGCATGGTGGAGGAACAGTTATACCGCATCTGAACTTCAGCATTCCATGTGCAGTTTTGGCGCCAATCTTTGATTTTGCAAAAGGTTGTTCATCTAAACACTGGCTTTGAGAACATGTCAATCATGAAATGAATTAATCTGTATTCCCACATTATTAAGATTGTCAAGCTCATCATTGCAGAGTGATATGCTTCATTATTAATGACCACAAACACCAAAAAGAGTGTTTTTTTTTTTTTTTTAAATCACGTTTCATGGAGGTTATTAAAATTTGTGTTTCTATGGAACTCATAGTCTTTCCTTTAATTAGTATTGGGGAATATAGCAACTATAGGATCAAATTGGTATGTGATACAAGATGAATTTATCCGTTTCATTCTTCTCGCAAGTTGGCTTTGTTTCTGGCTGTAGTATATGAAGGTAAAGCATGCTTGTGGATGCTGACAAATTTGTTTTTCTCACGACAGAAATGCGGGATATAGCACTACTGCAAAATCTTGACCAACCAAATGAAGACCTTTCTTCTGTATGGGCATTAATGCCACCTCTCTCCCCCAAACCATCCCCTCCTTTGTCTACTCTGCCAGAGTCAATACTGCAAGATAATGAGAAACAAGTGAAGGGTTCTAGATTTTCCAAATTCATTGCTGAAAGAGACAAGCTTTTTAGAGGGTCAACTCAACTAGGCAAGGCTGGGAGCATTTCAAACGTGATTTTCCCCAGTAAGTTATGACATTGCGAGCTGGATAAGAATGAACATGTCAGGGGCAGGCTAATGAAGAGTGGATTGGTCAAGAAGTATGCTCCTGCAAGTCGAGGATTGTAACATAATAGAAATTCAAGGGCAGCCAAATAATGTTGCTGTACACTAAACAGCACTATCCCTCTGTTTTCTGTATGCTATTTATGTTTTGTGATTAGAATTCCTAATTTGAAATTCTTTTTGTCATATTTCGATTCAATTTGAGGTCAGAGCTGCCCTAAACACCTCTTATATCAGTTGCAGGAATTCCTTCAACTTATTATGTTCATTTTCTCTGACAATTCGATCTTGCGCCTGAAGTATTTATCAGAATAGATGATTAGACTGTCCTGATGAAAATGTGTAAAACCTTCGTTCAATATTCCAAAAGCTCTCCTGGCTGTTTTCGCACATAAGAGCATATAGCTTTTCGTGCATGGTTTTTTCTTGAGAAGTTTCTTGCTTGGTCTCTCCTAGGATTTGAAGATGGAAGAAGGAAATTTATTTATTATCCTTACCAAGCCTAAACCAAATGCTAAATACTATTAACTATTCAGTAGGTTTGAAATTGTTTCTTTTTTATTTTTTTTTCGCATAAAGTTGAGACCCAAAATAATTCTTGATATATCTAATAATTTCTATACATAACTCGAATTATTATCCAGCCTAAGCTAACGTGGACTGTACACGTGTAGGGCAAATATAGAAGTCATAATGTATCAAATAAATAAATAAATAAAACATGCTTTGTAAAACCCCAATCTAGGTTAGTAAGTTGATATTAACAAAATTCTGCTATTTTCTTTTCTTGTAATTGAAGAAATTAGGCTAAATGTTGTCACACTAAGAGGTATTTATGCAGAATACATATCAAAAATTTAGGTAAGTCAATTACATAGTAGGCCTACAATTTAAATTGAAAAATCAAAATCAATATATACCAAAATATCTATGTGTTGAGTTGGGAGAACATAACACTTTTACCTAAAAGGATTTTAGGCAAGTCTAGATATGATTTGTTGCAACATGATCTGTATATAATATGTCAACTGTCAAGTCTTGTATTATGAGTTAGATAGATGAGCTACCTTGTCAACCTTTGATACCTCTCTTTACTTGTTGGACCTAACGTAAGTAGAAAGCGAGACCATCGTTCATCTCAATAGAAGTATCCACAAGTTTATAGGTAGAGTTATTAGTTTCGGTCAGGAGATTTATTTGTTTCCAAAGAAAAAGTCCTTTCATGGATCGAGTTATTCAACGCTGAAAAAATATTTTAATGGTCTCAAGTTTTTCATCTCAAATTCCTCAATCAAGTAGTTTTGAAGCTTCTCTATATCACTTATGTCATTGTATATAATAATCATGTCATCAATATAAATAATAAAAATTGCAATATGATCACCTTTTCTTTTATAGAAGAGAGTGTGATCTACTAATGCTTGTTTAAAACCAAACTTTTTCATTGAGTGACTTAATCTGTCAAACCAAGTCCTTGACGACAACTTAAGTCTATACACCTTTTTATCTTGTATATTTTACCTCATTTTAGTATAAATCCTAGAGGAGGATCTATATACACCTCCTCCGACAATCATTGTGAAAAAAAACATCTTTCATATCTAGTTGTTATAATAGCCGATCCATGTTAACTATAAGAGAGAGTGTCACTCTAATAATATTCATCTTAGCTATATGAGTAGAAGTTTCTTGATAGTCAATCTCAAAACTATAAGTGTAACCCTTAACAACCAATTTAGCCTTGTACTTGTAAATTATCTTATATGACTTATACTTCATCATAAAAATCCATTAATAATCAATTGTTTTCTTTTGTTGCGTTAACTTGACTATCTTTTAAGTAGGGTTCTTTTAGAGTGCCTTTATTTCCTTAACCACAGTAAATTTCCAATCAAGGTCTTCAAGAGCTACCTGAAAAGGACTAGGAATAGACATATAAGACAACTAGAGGGTAAAAGATAAGTGAGACTTAGACAGATAATGATAAAAGATAAAATCAAATATGAGATAAATGACACTAAGAGATGATATGAAGAAACCAAGTCTATTAGGCTCTTTACAAACATGAAAAATGATATATCTTATCTTGATGGTTAACTTATGATTTTAAGTTGACAAACTCTAAATGTACATGTTATGAATTTATAGAGAAAATGGACAAATACCTCGCAGTCAATTTCAAAATAGTCATATGATGGCATGATAATATTATTAAGAAGAGTGCTAGAGTCAGGTAGAGGTGAAGGCTTGACAATTATATTCTTGTTCTTTATGTATAACCCTTTTAAAATAACTAAGTAGGCCTACCTTTTTCAAGTTTAGATACAACTTCATTTACAAAAAGAAAAGAAAAGAAGATCATCCTTCATCTAAAATAACTTAATCTTTTTTCTTTCCTAAAATCAACAATGTCTTTTCCACCAACTACAAATGTTCTTCTTCCTTACTACTAATCTCTCACGAAAAAGGAATGAGAGACAAATTCCTACAAAAATAAGATACTTGTTCATAGAACTAAACATCCATAAACATATAGTATTTACCTATAAAAGGATGAAAATATTTATATCTCTTTTGAAAATTAAAGTAACCAAGAAAAACACACTAAAGAGCACGAGGATCAAGTTTATCTCAATGAAAAAAATGAATATAAACATAACACCTTTAACTAAAAATCTTAGGATGAAGATTAAGAGTAGAAGGAATAAAGTGAAACCTTGATGAAATCCTCAAAGAAGTTTTATGGTCAATATTATAGGTAGACATCATATTAATAAAGAAGACAATAGTAATGACAATATCAACCTAACAACGTTTAAGAACATACATAGTAAAACTTAATGCCTGAGCTACCTGTATGAGATTATGGTTTATATGTTCTACTATATCTTTCTATTATGGTGTGTAGACAAATTGTATAGTAAAGGATGCTATGAATCTTAAAAAAATAAGCAAGAAGAATGAAATTGTGTAGACAAAAGTCATGGTTTATAACTTATGACCATTGTCATAATGAAAGATCTGCAATTAATAATGAAATTGTGTGATAATCATTTTACAAAATTAAGGAATAACATGTATAATATCACTCTTAGATTTTAGTAAATAGACCCAGCTTAGCCTAGTGAAATTATTAATAAAAAAATAAAATATTTATGACTTCAAGTAGTAAGGGTAGAAAAAAGACCCCGAATATCAATATAAACACTCAAAAAAACTTTGATCGTTTATTAAAATTTACTTTAAAAGGAACACAATGATTTTTAGCATAAATGCATTACTCATATTGTTAGCTAGAAATAGAAATATCATAAAATTGTTTTCCTTATCAAACTTAGAAAATAAATATTTTAAATACAAAAACAAAGCATGACCCAACCAACAATGCTATAATTTTATTTTATCATATGACTATTTTTTTCCCCCATGCTATGACCCAACCAACTTCTTTTTCTCTACTTGAATACATGGAACGAACTAATAATACATTACCATAACTCCTTTTACATGCAAATGGCAATAATACAAGAAACAAAACAAGAATAAGTAACAAATTATTTTATCAAATAGGATCACACCACAAATCCTAATTTAAAATTTTATTATTGAATATTTCACCACATAAAAATTCATAAAAAAACTCTATATTACAACTCTTCTAGGTTGCTTATATATTAGTAAAAATTCCTAAATAAAATTGAAAAGATAATAAAAGATTTATAATCCAAATAAGAAAAAGAATCTTAAATTAACTAGAAAAAAATTAGCAATGCCCAAACAATAACTTTTAGATCATATTTGAAGGCTTTCCCCAACTCTAATGGGTATGAAATTTTAACCCTAAATAAATAAAGCCTTTATAATCTTTTTGAAATTTTTTAGCAAGTTCAAACAGTTGGATTAGAATATATGCTTGTTAATATAAAATTGTGTGTTAAAAAAAATAATTAATGTCACTCTCCCAGTAATTAAGCCCCTGATTTGATCATGATATTCACGTTTCTCATCTGGTTTATACCACCTAGAAAATGGTGGTTATATAGAATTTGATGGAGTTAGAGCAACAAATCCGGAGTCTAATAGATGATAGTAGACAAACTCGAGTGGTAAAGGTATGTTAATATGTGACAAATGCATTTGAGTAGTTGATGCTACAACGAGACCTGACGGGTCCACATAACTAAGATTTCCCACCCGAGAGCCATCTTTTGATTTATCTCCTGTCATTGTTCTGGAACCCATGATAGGACATCCAATTTTTCCCATTTTGATAGATTTTTCAATTCTTTCGGTAATCCTTACAGTATCAAAGAATTGTTGAGCTAAGTTCCCCATCAGATGTTTATAATACACAGATTTAAAGGTGTTGGCAAACAACATCACCATTTTTGTTTCTATTAGCAAAGGTTAGACTTTTGTTGTCTTATTTTGCTATTTTTGCATATATACCATCGCAGACTCTTGATCTCCCTTTTTCATGGCCATCAAACTGGTTTTGTCCTAAGTAGTTTCCAAATTGAATATATACTGCTTCAAGAAGACATATACCAGATCTTTCCATTTATTAATTTTTGTGCTATCTAGTCTCATATACCAGCTCAAGGCGAACCTTGTGAGATTATCCTAAAAGAAATAGATTAACATTTTATCAACGTGGATAACTTCAGCCATTTTATGTTGCAGTATGACCAGAGATGAGTGTTCTAGCCAAATATACTTAATGATATCCAACCTCTGAACTCTTTCAGTACGATAATTTTTGGAATCAAACAAACTTCAGCTACTCGTATAGGGTTAGTCATATCATTTGCTTCAACTGCTCTCAATCTCTTTTTTATAACAGACCACTTGTCATAGTCTATGGGACCAACAAATCTATCATAAAAGGATCCTTTAGTTGTTAAATCCATATTGATTGGAGTTTGAGATAGCTAGACAAAGGCAATAGTGATGTTGGTACTTTTGCGCTCTACTAACCTTTGGCATGCTATATATATATAGCCGAATTAGATAAAGCATGTCAATAATCAATTTATAAAACACTCTAAATCTTTACAGAACCATTGCTAGTCGTTAATGAATTTTTCACTTTGTACCCTTTCTCACATCATTTTGATTCTCCACAATCTCCTTCTTTTCTTTCTTCCCTTCTTTCTTTATAATCTGGAAGAAAAACAACATGTTCTTACTATTGCTCTAAACAACTACCACCTCTCTTTTAGGCGGTAATACTATATGCTTCCCTTCATATTAATGGTATATATATTACATCGTCCGCTATGGGAAATATCCTTATCATATTTGTACGATCCACTTAATAGTAAATGACATGCATCTATAAACACCACATCACACCAAACATATGAAAACATTTATTGTCCATAGAAAAACGAAACAAGATAATGTTCATCCATGATTACCTTGCTATCTCGATTTAACCACTTCTATTTGTAGGGCCTAAGATGTTTTTCTGTCTTGAGATGTAATTTTTTTTTTGTCTTTACTGACATTATATTCTCACAACTACCACTATCATCAATGATTAAATCAAATACCTTGTCTTTGGTGGTGTCATAACCCAATTCTGGTTTATTCCCCAAAAATCAATTTCTTTTTTCAAAATAAAAATAAAAAAATAAAATAAAGGCTGGCAACGTGGAGAGAGTAGACTGGGAAATCAAGCTGCAATTTTTAAAGGAATTTCAAGACCTAATTGTACCCCATTATGACCAAAAATGGAGAAAACAAATGCAAAGACAAGGTCAAATGAAATGATTATTGGACAAATTTGCATAAAAATTAAGTCCAATGATATAATTAAATTTTTAATAGGCCAATTTGATTTAATCATGGGCCAAATTAAATTTTAACTATGTTTAAGAATTAATTTGGGTCCAATTGAAGGATTTAATTAAGTGCAAGGACTTAATTATACTTTAAATGGGTCAAATTAATTTTATTTGGGGCTTAATTGGTGAAAAATTAAGTTTGAGAGCCTAATTTGGACTTAATTGAAAAGATTGAAATTTTAAGAGACCAAATTTAATTTTTACCAAGTGAATTGATTGAAATTAGGGGTCAAAATTGCATTAAATCAAAGGTTTAGGGTCAATTAGGGGTTCCATTGAACTAATTAGAAAGAACGCGGACTAAATTGGAAAAAAAATTCAGTTGGTTACTGTTCATCTTATTCCCCGCAAAGCTGCCCGAGTAGCTGCTTTCCAGGCGCATTTTCTAACTCGTGTGGCCCCCAAATCCGACACAGCATGCACCAACATGTCCACCTGAAACCCCTTTATCCCGAAGAATAGTCCGGTCGGGTCAAAAAAATTTGAAATGGCTCCGTTTATTGGCCTAAAGTGGCCACCTCGGGCAGTTTACAGCCTAGAGCTGCCAAATTTGGCAGCTCGAGGTGCACACTTTGAGCCAACAGTTGAGATGCTTCCCAACTGAATCAAGGGCTGCAATTTTCCCCCAACGTAGACAAGATTGTCCTCTTCCACTGCCTATAAATAGAGTCGGATTTGATGGTCAGAGATAGGAGAAAATCGGGTCCAAAGTAAGCAAAAAAACCAGCCTTCCTCCCACTTCTTGCTGCAGATTTTCTTCTTTTCTTCCTCTTCCAGCTGCAACCTTTCCAGCCACCAACAACTTCTCCACCACTAGCTCCACCACAGGTAGCTATCCTCCCCGCCAGCCATCGCCGCCACGCCAGGTGGTCCGCTCCCCTTCCCCTTCTTCTTTGTCATCTCTGCTGAGTGAACAGTGGACTATTCACGCATGAACAGCAGACATGAATTATAATTCATGTCTACTGTTCATGCAGTATACTATATCCTTTTTTTTTTTTAATAATTTCAAAAATATTCAAAAAATCATATAAAAAATTGTGGTTTTCTTAAATATTTTTCCACCAAGTTTGCTTAATATTGGGTTGTATACTTACATTGTAAGATACAAGTCCGGTGTTAAAATACCCGGTTTTTTCAAAATATTTTTTTTAAAAAATTTCAAAAAGAAAAACAAATGTTTTATCGCATACGGCCAAGTCCTAAAAATTTTCCAAGCATTTTTTTTTTCAAAAAAAAATTGCATCTTTCTCACGTTTTGAAAAAACAAAAAATGGATATCATAACTAGTTTATGATTATCCATTAGGGTTTGACCAAAATATCAAAAACCTTTTTCCAATCTTTTTTTTCTAGGATCTAGATGTAGACTTTAATATTTGAAAGGTGTAAAATTACATGATAAAGTACACCCTCAAGTATTAAAGATACAAGGTGTAAACAAATATCATTCAGACTTTAGAACGGTTAGGATTTAATCCAATAAGATAGAGACTTTCTCATGAAGATAGATCTACCTTTAACCTTAGAAAGACCAACGAATAGAAATTCGACCTAGAAAAACAATCAAACAACAATGCAGCTTACCTTAGGTAGGGTGCACTGGGGGTGATGCGTCTTCCCCTTGCATAACCAGTCCCTACTCAGACTCTCGCAGACCATAGGTTCCTAGTGACCATAATATTAGGTGGCTACTCCAACGAACCAAGCAAAACACAAATAATAAAAAATTCACCAGCGAACGCCGCGCGGGATTTTCTAACGTGCGACAGGTGGTATAAGTTGAACTGAAAAGACTCATGCGTAGCCAATCCTTACCTAAATCACTCTTAAAAGCAAATATGTTTTTCAAAATGTCTAAGGTTCCATCACCTTGAAAAAGCTCTTTGCTATCATTTAAATTATTATAAACAAGATCACATGCTCCTTTATTAAGTTTTTCTACAAATAGATTTTTATCCGGATGACTTTTAAGCTTATGACACTTAATAATTCAAGGTACTAACTCACCATATCCGAAAAACTTCAATTTAAAACTAAATCTAGATAAAGAAACCTAACTTGTGGTTTGTTTAGCTACTGATATACATTGAATGAACACTTTTTATTTGTTGGTGTATAACTCCCTATTATTCTAGTTAAACCAAAAGCCATATCTATTAGTTATAATAAGAACCTATTATTTATCTAAAGTATAAGCCCATTTATAGGTTTTTGAAATTTTCTATAAAGATTGCAAACGTAACATGTTCTGCATAAACCTTTGTAATTAATTTAGGTACTTGACAACAAACCTTTTTTTCATTTATAACAGATTATTCCTAGCCACCAGTTGATATAAATTATTAGTGTATTCATTAATAGTTCTCCTACATTATCTCAATGTATGGAGTTATTGGTATAAAGTTTGAATATACCTGAATGGAAAAAGTGCTCTTTCATCTTCTCCTAATAATTAATCTTACATTTTCTTTGTCACTCCTTACGATCCTTTAGTCTTATCATCTCTACCAACTTTAAGGTTAATTCTATAATTTGTCTCAACTTGTCTTCTATCATCAGTTCCTAAAAATCTCTTTCCTAAAAAAGAACCTCCTCATCCCCTCTTGCTTGAGTATATCATATTATGCGATCTCTTTTAGTTATGGTTGTTTAGTAGCACACAATAAGAAAATAACTACTAAGGATTGTTAGGTTATGAAACCAATAGACAAACAAAAACAACTTGAAAAAGACAATAAAAACAAGTAATACAAAATCATGTCAAATAGGGATCCATCATAAACCCTAATTCAAAATATTATTATTGAATATTTCACCATATAAACATTCTAACCAAGAACTTCTAGGCTATTTATATAGTACTAAAAAGTCCTAAACAAACTAGAAAAATAATAAAAGAGTTGTACTCCAGATAAAAAAAAAAACTTAAATCAATTAGAAAAAATCTAACAAATCTTGAATAGTAATTTATAGCCTTATTCGAAGGCTTTTCCAAACTCCTATTGGTATGAGATTTTAATTTTAAAGGAAATAAGGTCTCTAAATACTTCTAGAAAAAAAATAGCTTAATACAATAGTTGGATCAAAATTTATGCTTATTAACATAAAACTATATGTTAAAAAAATTCTTCTGCATTATCTTCTCTCCTTATTAATGCTAATCATTATTTTTATACGATTGTTATAAAAAACACAATGGGTAGAATGAAGGATTATAAAATAGTTAAGATGTTTGGTAAGTTAGCTAATAAAGAGAAGATGATTATTAGGAAGAGTATAGTTGAGTAAAATATAAGACATGGAAAGTGTGGGAGAGAGTGAGAAATTATTGACCCTAATAATTAGCATGAGAGCCCTTTTATCAACCTAAGTAATCTTGACATATAGAGACATTAGTTAATGAAATAAGGAAGAATTTTTAGTTATATGATTAAAAACCCGTATATCAATAACACAAGTGTTATTAATAGACAAAATAAAAGCTAAACTAGAATTACCTTCTTGAGAAAACTCTCGTAATACATGAGGAACAAAAAAGATTGCAATTGTTAGTAATAACAATATTGGAGTACTTTATATATTTTTTTCTTTTAGCATATATTATATGTCTAGTACTATTATAATGTGTAGTGATAAGCATATAAAGAATAAGGAGAGACAAACTGAGAACTATTCTTTTAAATGGCTCTTCTAAATGACTAGGGATAAAGCCTCAATATAATCTTTAGTATCCATGATAACCTATCCCTGAACTGCTTAATGAATAAAGAACTATACTTTATCCATGATAGATAAAGAAGAGGTAGTCAGGACATAGCCATTAATTTGATCTAAATTATGATAAAGTACTATAAAAAACATATAAACTCGATCTTCAGGCATCTTTTTTTTTTTCCTAAAACAACTACTTGACAACTCATATTATTAAGCCTTTAATAATGAATTTTTATAAAAATAAAATTTAGTTCATTATGGTATTCAATAAGAGATTTGCCACCCTGGAAAAAATTGAAAGGTTTTCTTTACCTGTTCATAAATATAAGAAAAAAATGTATATCAAGATAACTTTTTTTAATAGCATCACATACATCCATCACCATTTAACACTAAACAAAGTGTGACATAAGATTAGGAGTCGTGAAGCTGATAAGCCATTACTTAATTAGAGCATCCTAACTTTCCTATTTATCAAAACCTGGATCATCTTTAGTGGGTGCACCTAATCCCTTTTTGTAATATAACATTTCTTCATATGACCGACAATATACATTTTCATGATTTTAGACCACCATTTAGTTTAATATGGATTTGAGAGGAATTCTGTTGAATAGTCATAACAAGCAACATCTTGTTGTTCAAATTTACAAAGATCTTGTCATTGTTTGATGGTTGCTTACTCATCAGACATAGAAGACTAGGGTTAATTTAAATAGTTTTAGGAAAAAAATTATAAGAGAGTGTTAATAATAATTATTAGTAAAGATAAAAATAAAATAAAAAATAAAGAGTCAGACAGAACAAGAAAACTTGCATAACTAGAAAAGACCATGGTCACCCTAGTATTCCTCAACGAGGTTACCACTTATTTATAACTTAAGAATATTTATTATGTTAGTCCTTAAATCATTTCTAATGAGTCCTAAATTAGGGTATTTAGAGAGAGAAAAAGTCTTTAATGCAACTAGAGTAACATTGGACCATTGAATCCCGATTAAAAAAGATAAAGATGTTAAGACTTGTAGCCTACTTGTCAATTAAGAGTTTATGCCCTACAATAAAACATATACGAGGACCTTAAGTCCAAAACAACCTATCAAACTACTAAAATCCAATTATAAAAGGTACGAAATAATTAATGTATCTTAGAACCTGTTTGTTTTTGAAATTTTTTTTTTATTTTTCTTACTTTATTTTTTTTTGTTTTTTTAGATCGTTTTGATATGCTGATGTCAAAAATAATTTTTTTAAAATAAAAAAACATATTATTTTGATATATTTCCGAGAAAAAAAACTCTTAAAAACAACCGCTATCACACTCAAACACCTCCTTAATCTTCTATCCATTTGTCATATCATGTATTTAAAAATAAAATTGAACCCAAAACACAATTCCGATCGAGTTTGTCTCTTTAAAATAAAGTATGCAAAGAGAAATTAATTAGTAACATTAAATTTTTTAAAAATAAAACAAATAAGGTTAACAATACTAATGTAATTCTAGAAAAATTAAGAAAAACTACACGCATATAAAAAAAAAAAAAAACAAACTAAAGAAGGCTAGCTTCATCACCGATCAAGTAGGCTTTTTAATGGGTTTTTTTTCCAAAAATAAATAAATTATATTATAATAATAATATTGCCAATCACCTTTATTTATAATCATTAAGTAAATAAAATATAATATAAATTATAAAGAATACACACATATATAAAATGATATCTCAACTATGTTATATTATTTTTCAAAATCTTTTTGCGTCTCTGTTAGTTTTTCATTTTTTTTTCTAAAAAGTTATATGTATAATGATATTACTTTATTGGGTTTCACTTTGAACAAAAAAATATATATAAAAAGGAGAGATAATATAACATTCATGACCTATAAAAATGATAATAATATCTTTATTTTAGATTTCTCTCTTCTTCTAATTGTATCTTTTTATTTTTTTTTAAATATACTAAAAATTAACTAGGATACTACTAATTAATCCTAGCACTATAAAATTAACATATATTAAAAGGCTTTGGCATTTCACTATATCGATATATAATAAAATGCTTTGGTCTTTTATAATTTTTTTTCTTGTAATTTCATTATTTAATGTTGAGTTTAATGCATATTGGACTTCATGATTTATTTTATTTGATTTTTTATGGAGTTATCTCAGTCTTACGATCTATATTTGACAGGTTAATCCAAGTTGATATAACTCATTTTTATTGTATTTTTTAATCATTTTTTTTTCTCTCAACTCTATCCTTCATTATTTGGGTTGATTAAGAATTTGACATTATTTTTTCTTATTTACTATCTATGAGATTATCATGGTCTCATGGCTCAGATTGCGAGTTATGAGAGTTAATCAGGTTAGCCCGAGTTTTTTTTATTGTATTTTTTTTTAATTTCATCCTTCAATATTAAGTTGATTGAAAATTTGATTTTTTTTTTGTTTCTATAAAATTATCTCGGTCTTATGATCTAGATTTGACAAATTAATCAGGGTTGACTTGGAATATTTTTTTTTAATTGATTTTTTTTTCAAAATTAATCCTTCAATATATGATTAATTGAGAATTATGCTTCATATTTTTTTTTTCTTTCTATGGGTTATCATGATTTTATAACCCAAGTTGAGAGTTAGCCTGGTTGCCTCGAGTGTTTTTTTGTTCTTTTTTGAATTTATTTTTTTCAATTTCATCTTAAATATTAGGTTGATTTAGAATTAAGTTTCATAATTTATTTTGGTCTTCTTTCTATGAGATTATCTCGGTTTCATGACTTGGGTCACGGATTTGGTTGATTAACTTGGATTGACTCGAGTGGTTTTTTTGTGTCCTTTTTTAATTGATTTTTTTTTTAAATTTCATCTTTTAACATTAGGTTGATTGGAAATTGAATTTCATAATTTTTTTAATTTTCTTTCTATACGATTATCCTAATCTCATGACTAAGGTTTGGTAGGTTAACTCGGGTTGACCCGACACATTTTTATAATTGAATTTTATTTTCAATTTTATCATTCAATATTGAGTTGATTGAGAATTTGACTTAATGATTACTTTTTTTCTACAAGGTTATCATGGTCTCATGATCTGAGTTGGAGATTTGACATGTTAATCTATGTTAATCTAAATAAATTCAAGTAAATCCAATCATTTTTGTTTTTTTTAATTGAATATTTTTTTTTAATTTCATCATTTAACATTGGATTAAATAAGAATTTTATTTCAATTTTTTTCCATGGACTTATCCCGGTCTCATGATTTGGATTTGATAAGTTAACTAGGGTCGTCTTGGGATATGTTTTTGTTTTTTTAATTGATTTTTTTTTAAATTAATCCTTCAATATCAGATTAATTAAGAATTGTATTTCATAATTTTTTTATTTGCTTTTTATAGGGTTATCATAGTTTCATAACCCAAGTTGTGAGTTAGCGTAATTGCCTCAAGTTTTTTGTTCTTTTTTAATTTATTTTTTTTTCAATTTCATCTTTCAATATTAGATTAATTGAGAATTAAGTTTCATAATTTATTTTAGTTTTTTTTCTATGAGGTTATCCCAACTTCTTAACTTGGGTCACGGATTTAGTTGGTTAGCTCGGGTTGATTCATGTGTTTTTTTTTTTAATTTCATCATTCAACATTGGATTGATTGAGAATTGAGTTTCATAATTTGTTTTAATTTTCTTTTTATGTGATTATCTCGGTCTCATGACTAAAATTTGTTAGATTAACTCGGACTAACTCAATTTATTTTTCTAATTGAATTTTGTTTTTAATTTTATTATTTAATATTGAGTTTAAATTGGGTTGATTCAGAATTTAACTTAATGATTATTTGTTTTTTACAGGGTTATCAAAATCTCAGGATCTGAATTGAAGATTTAATAGGTTAATCTACGTTGATTTGAGTAAATCTGAGAAAATTAAGTAAATTTAATATCAATATTTAAATAAAAATATATAAAATAAATTTAATATTTTACAATTTTAATAGTTAAATAAAAATATTTAATTGTTTTTAGTGCTTGGTCAAAAGCCCACAACTTGGTTGTATCTGTTGAATAAGAAGACCCATCACTCACTATCTCTTTGTAATTTGCACATTTCTGGGCAATCTCTCCTCCCTTGCGGCCACGGATTCCCACACCAATTTTTGACATGAAAACAGTAGTGTGGTGACCGGTCGATGACAAGGACAACCACCCAACTTTTACGAGTCTATCAAGAACAATGCTTTTTTATTGTTAATTAATTACTTTTGAGGTTTAGGGGTTTAGAGAGAAAAGAGAGAGACTTGAAAGAGAAACCAAAAAATGGGAGAGACATTCGCTTACAAGGAATACTTAGCCGGTTTACTTGCTGGTGTTGCTACTGTTATCACTGGTCACCCTTTTGACACTGTCAAGGTGAGTGCTTTACAGGTGCCCATCTATCAATTTTCAGTCTTTTGATTCAAAACTTGTTTAAAATGAAATTTTATGACGTGGGCAATCATAAAGTTTGTTGCTTTAGATTTGGAGTTTGTGGGGATGCTTAAAGGGGTAGTGAATATGGGTCTTTCTGTTGATGGTTACTGGTCTGTGCTAATTGGTTTTTGCGTAGTTTTGACAATGGTTTGTTGCTGAATTGTGTGCGTATTTGTGTTTATTAGGTGATGCTACAGAAACATAATACAGAAGCACATGGGATTAAGTACAAGAATGGTTTGCATTGCACGGCTAGGATACTACAGACTGAAGGAGTATGCTTTTTCAACGTTTTCTTGCGAAGCACAAAATTAACTCAATGATTTCTAAGTTGAATTAGATTGATAAAGTGGAAATTTTTAAATATTCAATTATGTTTATGCCAGATTAAGTTCGTGTATCAGTTTATGCGAAGATAGGCTGCATACTTTTTTTGATCTGAAGAATTCAACAAAATCGTTTGTGGGTACAATTTTGTAGGAATATGCCTTTACCATGTTTGGTGACTTTAATGATATTGCTTACTGATTTGTTCCAAGGTTATTTGCTTGATTGGTAGATTCATGTTAAAATCTGCGAGTGAGAAGATTTTCGGTTTGATGATGTTACTTCACCTATGAACTCATAAATTTCAGCAACATGCTTCTGCTCTTCGGTCCCTGACATTGTTTTATTGCTTTTAGTCATTCTGTCATTGGAAGTTGATTAAAATATCTTGTAATTATCCTTGCTGCACCGCTTCTAGGTCATACACTGCTTTAGTAGAACATCTCATGAATTATAGTGCATGTTCCTGACATTATTCTTTTTGAAAGGATAGCTAGGTGATAGTTGTTATTGACAGGTTAAAGGACTGTATAGAGGGGCAACATCATCTTTTGTTGGAGTGGCTTTCGAGAGTTCCCTTCTTTTTGGCATTTATTCCCAAACAAAGCAGTCATTGCAGGTCTGTGTGAAGTTAGTTGGAAGAGCCTTTTTGTGCATTTATATCTTTTGAAGTCTTGTTGATATTTGAATCTATCATGTGACTGTTTATCACCTCTTTCTTACTCGTGAAGGGAGGAGGTCAAAGTGATGTGCCCCGACCTCAAGTAATAATTCCATCAGCAGCATATGGCGGAGCTATTATTAGTTTTGTATTATGCCCATCAGAGCTAGTAAAAGTAAGTCAGTTGTGGTCAGTTGTGGCTTTCATATATATCGGAGTGCCGTCTCCCTTCTGTTTTTTTTTCTTCTGTAGCATTATTGTGAAACCATGTTTCTTCAGTGTAGGATGCAAATTCAAGGCACTGACTCCTTGGTTCCAAAGTTCAGTAGATACAGTAGCCCACTTGATTGTGCCCTCCAGACAGTTAAAAATGAAGGGGTGAGAAAACCCTCTGCCTATTAGAAGCTTAAATTTATGATGCAGTCTTAGCTGATGGATAACCTTTCAGGTTACAGGCATTTTTCGTGGAGGTTTTACAACGTTGTTGAGAGAATCTATTGGAAATGCTGTCTTCTTTAGTGTTTATGAGTATGTCCGTTATTACATGCATTTACAATTGAAACCCACTTTATCTGACCACAGCAATTTGACTGACATGGGGATCGGAATTGTGACCGGTGGCCTTAGTGGCGTAGCTGTAAGTACGCTGATAACCTTGCATATCGTGAAAAAAACTGTTTAGTGTGCTTCATGAAGTCATTTGATTCAGTTTTTCATTCTGATGCTATCCAGTTTTGGTCTGCTGTTTTGCCCTTGGATGTGGCGAAAACTATCATCCAGACAGCTCCAGATAAAAGCTCCACAAGAAATCCATTTGCAGTTCTGAATTCTGTAAGATGTCCTGTTCCTCTCTTTCTGTTGATTTCAATAGCTCTCCCTAGTTCTAATACCAGGGCGATGTTCAGTAAACTTTAAAATACTGTTCTTTAAGAAAACAAAGAAACCAAATTAATTCCTTTTTTGATAGATCTACAGCAGGGCTGGACTTAGAGGATGCTATACAGGTTTCGGTCCGACAATAGTGAGAGCATTTCCTGCTAATGCCGCTGCAATAGTCACCTGGGAGCTAGCCATGAAAATGCTAGGGATAAATCGTGACTAGAAGAGGCAGTTAGCTACCAAGGATTTCTAATTTTTCATTGCATCACCATTATTGGGTTTGACGCATGAAGTTCTCTAGATTGCACCGGGGATGATTTAATTGAACTTTGAGCTCCAAATAGTAATTCTTCAAGACGATCAGTGCTCTGATATTGCTGCCTGAAAGATAAGGTAGTGATTTTTTTTTTCTTACTTACAGATTCTATATAGGAAGGTCGTGAATTAATCCTGTCCTCAGTTTGGAGATGCTTATGCAAGTCATGTTTCTAGGATGTAGTCCTTTGGTCACATCCATCATCCGTGGCTGAAGAATTTCAAATAATAACGGCTTAATTTTAAAAATATTTTTTTTTATTTGAAAATATATTAAAATAATATATTTTTTATTTTTAAAAATTTATTCTTGATTTTATCATGTCAAAATATTAAAAACAATTAATTTAAAATTAAAAAAAAATAATTTTTTAAAAGGTACAGTTTAACTATTCCAAACAAAACTACAATTCCAAACACCCATTAGATCTTGTGGAAATTAATTGCCATAATTCAAGAAGATAATTTGGTGTCATTCCTGCTCTTTTACCCCCCTACTTGCATTTCAATCGTCGGCAAAAATTCCGATCTTCGGAGGCTAGCAATTTAGCATGGCTTAACATTTATTACTTGTTTTGTTTTTTTTTTTTTTATTAGAATCTCGAATATTAATTAAGATATATATAAGCTAAAATATATAAAAGCTGATCTGAACATCTACAATTAAAAAAACAAAATTAAAATCTTTCTCCTCACCCAAATAATACAAATATGATATCCATTTATTGAATGGTTTTAATTAAGTGCAGATCATGGATTATAATTAATAAGAAAGCTAAAGATTTGACAGAAGAGAGAGAGCATGCCAATGATCACATATTTAGATATTTTAACCAATCTAAATATGCTTGGAAGAGGCACTTTATGGGGGAAATAATACGTAATATTCTCCCTCTTTTTGTAGTGAGCCTTCCTCCAGCACTCCTGAGAGATTTCAAGTCTTGTCAGTTCGATCCTTCTCCTTGATATTCAGCCGAGCTTTTCCGACGCCGTTCATTGTGCCCTGCTAAACGCCTCCGGCAGCTCCTTTTGCTGTCATCAAACTCTGATAAATCATGGAACCTGCAGGCACCATTTCGAAGAGACATGCTTAAAAGAATTTATTAAAATCAAACTCTGACAAATCATCGAACCTGTAGGCACCTTTAGTTTATTGCTGTTCTATGATATATCCATGTCAATTAGTTCAATTAAACTAATTTGCAAACATTCAAAATATGATATTTCAATATAAATGGATGAAAATACTCTTTTAATTCAATAAAAAACACCCGTTTTAAAGTAAAAAAATAATAACTATCGGTCGCATGCATTTATATGATAGTTTCAGTATACAACCAACTTTACTGAGGTTCAAAAGCTTACATAATTTATTTATTTTTGTTTTGTGTTTTATCAACTAAATTAGAATATATTTTTGTTAGTTTCTATTGAGATGATTTATATATTTACGTGTTATGTCAATGATCGAAATAAGTAATTAATAGAGTGATATTTTAGATAAGAGGGACAAACTAAAGATTACTTTAAATTAGTTTTAAATAAAAAATATGATAAAAAAATTGTGTAATATATAATTACATATTAATTAATAGATTTTTCTTGAATACCTATGTGAAGAAAGTTTTTCCATATTCTTGGTATAATAATATTTATTGTATTATTTCATTAATGATTAAAAATTTTAGGTTTTAGAGAGTTTAAAAGAAATTTAAAACACAATTTGATAAATCAAGCATAACTTTTAATCTGATTATTGGATCGAGCTGAATTTTAAAAATAGATTTTGAAGATCTTGTTCATATCATATTAAAATTTCATGATGATAAAAAATTTAAAAAATCTTTAAAACAAGACTGGGAAGTTATTATCCATATATGATAAAATCTTAGAACTAATATAAATAAATATATAATTTATTCTTATTCAGATTTTATAAAAGGTTTTCTCTATATTGAGGTTTTCTCTTAGATTTCTTATATCTATAACTTTAGATCATGAAAACTCTAGCTTCTATACTATACTATACTATACACCTCTTCAAATAATCTTGATGCTGAAAATTATACAAGTGTATGTGAGTAAGAAATTGTACGAATACAAGTGAGTTGTCTATTTCAACTCATTTTTCGATGTTGTATACGACTTCGATATTGAAAGCAAATTTGTGCACATGGTGATTTTCAAAGGACACAGCTGCGCTGCCCCCCCATTAATTGTAGCTTGTTATACATAAAGTTAGATGTTAATTTTGTGAGCAATTATTGAGTTAAATTTTCTTTTATTTCATGATTAAATAAATCTAGCTAGCTAGAACTCTCTACTCGCAACAAAAGAAAAACACAATCGACTAGTGGACAAATCGAGATGCTATTAAGGCGACTCGCACTTTGTCAAATTAGGAATAAGTAATTACTATATATATTGACTAATTAAGGTTATTAATTATATTGACTAATTAAGGATATTAAGAGTAATATGAAGAATGGACAGACATTAATGGGAGTGGGGTTTTATGGTGTGCCCCTTTTTTAATCTTTCTCTCTAATGACTTGTGGTAGTTTTGTGATCTCCAGCTCACATACCTATCCTTTGGCCACTGTATTGTCATGCGTGACTTGTGAACAAAGAGAGTTAGGTATACGTACTTATGTTTGAATATTTAAAAGCAATCAAATTCCTAGTGTTTATTTTTGCTTTACAATTCATTTTTTAAAATGTTTATTTTTTTTATTTTAAAAAACAACAAATTAATATTTTCTCAGATGTTTTTGAATAGTTTTAATAATTTTGATGAGTTGATATTTTTAAAAAAATCATTTTAATAAAACATACTCTTTCAAAAAATACCCTGCTATACAATATTAAACAATAACTCAATTGATTTACATGAATTTTAATATTTATTTTCAAATACAAAACAATACATTAATAATATTTTTCCCCAAAAAAGTTGTTTTCTTTTGGTTTTTGGCGCTTAAGAAATGTTTAGTATAATGTTAATTTCAAGAGTAAATTAAACAAGATATTTATTTTTTAGAAGAAAAAAAAACACCTACAAAGTGCACAATTTTATCACGGGTAAATGATAAATAACAAGAAAATGACTTTTCGAAAATTGTGAGCCATTGAATTGTGATTTTAAAGAGAAACGTCCCAATAGTAAATCTCACTAAAATAATAGATCAAATATATTACCTAAAGTATTTTTTGGTGGTTTTCCTTAATGTTTGTGTAGCATCATGTAAGTACATTTTTGTAAGAAGTAGAAATGCTCCTTTTTTCTTCCTCCTTCTTAGTTACGGGAGAGGAGAGTTTTAGCTTCCAACCTCCTCTTTAGTCTTCAGGGGAAATAGGGTCAGGGTCCAAGCATAAATATAAGAAGACACAAGGATTTTAATACTATATTTCTTTTATGGGGAAATGTTTTTGGTATTTAGGTTAATATTTGATCTCTTATTTTCAGGGGTAAACTCATCATAGAAAAACATATATTTGTCTCTTTAATTTCTTCATATCATGTAGGAAGGGGGGATTTCTTCTTTTTCTTCTCTTTTTGGGGAATTAAAGAGAAATTCTTCAGGAGAAATTACTTCCTCATGATATTCATTTGGATGCAATTAATGGATAATTTCTTTTTATGAATATATTTTATAATCCCTACATTCATTTAAAATCTAATTTCAACATCATAACTCAATAATAGAAAGTTCTAAATTATAATTTGAGGAATTATATCACAGATCTCTACCCCCATTTAGCTATGAAAATATATCGATTTTGGGCTTGTTTTCATGCTAATTAATGGGATACTAGATTTCCTTTAAAAGTCTATATTTAAGTTTAAATCTTCATAATCAAGACAAATAGTCATGTACATGAGCCACAATAAATAATGGTTCACAATAAAAAAAAGAAATGTTAATTTCAAAAACTAGCTTGAGAAATTAGTTTTTTTCTTTTTTAATATAGATAGATAGATAGAGCTAATTGGGATTCAAACTTTGTTTCTTTTTTACCACTATTGGAAGGATAGAAAAAATAATCTGTGCAGCTGATTTGAAGTGTTGGAAATAACGAGGAAAATTAGGGTTTCACCTGCTACATTGCTGGCAAAAGCGTTGCTGCAGTCCATTGACGGGAACAAAGGGAGCTTTGGCATGGAACTCACAAACCTTATGGCGTCTATGGTATCGCTTGGCATCAGTCAGATCAGAGGTGCAATTATCTGCTTGACAAGAAACCGGCAGCATTGACGACGACCCACCACCACTAGATCCTTTCTTTCCTTTCTTCTTGATCTTGTCATCATCTACAAACCCTAGCCCTCCACCAATATCTTCATCGTCCTCTTCTTCCTCTTCATCTTCTATTTCCTTCAAGCTCCTCTTTCCTTCAGCTTTGCTTGTTTCCATATTCAGAAACAAATAGAAGGGTAGCTAAAAAGAAGAAAACAAAAGATATGAGGCAAACAAGAAGCTACAAGACCTTGATAAATAGGGTGGAAAAAGGAGAAGAACTTTGTGTGAGGACCACATTCTTCATTTTTTTTTTATTCCTTATCAGAATACTAGTGAAGGCTAATTAAGTTTTAAGCTATAGCTTAAAAACTATATACTCGATTCCTTGTACGGTTGTCGCTGTATATGTGCAGTATACATACATATACTCTTCCTTCCACGGCCTTGTTCCAGATTTTTTTTAATGTAAAACAGTAAAAAGGTGTTAAAATGGTTTCAATTAATCATATTTTCGGCCATAAAAAGAAATTTATATAGAAAAATTTGGAAATCAACTCCAAAATTATAGTAAAAAGGTGTTAAACATGGTCACCATTAAGAGGATAGCTAAGTGTATGTTTTTTCCAAGATTGTACTTATGAAATCCTTTCTCATAGAGCATCATGACTGATCAGATTTTTATATATATATATAAAATATACAAATGTTTATTAATACACTTTTTTAGTATAAAAAACTTAAAGTTTCTTGAAATTGATTTTATATAATTTAAGTGAGATAAGTCTAAAAATAATAGAAATAACTTATATAAATAAGTTTGACTAAAAAAATCAAGATAATATATATTTTTAAATATTAAAATGACAACATATTAGATTGACTTAGACGTCAATCTTAAGTTAATATGTTAAATTTGCTATCGAGATTATAAAATCTCGATAACTATATAGAAAACATATATAAAAAAATATTAAATTTAATTTTCAATCAATTTAATATAAACAAATAAAATAAAAAATGAAAAAATATATATACACAAAGAAAAACAATTGTTATATGCAAACAAGGAATTTATTACTATCGTTTATCCATGTCGAAAGGCCAGCTGATATGTTGATTGTTGTAAAATCTACGGTGGATGTCACGCCATTAGTTTTTTTATGGGATTCTAAAAAATGCAACCATGCAGCGAGAAATTAATGATGTTGCCACCAATTGTTTGGCTAAAAACAAGTTCTTCAATTAATTAACTTCTCATTATCATTATTTTAAATTGAACCAAACTAGGTTAATATAAAAAATAATATTGAGTTGGGAGTGTGATTTGATTATAAATTTAAATTTAAATAAACTAGATTAATATAAAAAATTCAGTTAAAACTTAATTTTTTTTCTTTCAACATTATTTTTTTATAAAATAAAAAATTATTAAATTGATTCGAGTCAATCTAGATTAATCCTTTTATATCGTGAATTAAGATTTATCATAAATCAATCCCCTATTAAATTTAAAAATTATGATCACAAGTGAAAGGAAAAATTATATTCCATCACTGAAAAATATTCAAATACATCATTATTTTCATATTATAATTGTACAACAAATAAGATAAAAATTGAATCTTATTATTAGAAAAGCATTTAATAACAATGCTGTTTGGAAACATCTCATATGTAAAGTAGTAGTTGATACTTTCATCAGTTTATGTGATAAACTAGGTTTTTTAAAACTCATAAACTTGGATTATCCTTACAAGGATTTATTGCATCTTATGTTTATACATGAATTTAAATGGTAATATGTGAAACGGGAACATATTACACTATCATGTTATATCATGTTAGATGAAAGACTAATATCCACAAACTATTATCAAAATTCTCTAATCAACTAGAACAATAAAAAAAATGTTTATTTAAAGTGACTAGAACCCTAATAAATTGGAATACAATTAGACCCCGACAAAAGAAATAAATACATGAAATAAACAACCATTAAACATAAATCTAGATAGTAATCTAGATCTACACACAAAATTAAGGATCATCAAACCTAGATCTTATTTTGATTGGACTTTTATTAAGCAACTAAACAAAAGTTTAGAACTTTTCTAATCCCAAGAGAAAAAAAGAAGAAGGAAAGGGGATTGAATCTTAGATAGGCGTGCTAAAGAAATTTCAAGGCTTTGAAGAAAAGGAGGAGAGAGTGTTCTAGCTTAATTTCAGTTTATTTTTTAACATGTTGTTAATTATTATATATTCATAAAAAAAAATTTGTCTAATTTTTTTGTTAGCGATGATAAAAACTTACATGTGAGAAAATTCAGAGGTTGACTCCCTCTATCTTATTTATTTATTTTGTCCATTATTGATCATTTTATCATTATTTATCAACAAATTATTTATTCCTTCATCTATTATACAAAAATTATAAAAACTACTAGCCATTTGATATGTATTTTGTTTTGGTTTTTTTTAAAAAAAAGGTGGGCTCTTTCCAAGCATTCTTTAATTGTAAATGAAAAAAAGAAGTTAAAGAATAAATTTAGAAATAAAAATATTCAATTTAAAAAATAAAAAAGATACTAGTTAATAAAGTTAATAAAGGTTAACATGCTAAACCTACAATTCAGGTCATGCTCCTCATGGAACTTAATATATTTTTGTTTTTAAAATTATGTTTCATTTAATTATATGTCAACTAGGTGAATGTCATATTTTTTTTTTATCAAACATCAATTTTCTCTTTTACAAAAAAAAAAAAAAGGGTTGCTTGTGGGACTAAAATAAAAAATAACCCTATTTTTTTTTTATGTTTTCATAAAAAAAGTCAAGGCAAAGAAAAAAAACTTTTAAAAAAATTAAGCGATGAAATGGTGTATTTATATATTTTTTTTATTTTAAAGGGTTAACAACACATTAAATGATGATTATGATAAAATAAGCTAGGTACGTGGGCCTACCCACGTGTCTGACCCATAAAATAGCTTAGCTCGTGTGCTAGGCTTTTTATTTTGTTAATAGTAAGGGGTGGATGATGCATTGTCTATTGGTTTAGTTTCCAGTGATCAAGGGTTGCTGAAAAATCAAGTCTTTTATATTTTTTTTACTCAAAACATTCTGAAAACACCATAGATATCATGATAAACCCATACATGCACTATAAAAACTCAAAAACCATACAAAAATTCAAAATAAACTCAAAATAAAAAAATCTTCCCGAGCTTATATATGTTTTTAGACTATTTAAATGTGAAAAATACCTAAGTGAAGCTCTTTTCACTAAATAGAACCCTTTAACATCAAGATCGACCATTTTGATAGTTAGAATCAGTGTAAACCAAGGTTGTCAATTCCGTTTTAGTAGGTGTATCTTTTTTTCAATTGGAATGAAATCTTTCAGTTTCAGAGTGTTTCGGCGTGCCGTTTCGGGGTTGTACTGTTCATATATATATATTCAACAAACATAATTCAAATTCAAGATAAATTAATTATAAATTATGCAATACAAACACAATGCCAAACAAATATAATTTCAAAATTTAAAATATTTCTAAATAGTCAAGATTAAATAGATCTTTAACTTAAAGTAATTCAACTTAAACAAAATATCAAAATATTATGAAAGTAAAATGTTTTAACAAAAATATTTTAAATATAAAGTTAGGTCAATGTTATCAAGTGGCTAATGGAATCTAAAACATCCCTTGTTTTGCTCAAATTCCTGCAAAGTATAAACATGGAAAAAAACAACATAAATATAAACCATATATATTAGTGATAAATCTAATTTTAAAAAATTAATATCATTGTTAATGAAAATAGTAATAATAATTTTCAATATTATTATTAATATCATTGCTATTGAAAATAGTAATGAAAAATAGTTTTTTATTTTTTTTATTTTTATAATCGGGTGGTTTAATTAATGAAATTGAGCAAGGTTCAATTTGATTCAATGACTTTTCAAGAGCGGAACGGAACATGTGGAATGAAACCGGAACGTTTCGAGCGGAATTTAGCCGAAAAATCCAGAACGGACCGAGATTTAAAATGAGATGAAATTTGTTCCGTTTTTTGAATTGGTATGAAATGTTTCGGCTATTCCGGGCGGAACGGAACAGAATTGACAACCTTGGTGTAAACAAGGATTTGCTATTTCTAACATCAAAATGTGATGACTTTTTCTTTCTTCTCTTAAAGCAGGGATTGAAAAATAAAAATAAAAATAAAATGAAATTTTTAATTAAAATTGATTTTTTAAAAAAAATTAAAAAATTAGAGGGACCTAATATTCATAAGTCAGAAAGTCTGAGGACTACAATTAATAGTTTTCCAAAAGTTCAAAAAAGCTAATCATATATGTTTTTAGACTATTTAAAGGTGAAAAATATCTAAGTTAAACTCTTTTCACTATATAGAATCCTTTGACATCAAGATCAATCATTTTAATGGTTAGAATCAGTAAAACAAAGATTTTCTTTTTCTAACATCAAAATACGATGACTTTCTCTTTCTTCTTTAAAGTAGGGATTGAAAAATAAAAATAAAATTAAGTTTTGGAATAAAATTGATTTTTTTAAAATTTTAAAAAATTAGAGGGACCACAAAATTCATAAGTCAGAAAGTCTGAGGACTACAATTAATATTTTTTCAAAAGTTCAAAAAAACTAATCATTTTTGTCATTTCTTTCACTCTAATACCCTATGTTTTAATCTTACAATTTTCTAACAAATCAACTTAAATTATCCATCATTTGGTTCTATAAAGGTAAAATTAAAAAAATAAAAGTTAGGCGAAAACTCTTTAGTCAAATAGTGGTGGGGGAACCTTTCCCCACATGCATGTTTTAATATTTTGTTAATGATGTACTGGAAAATATAGACATCCTGAAATAATATTGTATATATTTGATTAAACCATTAATTAAAAAATAATAATAAAAAGTCGGGAAGATAGAATAAGTCATTGGAGAATAACTTTTCATAGATATATAGAGTTTGATTATTGGATTTCCATTGTCATGTTGAGAAGGAAATATATATGACCGTTCATGTTTTTATTAATTCACTATCAATTTAATTTGAATTCAATAATTTGTCTTCCATTAAGAACAAAAAATATCAAATAATATAAAAATTGTGATCATTGATATCATAATTTATCTTCAATTGAAGAAAAAAAAATCAAATAGTTAATTGAAGAATAAAAAACGTCTTTGTCTGAACAATGTGAATTTTTGCATTGTTAGGGTATTATTCAAAGGTGAAAGAAATCCAGATTATCCATCGATTTTTCAAAGTTGTCAATCACGATTAGATGCTTACTGTACGACTCGCACGCTGGTTTGAGTAGTTTCCTTTGGCATCTGATGCTCAAAGGCCTGGCCAAGTTTTTTCTTCTTTTAAGAGATAGTAGTAACATAATTCATTGGTTAAAAATTTAGATTCATGACTTGTGATTTGGTTGGTTTGGAAAAAAATTTAGTTAAAATTTGTTGATTTTTTTAATTTTTTTTTATATATAAAAAAACTAAATTAACTTAAATTAAATCAGATTAACTTACATAGACCCGTAACTCAAGATTTGTTCCCGATAAATTTTGAATAAAGTTTAAAAACTATGTTTATAAGTGAAAAAAAATTGAAAAATATAAAAATATCTCATTGTTTTCATATTATAATAGTAAAAAAAAGGATAAAAATTGAATCTTATTATTTGAAAAATATTTAATAACAATTTTGTTGGAAACATCAATAATGAAATCTCATATGTAAAGTAGTAGTTTATACTTTCATCAGTTTATATGATAAGCTAAATTTTTTAAAACTCATAAACTTGGGTTATCCTTACAAGGATTTATTACATCATATGTTTATACATGAATTTAAATGGTGATATGTGAACGAGAAAACATATTACACTATCATGTTATATGAATTAAAGATTAATATCCACAAACTAGTATCAGAATTCTCTAATTATCAATTATAACAATAAAAAAAATGTTTATTCAAAGGTACTAAAACCTTAATAAGTTGGAATAAAAGACCCCATAATTAATAGAGACAAATACACAAAATAAACACCTATTAAATATAGATATAGATAGTAATCTAGATCTACACATAAAATGATCATCAAACCCAGATCTTATTTCGAACCCAAATCCTATTTCAATTGGACTTTTATTAAACAACTAAACAAAAATTTAGAACTTTTCTAATCCTAAAAGAAAAAAGAGAAGGAAAGGGGATTGAATCGGAGGGTTTTTTTTTAGAGATAGGCATGCTAAAGACATTTCAAGGCTCTGAAGAAAAGGGGGGGGAGTGTTGTAGCTTAATTTCAGTTTTTTTTTTTTGTTTTTTTTATCATGTTGTTAATTATTATGTACTCATAAAAAAAAAGTTCTCTATTTTTTTTGTTTGCTAGGATAAGAACTTAATTTCATGTGAGAAAATTCCGAGGTTGACTCAACTTTTATGAAAAAATTATTCAATCCTTCTCTATTGTACACACGTTATCAAAACTATAAATGTATTGGAAAATGTAGACGCCCTTAAATTTTGAAATAATACTGTATTTGATTAAAAAGCTTCAAAACAAGTTTTATATATATATCAACACATCAAAATTATAAAAAAAAAAACCAAAAAAACATAAATTCAATACTTTTTCATGTCAAATAAAAGCATCCAACAACAGTACTTCCAAAGTTACTCCCATCAAACAAAGTGAATTTTTGCATTGTTAGGGTATTATTCAAAGGTGAAAAAAATCCAGAAGATCCATCGATTTTTCAAAGTTGTCTATCACGAGTAGATGCTCATGGTACGACTCCCATACTATTATATCCTCTGGCATCTAATTCTTCTCCTCTTTTCCCTCACCCTCTTGTTTTTCCACCTCACATTTTGCTGTAGCCAACATGATTTCAATAAAGTGGGCACCATGCTCTTGTGCTTGGCTATAATTTCTAGCCATCATAGGAAGGACCACGATGTGCATTATCGAGCAATGTAATAAATTGGTCCCCATCTGCTGTCCTAAGGCAGGTCTTTTGTTCTGTGTATGGAGCTTGAAACATTGATGCCAAATAGATCAAAGATGCAAACTTCGCAGGTGGTTTGAAGCACTAAATGCATAGGCCCGCAAATAATTCAATGCGATGGGAATCGTGGATTGATCGATGTTTGAAATTTGAAAGCAACTTGCAGGTCGGCTTTTTGATGGGGGCCGGTTAGGAAAAATGAAGGATATTTGCTACGCATGAAGTACCAGGAGGTCAAGAAACATTAAAGTTGAAATTTTAATCAGATTTGATTGATAATTTAATTATCTCGCGATTATCTTTTCGTTGTGATGTCTTTATTCTTATCATCATTATTTTTATTATTTTTACTATTTTATTTCTCATTATTATCATCATTTTATTATTATCGTCGATGTTTCATCTTCAACGCTACTTTATTATTATTATAATATTTTTTATTTTTATTTATCAAACATCACTACATGTTTTTCATATAAAATATTTAACACAGAATAAAGTAATCTTAAATCTACAATTCAACCTTACTCTCTCTCTCTCTCTCTCTCTCTCTCTCTCTCTCTCATATTATAAGGTTATGGATGAGAGAAACACCAACGAACACACGTCACTTCCTCCAAATTCTATCACCATCATTCACCTAGGCCAACCCACGCCGATGTTTTTGTATTTTTATGTTTTCTTTCTCCTGTTTTTCACCCAATTTTTCGTATCTTAAATTGTTTATTTTTATTTTTTATTGATTACTAAAGAATAAACTGTTTTAATTTCAACTTTTTGCTTGAATCTAGGATTAATTTGGCAAGCTTGGTGCAAGAAGTTGAGGCTTTTTACAAAGATGAGGAGAATCAGATATGATTTGGACACTGGTTCTAGTGGTTTATTTCTTTAACAGGAATTGATTCTTCAAGTTAAGACTTGAATCTATTTTTTTAATGGGCATCTGATTTTTTTCCTCTCATAGCTTTCTAGATTTCTTAATTTTATTACCACAAATTCAATATCTAATTCCCGACCAAACATTCCGTTGACAAATTGAAAATCCTAGGACTATTTGGGTTTGATATTTTCTGCAAACTTTGTAGATTTAGATTTGTAGATAGGGACAAGAGAATACAATAATTTTGCGTATTTTTTAATTTATTCAGTTGATATACTTTCTGTTGGAAATTTATTTTAAATAAACAAATTATAGGTAAATAAAAAATTATTTTTAAAAAAACTCTTAATTTTTTTATTCAAAGAACTCTTGATTTATAGTAGCTAATCAATAATTAATAATGATAAAAAATTAATATTTCAACCTTTTAGTTTCCAAGACTCACCATGAAAAGAGGAGTGGATGAAAAGTTTAAACCAATATTTTTTTAGATTTTTAAACACTCTTACTCACCTTATATTTTAGTGTTTTATTCACATTTTATGCTTTAGTTTTCCTTTTAATCTAGAATTTAAGTTCATATTGTTGAGAGATATTTAAGTTTCATATTCTTTGGTGTCAAAGACCTTGATCTAGTAGAAGTGTATTTAAGCCAAGTTGTTCTTGTAGAAATTTTAGGAGCTATATTGTATACATTTTAATTGATGAATAATAAAGCTTTAAGAACACAAGATTTATCATCGACAATAATAAAATATTTATTATGTAAATTCCCAGATAAAATCCATGAAATTAATAAAGGTAACCAATATTCTAGTATATAATTTAATGAAATTCAAAGTACTTTTTTTAAATTCAGTATTAAAAATATATTTGAATCTAGAAAGTCTTAACAAATGTAAAACGTTTAATGTAGACTCATAGTCTAAAAATTTATAAATTAGTGATAAATATGAAAAATATTTTCAAGTTTGGGGTGAAAATATTTAGAAATATATTTAAAAATATAATTTAGATTCTTCAAATGAATTAATGTATGGTTATATGCCTGAATAATTTTGACAGCCGGTAAAAGCTTTTTGGTAATTGTGCAGTTTTTAAACCGGAAATGATGTATTTTAGAATATATATACTTTTATAAATTGAACAAAAAAAAATCCACAATAAAGGACTTACCTTATTTTATCAATGAATTAATTATTATAATGTTAAAAGAAGCATCTAATTTTTTTACTTTTTATTATTTTGATGCTAATATATTAAAATTATCTAAAAATACTTAAAAATATTTATTTAATATTTTTCAAGTTGATTTTATTTTTAAAATATATTAAAATACAATTTCAATTGAAAAAACAAAGGGTGGAAAAGTTGGAATGATGGTTGTTTTGGAGAAGTCTAGGATAAAGTTACTGTTAATGATCCGATTTGCATCAAATTAATAGTATAAAATTACTTTCACTGCAATAGGTTTTTGGAAGTACCTGGCCTGCATTTAGTTTTTATTTTAATTCTTCTTCTAAACTTTATTTCATTTCAATTCACTTATAATCTAAATTCCCTAATTCATGAAGGTATCATTAATTTATATGGCAATATGCATGAAAGAATCTAGATAAAAATTAAATATTGATGCACCATTAAATATAATGGCTTACTCTTCTCATTCATCCAAGTATTTTACTTTAGCGAGCTTAGCATTTTTTTTTTTTTTGGGGTGGGGGGGTTGGTGGTTGGTTGGTTAGGTATTGCTAAAATTATGACTGCCATTCTTCATGTGGACTACCCATTATATATATATATATATATATATATATAATTTTGATTTATATTTCATAAAATCAGCTACTACTAATTATAATATCACCCTAATTATAGAAAGCTATTTACACTATAATTATATAAATATTAACAACTATTTTCTTGATATAAATAGCTCATATTTATATGAAAATTATTAATTTTAATAAGATGGTCCACACTAACAATATCCTTCCTTAAATTGATGTTGAGTGGTCAAGAAACTTCACTTTTTTAACTAGAAATTGATGGTGTTGATGAGTCATTGATTTGATAAACACATCAATGATTTGAAGGTCAACACAGATATATAGAAGAAAAATAACTCTAATATCCATGACTTTTTGAATAGAATCACAATCAACTTCAATATACTTTGTACATTCATGGAAAATAAGATTGGTGACCATCATGTTTTAATCCTTACTATTCCTTGTTCTAATCAATCGTAACAAATGAGTAACTATTTGGTATATTATGAACTATATGAAGGTATTTGAGTGATCAAGAAAGGATTCATAATTCTAAATAAATTAAAAAAAAATGTTTCACATGTTCTCAAGTAGTATTAATTATAAAATTCCTGCGCAAGGTGGAATGAGATTTAAAAAGAATTTTAAATTTTATTTAAAGAATCAATAATTACGATATTTAGAACAAATATGACTTGATAGAGTAGACACATTTCACGCTGTAATATCTAATTCAGAACATTCTTGATGAATAGATAATAACTACACAAAAAAACTCCTTGTTAAAAGGTTAAGTCAAACCACATATAACTTTATTAATATTTGAGGGATAATGATATATTTTTAGATGGTACACTTAATCTTCAAATATAGATTAATCAGTTGTTGAATTGATTAAAAATTAAATTATTTAATTTATTTAATCCTAATTAATTTACAATTATGATTTATATTTGAGCAAATTTATTAGGAACCTAAGAGGTCATATACATTAAGAACTACTAGTCATAAATTAAACATAATCAAGTGTGACTTAATTGTTACTAAGTTTTAGAGATTGAGGATTTTATTGAATAAATTTCTAAAATTATCTTGAAATAAAATTTTGTGATATTTTTCAGAGGATAAAATAATATTTTGTCATTTACAGGGTTATTAGGTTTTCCATATAAATAGAATGTTATACCTCGCTTTTTTAAAATAAAATGTATTGTACGTATTCCACTTAATTTTTTCTTATATCAACCCGCCAGGTCAGCCGGGTCACATTGAATTTTTTTCTTTATCTATTTTTTTTTTAACCCGGCTCGGTTCTAGCAGCAGGTCGGTCGAGTCCCGGTTTGACCTGCTGGGCTGAGCCAGGTTTTAAAACCATGCACCACGAGAAGTCTTGTCCTTGCTTGCTATATTTTTTCAATTCTTACATCTTGCATATCCTAATCTCAAGTCCAACAAATCCAATCCTCTTCAACTCAAATTTCAAAATTTAAAGATAAGGTTAAACTTAGATAGCATTTATATTAGTAACAGAAATATGTATAGACCTATTATAAATTATAAACTTATGTGAAGCAAAATCCAAAAACTCTACATGATATCAAAGCCCATTGATCTCTTTTTCAACCATGTCAACCTCCTCCTCTGCTACCTCCTCCACGATGTCTCAATTTTCCCCTGCCCCAAGTCCTCTCACACACTATACTGTTCTCAAACTCATGGAAAACTTCACTTTTTTTCCCGACCTTCATTACCAAAAACTTTATGGCTTCGTCAATGGCATCTCTCTCGCTCCACCAAAATCTTTAAACTCCCCCGACCAATGCCCCTTCACCAAATCCTACCTATGATTTTTTGTTTGAAAAAAGATCAGCTGATTTTAAACACCCTTGTTCGAATCTGTTCTTCAACAATTTGTTGGTCTCAAAACCTCTCATGATGTTTGGATCACTTTGGAGAAAATGTTTTCTATCACATCTTGTGTCCACCAAAATAAACACACTATATTAACCAAGTATATTTTATATTAATTAACTACCATCCCAAACACTAAATAAGTTTTTAGTTACGTATCTTGGATTTTGAGATATCATAAAAAATAATGAGAAGTTGCTCAATTGTTGTCATTTACAATGTTCAAAGAATCACCCTGTTTCTTGGTTTCTAGTCTTTATCTAGTTTAAGTTCTCTTGGATTGTTGGAATGTTAGATTGCATATGATAAGAAAAATGTTCCTATAGGATTATGTGTTTTCATAAGATGTGTGTTGCGGATTTATATACCCTTCAAACTTGACTGGACACGGATGAGCTAATACTCAGAGTTTGTAGCTAAAATTTTGGAAAAATTGAAGATTTTTACAAGGTATTGAAAAAGATTTTTTTTTTTTCTAGATTGTCGTCTATAATATATATAATTGTTTTCTAGAAAAGAAATCTGAAAGAAAATACTACATATGCCTTTTTTTCTTCCTGATGTTCTCTAAGTTATCAATAATCTCATACATGAAATGGTCATGTTCTAGACTCTGGTTTTGATGATGAATTTACATGTGCGGGAGCAAAATAGGTTTCTTAAAACAGTGCTTATCCAGTAATGTTGCAGGACTGCTTAGCGTTGCTCTTCATTGCTGGAGCGGATAATGTTACGTTATTCTTCAAGTTCCATATCTAAATAATGTATTTTCAACACTTGCATAATCCAACGAAGGATTCTATTTTAAGAAAAATATATTGGAAGTATTTGAGGTTACATTCGTACCAGTAAACAACGTTTCGCTGTGACCACTTCACATGTTGCTCCTGGCAAAAATTTCATCACAGTTGCACAACTGAGATTTTTTATGTTAGCTTCTTTAACAGTTTTTGAAGCTGCTGCTTCCCAGTGATTTTTATTGGTGTTGAACGTAGAGACCAGAAAGAATATTTGTCAGCAAGAGAAATACGGAGGGAGAACAATGTGAGGTGGAAGTGCCTATAGATAAAGGAAGCATATCAACACCCCATTGTCAATAAGCAGAGGTTAGTGCCCTCTGCTTCATGCAACAATGCAGCATCTGAGCTTGTTAACGACGTTATGAAATGTTAGAAGAAGAAAAAAGAAATTGGTCCACAGAACATCATAACAATGTTTTCCTTACAGCATGCTATCTGTTTTAGCAGGCAATCTCCTGAGGAAATTTTGAGGAATGGAAGGAATGCCAACACGAAGTCTTGGAGGCCTCGTTGCATAAGTCCCCTGTAACAAGAACTAAGTACTTGAACTGAACTTTATGAACCAACAAACAAGCAAGCAGACAGAATGCCAAAAACAAGCAATCAGAAGGAGAATAGGAGACAATATAACAAGAAATTTTAAAAACACTAACATAACATGAGTGATGTCAAAACAAGAAGTTTAACAGAGAGGAGTTACAAGGGTTTTGAAATATCGACCGGTAGTCTAGGATTAACAGAGTGGAAATCAAATAAAATCGACAAAAACCTCCCCTGTTTACTCACACACAAACTGGCTGGATTTGATTGGTTGCAGGAGAAGCCATTCACAATTTAATAACCATCATTTTTTGCCCCAAATTTTCCACAATAACGACTTGATCCCTAAACCCTCCTCTGCTCTAAAAGTTTTTTTTTTTTTTTAAATATGTCCGGGCTATAGCCCGGGCAGCCCTCTGCATGGATTCGTCCTTGTGGAGGATGTCATGACCTCTTTGGAAAGCGCCAAACTCCAAGCACGAAAGGAGCTAGAAAGAATGCAGTCAATATTAGTTTTGGGCACATAACCATGGCAACGAACAATGAGTAAATCAGGACTGTGATTGCTGAATTGATCTTCCAATGGCGTATTTGATCAAACTCCCTCCAAAGAACAACGATTCCACTCAAACATGTCATGACTCTCTCACAATTTGCCTTTGCTCTTCTCAGGCTCCATCTATTTTCACCTGTATCAAGCATGTACTCCACAACCTCCCTCCTTAGAGGTGGGTCGGCACGCCCAAGCCTCAAAGAGAAAATATAAGTAGCTTGGTGTCTTAAACTATCAAGCTGATAGACTGATAGTGGTTGAAGGTAATGCATCATAGGAAGCAGAGGTTGTGAGTAAGTATGAAACAAGTTGATCCAATTGTTGCCACTAAATTTCACAGCCAAATGAAGCTCTCCCATTATCTTCAATCCATTGGGTTGCAAGACTAAAAGCGGGTAGGAATGTGTATAAATCCTACCAGTTCGAGAATAGTCAGCCGAATCCTTTTTTTTTTTTTTAATTGTAGATATTTGGGTTAATTTATATATTTCTTGACTAATTTATCAAGATTCTGAAATTAAAAACTATATAAACTTTCAGTGACCCTGAAATTTATAATATTCAAATTAATGATATCTAAAAAACAAATTCAACCTGATCAATTAAGATACACCTCTCAGGTTTACAGTCAACTGAATCCTTACTTTGCCAAGTCTTGGATCACCCGTCCCATCGTTCTTGTCCCCTGCCTGTAAATGACAGTTATAAAAAACTCCAATGGTAACAACTGTATATGGATCATAAACATCCCAGTAGTATGCTCATTTCACTTTGGAGCATAACTGTCTACTATAGTACTTGTCCTAACCCATTTCCGCCCGTGTTACGCTACGCAATAAGCATCGGTAGTTCCACGACCATCCTTGTACTTCGGTGGTAGCAACCCTTCAGCTCTTAGGGTACCTAGCTCCAAGACCCCAGTTTTCTCTGGCCGTAGCTTGGTAGACGTTGCCCTCAAATCACTGCTGTAGTAAGTTGGTTCATCAAAAACATGATATAAACCATCTAAAAAGATCCTCAGATGAAGTCTACTGGCAAACTTCACTTCTGTCTTCTCCTCACCTTCCGCAACATACTTCTCGAGATTAATACACTGAGCACCGATACCTCAAGGCATCAACCTCTTCTCCACTCGGTGCAAAGGAATCACAGACCTCCCTAAACATACCTCCTTATTAGCTCCCATCTTGTCCTCCACACTTAAAATTAAATGATCATCAAATGGCTCTGCTGCAACAAACATCACTTCCTCATTCCAAGTAGGATTCGGATTCTTATCCTTCGAAACTGTAGTCCTCAAAACCAAGTTCTCAGAACAGCCTTGATATTAGCTTCTGGTTTCCTGTTCTTGTCTGCAGGTGCCAAATCCTTTGCTGCAATCACTTGAATTCTTAAATACCAAAGCACAGGGGAGAGGTATACATTAGAACGAATGTTTGTCACGCTTTTGCCGCTAACTGCAGCCGCATCAGAATGCCAAGCAACAGAAAATGCGTCGTCAGCTTGATTCCCTATCCAAGTAGCTAACATCAACTCTCCTGCAACCTTAACCCCATTGCGATCCTCCAATTTATACCACCGTTCTGCCAATGGACTATCTGGTGGAAACCGCGTAGGATTATCGCCCAAATCAAAGGAAAGACAGCCAATAATCTCGTTAATCGCAGATTCTTTATCCGTTACGAGGATCTCTAATCTCCCACCCCGAAGGCGATCTCTTGTGAAAGCATAGACTTCATTCCATTCCGGGTTTTAGGTCTGTTCAAAGCATCTACTTATTCCCTTGTAGTTTCCGTTCTTTAGCTCGACAAAAGGGACACAAGTGACAGTCATGTTGTTCACTGGCAAGCCATAATTGGCTCCCACAATTCTGACATAATGAAACTGTCTATGTTGAACTAGAGTAAGCTTGTCACTGCCTATGACTGTCCTTCCACCATTATCAGGTGATGCCACCTTAAGGGTGCAGTCCTCCTTTGGTTTCCCTTTTGGAGGCATTCGCTCAAACTACAAGATATAACAGAAAGTGAAAAAAATCAGTTACTGCAGCTTAATTAGTGTTGGATCTTTATTTCCTGTTAGATATTTTGTAGTAAGAGCAAAAAGAGCAGAAACCTTTCAAGGGAAAATTCATGTCCGAGTATATTAAAATATCAGGCCTCTGAAAGTTTTGAATGCCTGAATTCTGTGATCACATGAGAAGAAAATACTGTCAGATTTGATAGACGAGGTACTAAAAATCATGCACACATAATGTTGGTTACACAAAAACAACCAGGCAATCTACACGCATTTTATTCATTAATATGTATTCTATACAACTGTTCAAGATATTATAATTCGATATAAATATTACAAAACCTAGTTTGTATAGCTAGGACAGAATTGCACAATATCCTGATGAACACTTGGAATGAGTGGCCAGTCCACCGAGGAGATAAACAACGTGCGTTTGGGGAGATGCAAGGTTAGTCTGAGGTATAATTGATTTAGGAGGACAAATAGCTATTCTTTTTAAGTTGGGATGCACAATTAGTTCAAAGATATTGCGTTGTTGAGCCCTATAGATATATTCTAGGTTCAATATAATAATTTTCTTGGGAAATCCGAAATTTCATTCCTCATTACCTTTAAAAATTCTTGATTATGCAATTACCGATTAATACGCATAGGAATGCAAGACTAAGATAATTGTATTTATCCCATCCAGGATTTACATAAGGTATTATTTCAAATGAAATTTTGTGATCCTTGATTTATCAGTTTAGTTTATATTATTTTTATACTTTCCAGTATCTTTTTTGTTGATTAATTATTCTTTGATAAAACATTTACCACTTTTAAGATAATAATTCCACTCAAATAAATAATAAAAAAAACCTAGTTTTGAAAACACCTGAAAAAACAATCATGAAATCCCAAAGAAAAAAAGAAAATCTTGAAAAAAAAAATACCCTTAAAACTCAAAAGCATAATTGTTAGACTTGATCCCAAGAATGACTCAAAAATATATATAGATCACTAGGTCAACTTATGGATCACCAAGTCAACTATTTTTTATTAAACGATAACATTTCTTTATTTTTTTCTTAGCTATTGACCCAATTAGGTTTGGAATATATTTGGCTAAGTTAATTATCTCGTTAAAAACATGTTTCTTTTAGTCAATATCTTATGCATTTCAACTAAAACACAATTTAAATCATGCAATAAATTTTAGGTTTCTCGAGTTAATCTATAAAGAAAGATAGGTTTAGCAGCTATACTAAAAAAATAAAAAGTGAAAAAACTTATTTTTGTGAGGTGACGTGAAGAAAAACACTACAACATTTAATAATTTTTCTGTTGGCGTGAGATTACCACTCTGTCGATGAAAATTTTACCGACAGAATGCGTCTGTCGATATACCATTCATCGGTAAAAATAAAAAATAAAAAGCCTATGAGTTTACAGATGGAAAATGCGCGCAAAAAAAAAATATCACTGGAAATATACGGACAAAATCATTCCATTGGTATATTCCCATCAGTGATAGTGGCACATGTAATAATTTTTTCCCAACTCTCTGGAATATACTAATGGATTGATTTTGTCTGTATTACAATCGATAAATCACCAATAGAATAATTTTGTTGGTAATTATGGCATATGCAGTAATGTTTTTACAACTCTCTAGACAATACCGATGGATTGATTATGTCAATAAGTCCGTTGGTGATAATTAAAAAATATTGCAAAATATAAAATTGTATAGAATAATTAATATAAAATTGTATAAAATAATTAAAAAAAAAATAATTAACAAAATAAACTTGTATAAAACTAAAATATGTAAAAATGAAATTGAATAATATAAATCCAAATATTCATTGCAATTTGATTTGTACAAATAAAAATTAAACTAGAACAATGGCGGCACTAGAGGAAGAGGAGAAGGAGGCTAGTCATTCCCAAGACTATACAGCCAAAAAGAGAGCGCACACGTAGCACTCGTATAAGATCTCATGTCTATGATCATTTGACGGAGCTGTTCATAATTCACCAAGAGTCGCTCATATTTTTTGGTGAGATGAGTTGTGTGTTGTGGCAAGATCATGAACTACTGAGACGGGGTCCTTGATGTGATTAGGAGATCCCAACTGACTATTATATGTCTCTTGAAAATTAAAAACAAATCATCAAATTCAATTCAAGAAAATAATAAGTTATAAAAGAAAATGATTGAACGAACATAGCACGAAGTGTTAAGTTTAGTTGTCGACAAACTGTTGCATTCTCTTTTGACAGTCTTCACTCCGCATATGCGTCTTTACAAAAAGCTTCATTGGGCTCGGCTCACATCCAAGAGATGTAGCTTGTAAGAAAAAAAAATATTACAAGTTAAATATATTTATAAATAACAATAAATTAGTTAAAGATATATATCATTAAAATTAATCTTACCATCCGCTTCGCATGTGCAATTAATGGAACAGAGCCGTTGGTGTGCATGGTAGCAGAACAATGAATTTGTTGGTTCTGGTTTTCGGCACCGGATTGTGAACGTGGTGTAAACCGCTTAGACATCACGCCATTCCAAACCTTGTAAACTGTTATCTCTGGCTTATTTTATTGCTATTTTCTACACTTCATACTAAAAGTCACACAACATACATCCATGAACGATTTTTGGAGGGGAGGATGTTTTGGGAGGGGAGGGGGGAGGGAGCTAGCTGTTAATGTTGAGGGGGGGGGGGTTTGTTTATATGCAGGGGGTAAAAAAAGGAGAAATAAGGGAGGGGAGGGTCGATGCCTAGTCATATATTAAATTTTACCGATGGAATTACCGATGAAATTATTTTTTCTATCACTTCATCAAAACTTTTGTTGGTGTTTTTGGCACGTCCTGTATGGACAACCCGGTTTGAATCCGACTATAATTCCATCGATAAACTTACATGTCATTGCACAACTTGTTTTTTATTTTATTATATCTGGGATTCCTTCGATATATATCAACAAATTGTTTCTGTCAATAAATACCAATGATTTTAATGATGGAAAAAGTTTTGTCTGTAAATATTACTGCAAAATACCGACAAAAAAACCCATCGGTAACTTCATTTATATTTGTTGAATTTCTAGTAGTGAAACATGTTAATCTACCTGCATAAGTTGTGATTTTCAACTTTTTCAATTTTCAACTTTTTAATTTGTTGGGATTTCAAGTTTTTCGGAGTTTTCAACTTTTTCAATTTTCTACTTTTAATTTGTTGGGTTTTCAAGCTTTTTTTCTTATTTTTTTAAAATCATTTTTCTTTTGGTGTTTTAAGAGCATTTTCATCACAAAAGATGGAAAAAGTGGTCCATTAAGGTAGAATTGAAAAACATAACTTCAATTCATTTTTTTTTAACAAATATACAAGAGAACATGCTTAACATATAAAGATACATAGATCTGTAAATTACAGTTTACCCCTAAAATTTCTAGCATTTAATTAGTATTTAATTGAATTAGACATGTTTAGAGAAAAAAAAACAATTAGACCAAAATTGTCCTGCCCCTTTAATATATGCAATGCATTGTGATTGGTTTAGTTGATGCATAAACAGAGAAGGTGTAATAATTAATTTATCCAAACAAGATCTTGAACTTGAATTCCGCACTTAATTTTGCTTCGTAGAAATAACACTGGATTACGCATATCTAGCAGTTAAACTACTTGTCTAATTATTCTCCAAGAAATAGAAAGACTAAACTGACAGCCGAATCTGTAATACTGCCTTGACATGTTAATTTCCTATTTTTAACGTCTAAATTTACAGAGAGCCTCCAGCCACAGTATTTTAAAATATAGTTTTGAAAGCTGGTCCAGTTTGGTGGGTCGACTCAAGACCTGGTAGACCCGGGGCTAGAACTAGACCGGATTGAAGAAAAAAAAAACCTGATGTGACCCGGCCGACTCGGCTACTTAGTTGACCTGGCAAAATCTAGTTAAGATCCGGCTGCAAACCTGTTGACTTTTATTTTTTTGTTCTTTTACTAAAATGATATCATTTTGATATTTTTTTAAAAAAATGACCTAACAATCCAGTTAAAATCGGAAATTTAGGCCTTGAACAGGGCCGGCTACAGGCCGAACCGGGTCTTAAAACCATGCTTTAAAGCATGATAAAATTGATAAAATTATGTGGAAGTAGTACGTAGCCCTAGCGAGTTAACATTAAGCAATGTGATTAGTACTATATATTTTAATTAACCAAAGATCAAAAGTTAATTAGGGTCAGGACTGCGGAAGAACAATGATGGGATGGTAGGGAGGAGGAGAAGATCCCTTGAAAGACTACAAAATCCATATGTTCCCCAAGCTATGCTTTGCTTTTCCCTTCTTTTCTTCCCTGTAGCTGAGCTGCTCACCACATGGCTCCTCCCTCTCCCTCTCTCTCTCCCTCTCTCTGACTAACCCTGTTAACGGTTTCTCTCTTTATTTATTTATTTATTTTTAAAGACATGAATATGGTGAGAGAACAAGAAGCACTGCATGCAAGATGAAGCCCTCGGGAATAAAGCATGGTCATTTCTATGCTTTGAGACTGAGATGTAGCTTGGACTCCTCCACATGGAGTCCTGTTGTCCTGTTTCTCTTGGAATTTTCACTTTCTCCACAAAAATTGAGTAGTCAGTCTCATGCCCATGAAAAAGAAAAAAAAGGCAGCAACACCCAATAGCTCACGACCTCTCACGACTTTTGATGTCTCCAAGGTGATTCTTGACAATATTAGTATTATTGTTGCTACTAATATAGTAAATATATACACACTCACGTGTAAGAAATATTAAGGCCATACATAATTGATAATCCTACAACAGCTTATGTGCTTATACTTGTCAAACATGACGATGTTTCATCGTTCTTCCAGAAGGGGGAAGAAAACAAGGGCAAGGCACTCTTTAAATAAGTAGTCACACTGTGCTTGATCGGAACGTTTCATTTTGCTGTATATTGATATCCCATCGAAAGCAAGTGAACATTGTTATGCATCTTTGGATCTAGTTATGGATGGGATGTTTTTTTTTTTTTTTTTATCTTTCTCTTAGGAGCAACATAATGAGTACTTGTCAAAGTCGACGTCGGGCATTATTTTTATGGCGGATGCGTTCACATACTATACAATATATATTGAATAAATACAAGAAAATAAAGTGGAAGTGGGATTTGCTTTGTGACTTGGCTAGTGACTGCATTGGGTCTTGGGCTCTAGGGATTCCCTCTATGTATCTATGGATATCTATCTAAAACAAAGGAATGTTACGTAGTGATGTGGAATGTGTAGTCTCTCAGGCTCATATGTTAATGTTCTTTCTTGAACAACTCAAAGATTCATCTCTAGCTCTACTATACCTTCCTGTCTTTTTCTTGGATTTTGAATATATTGTATGTCCCTCCATATATTCTTTCACATTCTTTCTTCCTTTTTTTCTTGTTTTTTTTTTTAAACAAAACTTTTTAATAGTTTCATTAGAAAAATCATATACCCAAATTCGATTTCAGACCAGACCCCATCACGTGAAATCTGACCAGTTAAATCACACAAATTCTCATGTTATGCTAATTAATCTAACACACATACTCTCTTTCTCTCTATGTATGTGACAATATTTGTACCCCCATCAAGAGAGACTCGCGTCCCCACCTGGTCTTTGTCTGTTTACTCTTTGTTTCAATGATTCCTTTGAGAGAAGAAATGCTAGGCAACTGTGAGAAGATGGTTGTCATCTCTTCAACTACTAACGCATGGCCACAGGTTCTTTACCCCCCCTCCTCCTCCTCCTCCTCTCTCTCTCTCTCTCTTTCTCTCTCAATTATTAGACAAAACATGACCCATTTTTTTGTTTCTTAGCTTTTGGAAGAGAATATCTATCTTGTGTTGTTATTTTTACTCTAATAAAAACACCACTCTTGATGTCTTTTCTTTTTTTTCTTTCCTTTTCTCTTTGGTGCAGAATCAGATAGATGAGAAAAGCCTGATGGCATCAACAAGTAAACTAATGGAGAGACCAAGCCAAGAAGTACTTTCGCAACCACAACAGCAGCAGCAGCAGCTGCAGCAAGCTCTTAAATGTCCTCGTTGTGACTCCTCAAACACCAAGTTCTGTTACTATAACAACTACAGCTTATCTCAGCCAAGACACTTTTGCAAGGCTTGTAAGAGATACTGGACAAGAGGTGGTACTTTAAGGAATGTTCCTGTTGGTGGTGGATGTAGAAAGAACAAGCGTGTCAAGAGACCAGCCTCAGCCGCTGAAGGAGCTAGTAATTCAGTTTCTAGTGCAAACCCTAACCCTCAAACCCCAATTGACCATATTTCTTCAACTTCAAATCATATTAATCCTTTGTTTTATGGGTTATCTGGAAGTAACCAATCAGAGATGAACCTTCCATATCCTGGTAGGTTCAATCCAAGGATGGATTCAGCTGTTTCTGGGTATCACGACCTCCAGCCTCAGTTAAATGCTCTTGCTTTAGGGTTTTCATCAGGAATCATGAGTACTAATGATGCTAATGGGTTTAACCCTACCAAGCAAATACAAGATGTGGTCACTTCAAATTCACTTCTTTCAAGTTATTCCAATCTCTTTGGCTCCTCCACAACTTCCACCAACACAACTTCTCCTACTATAGCTTCTTTGCTTGCCTCTAGCTTTAACCAACAAAAGTTCACCAATGGTGGTATCAAAGAGAGTACTAGAGCTCCTAACTACTTTCAAAGCTTGACAGTACCCTTCGAGGAGTTGCAAATGAATGGCAATAGTGAATCTGGGATTGGTATGAAAGGGGTGAAAACTGAGCATGATCAAAATAGGTTGGGCTGGAATGTGCCATGCGAGAATCAGATAGAACAAGTTGGCTTGTCAGATCCTTCAATGTATTGGAACACCACCACAAGTGTCGGTTCATGGCATGATCCAGCTAATATGGGGTCTTCAGTACTTCTTTGATCTAGCTCTACCAAAAACCCATTTCTTTCATTTTAGATATCTCCCTCTTGGTTATTGATCTTGGTATGATCTTCTTTAAGCTACTTGATTTTTTTTTCGTATTACTTCTGTTTCTAGTGCGGTTCACGGTACTCAAATTGAGGATGGATTTCTCTTAGCAAGGGTATAAGACAGGTGTGGAAGGAAATTACAGATGAGAGGAGCTTGGATCAGAGAGATCATGTCAGCTGCAAGATCAGCCTATTGGTTTTATTTTCAAGGTTGAGAAATCCCATTTGCACTGAAAGGAACCTCGGATCCTCTTCCCTCTCATCAACACAGCTACCATAACCACGATCATTATCATGTACACTACACAGTGTTGAAGAAATTAAGAATATCCACTACTATTTGGTGCAACTTTCCAGCTAGTGCTGGACTGGACTTTCCTTAATCTGTATGTACATATGCATGACAAGTCTCTTTTCCTTTTCTTTTTGATTTCTCCTAATGTACTAGTCCTTGTTATTAGGTTGGGGTTAGAGGGTATATGTTTCAGTCCATAATCAATATCAGACGAGGCACTTCTTTTTCAATTTTTGTCTTTTATACTTTCTTTTTATGGGGAAAAAAAAAATTGCTGGGGGGCGTTGGGTACAATGGTATAGGAAAAGGGGGGGATTTTGATATTGTAATGTTGGGATTTTGTTTATGTGATTGGTCTTTTGGGTTATATGTTTTGTTGACTTTGAAGTGTTTCATGTAATGAAAGAGCTGTGGGTTTGAGAATTTCCAATGCTGATGTTTGAAATGCATTCAATGATATCCTAAACTTCTGGATACACTACACATTGTCAAATAATTGCAGATAGTTCATATGCCTGCATAATGTTAGAAATGTAGGCACGATGATATTAAATGAAAATATGAATTCAGATTTGCTTTAGACAGGAGTAATATGCCAGGACTAGATGTTACATTTGGTATTTTATATATGGCTTGCTCCAATTTTACATCCTGATTTTGTTTAGTTCCTCAGAGAGATCTGAGGGATCTCTAGATATAATGAAAATTAAGATATCTCCCTGAAAAGAACTGAAACTAAAATAGATTTCAGCTTCATGATGACTTGGATTTTTGTATATTGGCTGCAGCGCCTGACTACAGTTCCAACTTCGAATCTCTGGACACAGAAATCTTTTACAAAATCAAATATGAGGAGGTTATTTTATATATGGCTTGCTCCAATTTTACATCCTGATTTTGTTTAGTTCCTCAGAGAGATCTGAGGGATCTCTAGATATAATGAAAATTAAGATATCTCCCTGACAAGAACTGAAACTAAAATAGATTTCAGCTTCATGATGACTTGGATTTTTGTATATTGGCTGCAGCGCCTGACTACAGTTCCAACTTCGAATCTCTGGACACAGAAATCTTTTACAAAATCAAATATGAGGAGGTTATTTTCAGAATTATATATAATCCAAATTATAAGGTAGCTAATGATGAGAGTTTGGTGTAGTTATTATATAAAGGAATTCGGCTGCTAAAATTTAGATGCAAAGGATCAAGTTTTGTCAATTGTATAATTGATCATAAGCTAATGCTAGCTCTAGCTAGGTTAGGCATGGCGTTCATAACATCATGCCCAAAAGCAGAATTAAACACAACATTAACTTATCTAGCTCATCCTCTGATTAAGATTGCTCCATCATTCTACATTTTTACTCAGCTTTTTGAATATTTACTATTCTTATGTCAATTTTAAGTGGCAGTAGTTGGGAGATGAAGTGATAGTAGTGACTGACTGTTTGGTCCAATTAATAATTAGAAACTGACCTTGTCGGAAAGGTATTGCCATTAAGGAAGTTTGATAATCTCCATGTGTTTATGTCTTCATTTACGGGGGCTATTTGACCGTATATCTAGTATATGTGCTCGCGAAGGTAACATCAAAAGTTTGCTTTGAATTTGAGGTGTTCATAGGCTGGGCCTAGGCTTTTAGATCTGTCTTGAGAGAACTCGGCTTCTGTCCAAAAACGTCATGGACAATAGTGACCTGCTGCCTAACCCATGTACAAATCCATTTCGAAACAGGTAAATATTATGAAAAATTAAGGATGTTCCCTTGGTTAATTAACCATTAATTTTATGAAAAAAGAATTTAATTTCTTGCAATGAAAAATGATGTGAATGCAAAGGACAAAATCTTAAAACCTACAATCAATAATTGAAAAACTTTCTTAAGAAAGCTATGACCCATTGATTACTTGGATCAGATTAGAATATCATGAAGATGATCTTTTTAAAAAGTTATTGAAACTTCAATGAGGAAGAATGCTAGCATAAATTTTAATTCAATATCAATTATTTGTCTTTCTCATCCAAAAATTAAAAGTATTTATATGTCTAACTTAAATAATAATAAACTCTAATTAATAATTAGATGAACATCAAATCCAAATAACTAATTAAGTTAAAATAAAATACAAAGCTTGGGTCTTGTATAAATAATAGCCTAATTTATATATTCCTATATAATAACTTTCAGGCCTTATCAAAACCTTTCAATTTCTCATTGCTATATAATTACTTTAGTGTTTTTGTGGTAAAAGTTAACTGAAAATTTATTATGTTTTTTGTTAGGAGTGGTATTAGTGTAGATACCAAAAACAAAGTTAACAATACATAATACGAACATGAGCGCATATAATTTTTCTAGCAGCGCTTCTAATAACCATGAGTCGTTGGGTGCCGACCATAACCAGGTACCTGAGGCACAAGCATCATTTCTTTATACATACTCATTGAATCTGATACCACCTCCTAGAAGGGTGTTTGTTCTAAGCAATATATATATACCAGGAAGTAGATTGCTTAGTGAAAGTCTGACAACAATAAATATTTTTTAAATAATTAATTTCAATTAACAAAAGGAATGTCAACTTTACAAATGTGAAGGTTCATCACACGATAACATTGACAATTAAATCATTAATGGAAATGTCATTGTTTTAGTAGAGTGAGATTTTCAAAAATCCTGAGTGGAAATCAATGATTGATACATGGTTCGAAAAGTTCAAAGTTAGTATATACTTAAACATTTTTTTTTTAATTTGGTTAGTTTTAAAATTTTAATGAATTAATTCACTTACAAATTTGAAGTGCTAGAAAAGTTTTTACTAGAATATCGCTGACAACATATTACCAGAAGGGTTTGGAATAATCACAACGTAACTCAGTAATATTTAATTTAAAATGTTATATTTTTTATTCCAATGTTAAAATTTTAGTTTTCATCATCTTAACCAATAATTTATTTCTACCATAAATGTTGCGTGATTTTTTATATAAGGTGCATAAAAAATATGTATGCTAAAGAAATAGGCTTTTCGAGTTGGGGAAATGTTATGGTTTGGAGAGATTCAAAACCTTTGCATGTCTTGAAGGCTATATAGGAAACTTATATCCTACACATGATATCTAAGTGTTTCGTGTGGTTATCATAGTCTAGTGTGGAGAACCAAAACAAGGAGATTTATGGTTCAATTACTATGCCATTGGCGGATCCATTCCATTTGTTTCGCATGTGATGCTAATGGTAAGATTTTTTATATTACATTTATTTTTAAAATTGTTGTTTTATTTGAAAATGTTTAACAAATAGTAGTTTTCTTTTGTAGGCTATAGCTCTTGGACATGAATTAAGACCGATAAAACTTTATGTAGAAACTTACATGCGAAATGATGCTCATCGAAATGGGGTGCAGCAACTCGTGGATAACCGAGCTTAGAAGTTAAAGGTAAGTTCGATTTATACAATTTTTTTCTTAAGTTATTAATTTTTTAAATTAGGCGACTAGATTTTTTTTTCATGAAACATATATCATTCAATTACATGTGAGATAAGGGGATAATCATTTGACTTATCCAACAATTAATCTGAATTTATGGTTAGAGGCTGGATCATCTGGTTGGTGTGATAGAAATTAGGTTTACAATATCTCAAATACTACAACTAAGGATTTATGGACGAGTCATAGTGTATTGACCAGTAGTTCCTCAATATTGGGTTCGAGCTCTCAATCTCTGGAGTTTCAAGTGATTGTACAAATACAAGTTCACACTTCATTGCTAGTCAGACTATTGTTTTCTAGACTTTTTTAAAAACTTACGAGTATGGGAATTTTTTTGGTAATATCATTAATCGGATAGAATTGTTTGATTTTGAAACATGACAACCCAACTCCTTACTTAGCTCAAATTTTAAATTAAACCACGTAGGAGCTGACTTAAGGTGGATAATTTAATTTAATGGGTCCAAAGATAACTTGGATGACCGGTAAAAATATGGCATGTATTTTAAAAAAACTTTAAGATGATGATTTGCTTTTTAATATTAAGACGACGTTAGATTGAATCGACCTCGATCACCTTGCAACCTAGATCATGGATTTCAATGGGTTTAATAACTTTTATTTTGTAAATGTTTTTTATTTAATTCTATGATAAAATTAGATGCTTGTAAAATTGAGCACGAACCTTAAAAAAGATGTTAATTTGAGTTGTGATAACCATATAGAAGAAAATAAAATCATGAATTTCATTTCCGAACCAATACAATATTAAAGAAGAGTGAAAAAAAAACAATTAGAAAAATTAAAGGAAATATCTCAAATACTACAACTAAGGATTTATGGACGAGTCATAGTGTATTGACCAGTAGTTCCTCAATATTGGGTTCGAGCTCTCAATCTCTGGAGTTCCAAGTGATTGTACAAATACAAGTTCACACTTCATTGCTAGTCAGACTATTGTTTTCTAGACTTTTTTAAAAACTTACGAGTATGGGAATTTTTTTGGTAATATCATTAATCGGATAGAATTGTTTGATTTTGAAACATGACAACCCAACTCCTTACTTAGCTCAAATTTTAAATTAAACCACGTAGGAGCTGACTTAAGGTGGATAATTTAATTTAATGGGTCCAAAGATAACTTGGATGACCGGTAAAAATATGGCATGTATTTTAAAAAAACTTTAAGATGATGATTTGCTTTTTAATATTAAGACGACGTTAGATTGAATCGACCTCGATCACCTTGCAACCTAGATCATGGATTTCAATGGGTTTAATAACTTTTATTTTGTAAATGTTTTTTATTTAATTCTATGATAAAATTAGATGCTTGTAAAATTGAGCACGAACCTTAAAAAAGATGTTAATTTGAGTTGTGATAACCATATAGAAGAAAATAAAATCATGAATTTCATTTCCGAACCAATACAATATTAAAGAAGAGTGAAAAAAAAACAATTAGAAAAATTAAAGGACCAAAAACTAAAAAAATAAATTAGGGTTGATGAGTAAACCTACTAAACCCATGAATCTAGTAACTCGAGTTAACACACCTAACCCACAAACAAGATGATAGACTCCAATGAGATTAATAACTTGTTTTTTTTTTCTTTCTAAACTATTGTTTATTTAACTATATGATAATAAAAATAGACGATTACAAAATCAAGTGTCAAATCAATACCGATATTTTTTTTAAGACTATGATAACTTCATAGAAAGAAAGAAAAAATTATGAAACTCAATTCTCAATTAACCATATATCAAAGAATGAAATAAAAAAATTAATAAAAAAATAAAAGTTAAATTTGCCAAACCTGTCACCAGGCCCATAAACTTTCTAAAATTTAATAACATGTTTTTTTTTCAAAACGATTTTTTAAAAATATATGATAGAAAGAAAAATAGAGGATAATATAATCAATTTTCAGTAGAAAAAAATAAAATAAAATAAGGTACCTCGCTAAACCCGTAAACCAAGACAAGTTACCTCTCCAAACTCGCAAATCGGGTCATTACTCCATAAACTTTGATAACCTAATTTTTTTAGAAATTATTTTTTATTTAACTAAACGTTTTTTAAAAACATAGATCATACCACAATGTTGTAATTTTTTTTATACCAACCTGATAATAAGATATTTTTTTGATACATCGATCACCATATAAAAAGATAATTTGAGTAACTTATCGACTCTAAATTCCCATAAACACATCATATAAGGATTAAATTGAAAAAAAAAGTCAATAACTAAAAGAAAAAAAGAGTCAAATGCAAAAAAAAAAAACCAACAATGTGGATTACTATTGTATCCACAATGCTAATGGGTGTAGGAAACAATATTTTGTCAACACCTTATAGCTCTATACTTAATTAATACTTAATAAAATGAAAACTAAAATCAATTAAAAGCAATGTTGTATTCCAATTGCAACTTAGAAAATGTTAGTAGAGACTTCACATCTTCTTAATTAGAATACATGATATCATCATAAGAATATGCATAGCTGTTTTTGAATAATAGTTTGCAATGGGAGAAAACCAACTTCCTCCTTATTTCTTTTTTCTTCTAAAATAATTTTTAGTGTGTTTATTGAGATAAAATATTCAGTTTAGATTTATATATATTACTATATTTATTGATAAACAAACAACATTGTGTTTTCACAAACAACCCTTAACTCAATGTTATTTTATTTTTATTTTTATTTTTTAAGAATAAATTTCAATTCTTTAACTTTATCTATATTATTGACTATTACAACTAGCTACATATTGAAATTCATTCTTGAAAAAAGAAAAGGAAAAATCAAAGCTTCCAATGGAAATGGAGCACTTTTTGCTAGTTTCTTAAACTAACCAACCCTCAATTTAAATTCTGCTCCTATTATAATTAAAATTTATTGCATAATTTCTTGTGTGTGTTATATTTTGGTGAGGTTGTTACCTTTTAGTCACTAGATTTTATTTATCCCATAAAAAAATTAGGAGAATGGAAATTAATAATATGGTACATGAAAACAATGGAAGTAGATTACTCCATGGACTATATGTTAATAACTAGAGCTGGGCTTGTGTTACGCCGCATGTCAACATTACATCGGGGTTTGTATTTTTTCTTCATAAAAAAAACATTGTATACATGACGTAAACGTGTTTCAAAGAAATAAAAAGAACTAATTACTTGGGTTATAGTCATGACTGAGTCTAGTAAGCTTTTTTTTTAATGAGATAATAAAAAAAAATAGATGATGATAGTAAAGAGACAAAATGGGGAAAAAAAAAAACCATGATGACTTTAAAAAAAATTAAAAGTACAAAATTGGATGAAAAAAGAACAAAAAAATAGTCTAAAACAGTGTGATAGACATGTAACCTAGGTAATAAGAGACAAGCCAATCTGGATTAACCTGTAAAATTCGTGACCCATTTCGTGACATTGGAATAACCTAATAGAAAAGAAATTGAAGAAAACTACATAACCACTTTTAAGAAAAAATAAATTTTTAAAATGTTAAATGGTAAAATCAAGAAACACAATTCCTAGCAAACCAAATATTGAAGGATGGAATTAATAAATTAATCAATTATACAAAAAGATCCAATTAAAAAAAATCAATTAGAAGAATGAAGATAAAAATAAAAAATAAATTAGAGGGCAACAAAAATTATTAATTGAAGAGTGAAATTGGAAAGAAAAACTTTAACAAAATGATACAAAAACCAAAATAATGGGGACTAAATTGAAAAAACTAATACACCATAATTTGGATTGATAGATAAAATTGAAAACAAATAAAAATTTCACAAAAATGTTAAGAAAAAAAAAATAGAAATCAAGAGAATGATAATCAAAATGAAGAAAACAAAACATAGCAAATTGAGCTTGATGAAGAATATAATTGTAAAAAGAAATTCAAAACTTTACAGAAAGGTCAAGGACAAAAAAATTAAAAAGCAAAAGAACATGCATCAAATTTGAAGGCAAAACAAATTGAGGGACAACTATGAAAATCTGAAAGGCTAGATGTGAAAATTAAGAAAAGAGAGAACAATAAAAAAAAAATGAAAAAAGGTATACTGGCACCAAACTAAAGGTTCATAAAGGACATGTGTCGTTGAATCATATAGAGGATAACAAGAGAAATCAAACTCCAACCTCAAAGTCATTGTTCGATCTCTAGTAAAAACCACATGTACTATTTCAAGACCATAACAATTCTTCACGCACTAACCGGCCTGAACACATGTCTTTTTTAATATTTATTAAATACTAAAGTACTAATTTGTCTTTAACCTCACTTAAAAATAACAAAAACAAAAAACATTAAAGTTAAAAATAAAGCCAAAATTTTCTTTGATCTCAAGTGAATTCTAATAACTTGATTGTATATCTAAAGTTGAGAAGGAAAAAAATACTAACATACGAAATGCCTAAAAAATACATTGACAAAACCACCATGGTGGTGAAAGATGATAATGTCAACACACAGCAGCCATGTGAAATGGAGAATGGCCATGCATGGAGAGGGCTGGAAAATTGGTAATGGGTTTGGGACAAAGGCAATACTTTATTTGTAGTAGTGCTCAACTAGCAAATAATGGCCTAGTTTGTGGTGTTCGGCAATATATTTTAAAAATATTTTTGAAAAATTTTGAATTTTTATTTTTTTTTATTTTGAATTAATATGTTTTTTATGTTTTTAAATCATTTTCATGTGGTGATATTAAAAATAATTTTTAAAAAATTAAAAAATATTATTAACATGTTTTCCAACAAAAAAAAGACTTTCAAAAATAGTAACAACCACATTACCAAATAAATCACGCTATTATTGATGCTGCCAGTGAGGAAATCACTTGTGGCACTGTTGATTGTCTACACCCTCTATGATTTGAGTTCATAGTTTCTCCCAGTTTAGAGGTCTGTGGTGCTAAGAGTCACAGTGGTAATGAGCTAAGAACATAGAGTGGTGTGCTCGTGTGCCACAACTGGCAGTGGAAGGCTACGAAAACCTAAAACCAGAGAAAAGCAAACTAGGAAAAGAGAAGCTCCATGAGAGGAAGCAGCAAGGACTAGAGAAGCACAAGTCATGTGCAGAGAATCCAGGAGAAGCTGTCAAAATCATTGGGTTAATAATTCATGGGCTATGCCTATACTATATTGATATGTACTGTTGAGCCACCTAACCCAACAAGGAATCAGCTGCAGCGCACGTGCTTCCTAACCTCCATGCATGTCTATGCGCGTCTTTTCACTAGCTAGCAAGGACGCTTCACTTGCAGCATGCGTGAGGCCTGATTAATTGGGAGCGGCAAAACAATTCTTTTTAAAAAAAAAATTAATGTGTATAGTTGAATAAATTTATGTATATCCTAGCTAATTCAATAGATTTTAAAATTAACAATTATATAAATATCAGGAATTTCACTAAAACTATAAAAAAAAACCCTCTTAATTTTAAGATTTTGCTCCTTAAACACTATCTAGATGACAAAACAATTTTTCTTCCATGAGATACTTGATATTATTCCTCTCTTGAGCCTTGCTTGAACACTCAAACCTCGTGCATAATGTGTCAAACACAAACCAAAAGGCTACAAGGAGGGCTGGCCCCCACCAATTTATTAGACTATAACATTCATAGCATATAATGTTAGGTAGTTGGGTTTGTAAATATCTTGAGCTGTTATTTCTAATATTTTTTATTTAAAAATATATTAAAATAATATTTTTTATTTAAAAATATATTAAAATAATATTTTTAGTTTTTTTTTTTCATCATACAACATCAAATTATAAAAAAACAAAAAAAAATCATCATTTTAATGTTTTTTTTAAGTTAAGTGCATGTAAGAACACAAACTACCATGCTTCTGGACACCATCTTAAGAATATTGAAAAAAAGAAGAGCATACCAAACGCATACAATAACATGGCACCTGGTTGGGAGATATTTGTCACACCCGACATCGCGGCGTCTCTAAAAATTAATTTTAAATCTTCGGAAAGAACAGATTTCTGGCATCCTGTTCTTTGATGGGAATATTCTTGTTTAAGGAGTCGCCACCTAGTATTATGGTCACTAGGAACCCTAACTGGCCAACAGAGATTCTATGGTACGTGACTGGTTACGTAAAAAGGAAAGATATTATCACCCCTTAAACGTCCTGCCTAAGGCAGGCTGCATTGCTATTATTTGTCATTTATTGCTAACATATATTTTTCATATCATGATGGTTTGCATATAATATTCCTGACTCTGGCGTCAGTGAATATTAAACTACAGATATTTCCAACTCTGGCGTTGGTAAATATTATGTAGATATCAGAGTGTATAAATTTAAATAATTATCTTTTTTAATCCTGACTCTGGCGTTGGTGAATAAACAAATAAAAATCAATTTATATTTGTTATTTTTACTCATGCAGATTATTTTTATTTTTACGTAGCTAAATAAAGGTAAAAATACAATAAAATAAAATAAAATAAATTTTTATTAGTATTTTTTATTCCTGACTCTGGCGTCAGTGAATAAACCAATAAATTTATTTTATTTTATGTTATTATATTTTTTTTGCATGCAATTTTTATTTTTTAGCTAGATAAAATGCAACGAATAAAAATAATATAAATTTAAACCGGTGTTTTTTATTCCTGACTCTGGCGTCAGTGAATAAACCAATAAATTTACATTATTTTTATTCATGCATATGCATTTTTTATTATTTTTTTTATTATTTTTTTTGGGGCTGGGCTGGGCTAAACCCAGCCCAGCATACATACCTTTGGCTGGGCTCAGCTCAGCCCCACAGTGGCTGGGCTGAACCCAGCCAGTCCGGACCGGGTCACTGGCCCAAGCCAGTGACCCGGTTTTAAAAACAAAACAGATGCACGCGTGAAACAGATCACGCGTGCATCAACAGTGCGAAGGTAATTAAATTACCTTCGCACTGTTCAAATGTTATTTGAATCAACGAAGAACAGAAAAGAAAGAAAGAAAAATGTATAGCGAAGGCGCACCTGTTTCTGGCGATTGAAGAAGATCGCGATGCTGGTGACTGTTACCCTCGTCCGGCTACTCTCCCTTCTCTCCCCGCTGTGACCTCTCTGTTTTCCTTGCTTTTGATTTCTCGATTCTTAGTGTGAAGAAGCTGAGAGGTAATGGGTTCTTTAAGGTTTTTTTACTGATTTCGGGTTGCTTTTTCTGCAGGGATTCTCCTAATGGCGAAGATAATTCTTCTTTTTAGTCTGGTTTCTCCTTCTTCCTTTCACTCTGTTATTTTTTTTTTGCTCTGTTTTCTCGTTGTTCTCTGTTTTTTTCTGGGTTGTATTTTTTTTGATCCTCTGTTCTCTAGGTTGATCTCCCTTTTATAGAGACCCAGCCGCTAACCAGTCCTGCCTTTGCAGGACTGTTATCTTCCACGAACGAGATCGTGGGTGAGAGCCGTGATCCACGATTGGATCAAATCCGTTGCAGATTTTCAGCCTGTTGAATCGGGATGGAGAAGACAAACATGGCTATTCCACCAGCAACGACGACGTTTTGGCAACACTGTATTCCTAGTATCAACGGCATCGTTTCGGCAACAGTGGCATTTTCATTTTGACCCCTGAACTTTGGAATTGTAACCGTTGGATCTCAATTGAATAAAAATTCCTTTTAATTTTGCCCTTTTTTATATAAGTTTCAATTAAATCCCTCAATTGGTGCACTGTTTACAAAACAGTCCTTAATTCCTGGATTATTCAATTTGATCCTTAATTAATTCTTTCAATTTTGCCCTTTTTTGGATAAATTTCAATTAAGCCCCTGAATTTATTTAATTAATTAAATCAAAGTTTAATTAAGTCCACAAACTTATTAATTTTTTTAATTTCATTAATTAAACTAATCCAAATTTTAAGTAAATTTCCAAACTTATTAATTCTTTAATTTCTGACCAATTTATTCTCAAATCTGATAATTTTATCCCTAAACATCAAGATTTGTTGTCTTAACCCAATTGTCAACTATATTTAATTTTTATTATTTTGATCAAAAATTGGGTTATGACAGTTGCCCCCTCTTTATCATATTTACTATGCAATGCTAAAAGAAAATTTATTTTCTTTCAGCTTTGTGTAGTAAATTTATAAAGAAAATTAGATACAGAAAGAACTTTTGCCTTTTTTTTAGAGTCCTAAAAACTTCGAAAACCAGAGATTGACACAGGACTTTTATAGAGAAAACAAGTCCTTTGGAAGACAGCCTATCCTTTTCTTTTTTTTTTAAAAAAGACGAGGGCTCAAAGGCGCGCTCGAATGTAAGACGAGGGCTCGAAGGCGCGCTCGAATGGAGGTAGGATAGAAAATGCACTACCTTTGATGGTCGAGGGCTCGAAGGCGCGCTCGAAAAGAAATAAGACGAGGGATCGAAGGCGCGCTCGAATGGAGATAAGACGAGGGCTCAAAGGCGCGCTCGAATGTAGGTAGGATAGAAAATGCACTACCTTTGATGGTCGAGGGCTCGAAGGCGCGCTCGAAAATAAATAAGACGAGGGCTCGAAGGCGCGCTCGAATGGAGGTAGGATAGAAAATGCACTACCTTTGATGGTCGAGGGCTCGTAGGCGCGCTCGAAAAGAAATAAGACGAGGGCTCGAAGGCGCGCTCGAATGTAAGACGAGGGCTCGAAGGCGCGCTCGAATGGAGGTAGGATAGAAAATGCACTACCTTTGATGGTCGAGGGCTCGAAGGCGCGCTCGAAAAGAAATAAGACGAGGGCTCGAAGGCGCGCTCGAATGTAAGACGAGGGCTCGAAGGCGCGCTCGAATGTAAGACGAGGGCTCGAAGGCGCGCTCGAATGGAGGTAGGATAGAAAATGCACTACCTTTGATGGTCGAGGGCTCGAAGGCGCGCTCGAAAATAAATAAGACGAGGGCTCGAAGGCGCGCTCGAATGTAAGACGAGGGCTCGAAGGCGCGCTCGAATGGAGGTAGGATAGAAAATGCACTACCTTTGATGGTCGAGGGCTCGAAGGCGCGCTCGAAAAGAAATAATACGAGGGCTCGAAGGCGCGCTCGAATGTAAGACGAGGGCTCGAAGGCGCGCTCGAATGGAGGTAGGATAGAAAATGCACTACCTTTGATGTGGAACTGAAAGGTGGTGGAAAAATACAAAGATTTGTTTTTTTTTTTTTTTTTTTTTTTTTGGTGGCCTAATTCTCATGGGCAACCTGCCCAGGTTGAAAAATTCTCCAAAATGATAATTTTTCAAAAGCAATTTCAATGTTCGCCATTTCAAGTTGGCCTTCCACTGGATGGATTCTGTTCAAAATATTTTCTAATGCAAAAGTCATTGCTCAATGTTTCAAAGTTTAAATGATATGCATGCATCTTTACCTGATTTGAAATATAGGCCCCCATTTCTTCACAGTCTTCTTGTTGATTGCTTGGTGAGATCTTGCTATCTGATTTGAGTCATCCTTGTCGCTTGACTCCTAGCCCACTCGATTTGGCCCATGTAAGTTTATTTCCAGATTTGTTTACATAACTCATCTTTTGAGGTGCCCATCGTGACTCACTTGCTTGCTAGAGATTTTCTATTCATTACCCCTCATCTCACTGCTAAAAACCTTCGGTATCACTTGCTAAAAGGATCAAGCTGTCTTTTGTAAACCAAAATGCCCCTTTGTCTTGTTGTAAAGGATGATAGATTTTCCTTAAACACAATGTTGCCCCCTTGTACTGGTAGTTGCCCCCAAGTGTGCTATGTCACCGACTTAGATGAACAATAGTTTTAAGAGGCCACTCTCTCATTTGGCGAAGGAATATGGGTCTAGAATGAATCTTGAAATCTTGATCTTGCATTTTAAAAAAAAAACAAAAATTATTTCGATGCGAGTCTAAAACAATTTGCTTTTGAAATCTAGCAACTCCTTGGTTATTTTTTTTTTGTAAAAGAGATTATTTACTCTTGTGTTTGGCAATGAGGTCTTCGGTGAAAATATGTCATGAGATGACCTTTTGTTTGAAGTGAAGGGCTCGAGAAAAAAAAAACTCGAGGTTTCGTATGAGAAAAACTTGTCTCTTTTTGAACATTTATTTTTATCAACATGAATAATAATGAGTAGTTTATTCTTGATGTCATGAATCTTATGAAAAAGTATTCTTTGCATTTTGAGAGCATTGTTTATTGTTATAGATTGCTTGCTGGCTTGATTAGAAAGGACTTCTATAGGTACGTAACGTAGGCTGTGGTTTTCGGCTATGAAAGAAAAGAATATAAGGCTCAAAGAGTGTTTCAGGGTTTCAAAGACTGAAGATCACGATCAATAGTTTGATTTTTGATGTCATTCATATTTTCTCTTGCCGCTCTTCTTTGATTTGCCCCTCTTTTTTCTTTTTCATTGCTTTGCTAGAGCATACTCTTGGTTATCACTTTTTCTTGTGATTTGGACATGCCCCCTAGCATTTGAGTTTCTTGGGCTCTTTTGCCTTTTGGCTTTCTCACGGCTTTATCATCTTTCTTGATCATTGAAATTTCACTTGCCCCTTACTTTTTCTTATGATGTGGGCATGATCCCTAGCATTTGTGTTTCTTGGGCTCTTTTGCCTTTTGGCTTTCTCACGGCTTTATCATTCTTCTTGATCATTGAAATTTCACTTGCCCCCAGTGTAGGGTATGATCTTAGTCGGGAATTTTTTATGAAAGAAAAATTATTCCGGCTCAAAAAGGGTTTGCAAGGGATGTACTTATTTTAGAACGTGAAAGGAATAACAAAGATGGCCTTTCCTCATTTCAAGCGCAAGCAGCTATGATCAATAAACTTTGACTTCATTTAATGTGATGGTTTATTCTTTGCAAAGATGCATTTCATGAGTTATGAGCAACAAGTTCACTACATACCATTATTCATACATTTAAAAACACATGATTCAAGAGTAATGGGGTAAGGGTTCATTTTTTTTTATATATATATTTTTTTATTTTTAGAGTTTGGTCATCTCTATGAAGGAGTTGCTTGATTCACTTGTCATTCTACAGGTAGAATATCAAAAATATTGTTTTTGAATAAACATCAAACCATTTTCGAAATCAAAATGCCAGATCAATTTTTCAAAATTCCAATAGTGAAACTGATTTTGGTAAAAGTAATGAATTGAATCTATGAGATCATGCGAGACTTCAAGGGTGTATTTATTGATTCTTTGAAATCAATAACATTTATGAGAGAGAAAAGATATGCAAAGTGAATTTCTTGGCCAAACTTTTATTGATTTGATGAGAACTTATACAATCATCAGTGATTCAACAATCATGGATAATATTTCTTTACAGAATCAGAATTCACTGGCCTACTCAAATCTTCTCCATCCATTCCTGTTAGTATCAATGCTCCTCCAGAAAATGCCCTCTTTACTACATAAGGACCTTCATAATTGGGTGCCCATTTGTTGTGGTTCTCACTAGGTAGTGATAGGATTTTTCTCAATACAAGATCTCCTTCTTTAAACTCTCTTGATCGAACTTTTTTGTCATATGCTCTTGCTATCCTATTTTGATACAGTTGGTGGTGACAAATCGCCGCTAATCTCTTCTCACTGATCATATTTAACTGTTCATATCGTATTTCAGCCCATTTAGCCTCTTCCAGCTCAGATTCCATTAGGACCCTTAGAGAAGGAATCTCTACTTCCAAGGGCATCACTGCCTCCATTCCGTAGACTAGTGAATAAGGTGTAGCCCCAGTTGATGTCCTTACTGCTGTTCGATATGCATGTAGAGCATAAGGAAACCATTCCTGCCAATCTTTGTAAGTAACCACCATTTTCTGGACAATCTTCTTTATGTTCTTGTTAGCAGCTTCAACAGCACCATTCATCTTTGGTCTGTAAGGTGATGAATTGGAATGCTTGATTTTCCATTTAGTGCATAATTCCACAATCATCTTCCCATTGAAGTTATTGGCGTTATCGATTACTATCCTTTCTGGCAGACCATACCTACAAATTAAGTCTCTCTCAATGAATCGCTTGACCACCTTCTGAGTCACATTAGCATATGAGCAGGCCTCTACCCACTTTGTAAAGTAATCAATTGCGACCAAGATAAACCGATGCCCATTGCTGGCTTTTGGATTAATAGGCCCAATCACATCTATTCCCCACATCGCGAATGGCCAAGGTGATACCATATTGAATAAGGGCACTGGGGGTGCATTGATTTTGTCGCTATACACCTGACATTTATGACATTTTCGGACAAATTCTATACAATCCTTCTCCATGGTCAACCAAAAATACCCAGCTCTTTGCATTTGTCTCGCCATCATGTGTCCATTTGCATGGGTGGTGCAAATTCCTCCATGCACTTCATGCAAGGCTTTATTGGCTTCTGATCTGTCCAGACATCTTAATAGAGTCCCATCAAATGACCTTTTGTATAAGATTTCTCCATCTATAAAGTATTCCATTGCCATTCTTCTTAGAGTCTTCTGATCTGTTTTTGAAGCTTCAAAAGGATATTCCCGATATTGGATGAATCTTTTTATATCTGCATACCAAGGACTTCCATCCACTTCTTCTTCTACTAAACAAGAATGAGCAGGAGAACTTCTGATATCGATGCCTATAGGATGTACTCTGATACCGCAATCAATTGTGGCCATGGAGGCTAAGGTTGCTAAAGCATCCGCAAACTGATTCTTATCCCTTCCTAAATGATTGAACTCTATCTCTTCAAAGTCTTCGGCCAATTTGGAGAGATATTCTTGGTATGGTTTCAATTTCTCATCTTTCGTCTGCCACTCCCCCTTTGTCTGGCAAATTATCAACATAGAGTCTCCATATACCTCTAATTTCCTTATCTTCAACTCCAATGCAGCTTCCAATCCATGAATACAAGCCTCATATTCAGCTGTGTTGTTTGTGCAATTGAACTGCAACTTAATGGAGATGGGATATTGCTTTCCTTCTGGAGAAATTATTACAGCACCAGCTCCATTACCAGATACATTCACCGCACCATCAAAGTACATGGTCCACCAATCACTTTCTATTACCAGCACATCTTCATCAGGGAAGTCAAAATTTAATGGCTCATAGTCTTCAATAGCATTATCAGCTAAATGATCTGCGATTGCACTTCCTTTCACAGATTTTCTTGTTTTGTAAATGATATCATATTCAGCCAATAACACTTGCCATCTGGCCAACCTATTTGACATGTATGGTTTTTCAAAAATATATTTTAGAGGATCTATTTTTGAAATTAACCAGGTGGTATAGTATAGCATATACTGTCGAAGCCTTTTCGCACTCCATACCAAACCACAACACAGCTTCTCAATCATGCTGTAACGAGATTCACACTCAGTGAATTTCTTACTCAAGTAGTAGATGGCTTGCTCCTTTCTCCCAGATTCATCATGTTGGCCAAGCACACAGCCCATTGCTGATTCAGTCACTGTTAAATACAAAATGAGAGGCTTTCCCGGCACCGGTGGCACCAATAGAGGTGGGTTCTGCAAATATTGTTTAATCTTATCAAAGGCTTCTTGACAGTCCTCATCCCATACTCCAGGGTTTCTCTTTCGAAGTAATCGAAAGATTGGTTCACAAGTGACTGTAAGTTGTGAAATAAATCGAGCAATATAATTTAAACGCCCCAAAAAACCTCGAACCTCTTTCTCAGTTTTAGGAGCTGACATAGCTTGTATGGCCTTCACTTTATCAGGATCTACTTCTATGCCATTATTGCTCACCACAAATCCCAATAACTTCCCAGACTTCACCCCAAATGTGCATTTTGCAGGGTTCAGCTTTAATTGATATTTTCTCAGCCTTTCAAATAATTTCTTCAGAGCTGGGATATGGTTTTCCTCATCCTTAGATTTAGCAATCATATCATCCACATAGACCTCAATTTCTTTATGCATCATATCATGAAATAGTGTCACCATTGCTCTTTGATAAGTTGCCCCAGCATTTTTCAGTCCAAATGGCATAACTTTATAGCAATATGTTCCCCACGGAGTAACAAATGTTGTTTTCTTCTTGTCTTGCTCGGCCATTTTAATCTGATTATACCCAGAGAAACCATCCATAAAAGAGTAAGTAGAACTCTTAGCAGCGTTATCTACTAATACATCTATGTGGGGTAAAGGAAAATTATCCTTCGGGCTTGCCTTATTCAAATCTCGGAAATCCACACATACCCTGATTTTGTTATCTTTCTTGGGTACTACTACGATATTGGACACCCATTGAGAATAATCAACTACTTCCAAGAATCCAGCATCCCACTGTTTTGTTATCTCTTCTTTCACTTTGATTAGTATATCTGGCCTTGTCCTCCTCAACTTTTGCTTAACCGGCTTACAACCTTCTATCAAAGGTAGTTTATGTACCACAATATCAGTATCCAGACCAGGCATATCAGCGTATGACCAGGCAAAAACATCAATGTATTCTTGTAAAAGAGCAATCAATTCACTTCTAACGTCAGCAGAGATTAGCTTCCCTATTTTCAACTCTCTTTTATCATGTACTGTGCCCACATTTATCAGTTCTAGTTCTTCTTTTGCAGGCTTCCATGTGCGATCAGATTGTTCCGCTAACTTTGCGAATTCATGAATATCCTCCTCACCAAATTCTTCCTCATCCATGGCAATTATAGTTTCATCAAAGTTAGGCCAATTATCCACAGTGCAATGAGTTTGTGGGGTGTACGACGATCCGCTTTCAGATTTCCTGAAAGCGGAAAGTGTTTTGGTTATGAGTGTATAGTTCTGGGAAAGTAAATAAATGAACAGAGAAGAAAAAAAAAAACACGATTGAAAGAAAATATGCATGATCTCATTGAAACTTAAAGGATATAAGGGCTCAACCACAAAACCTTATTGCCAATCTCTTGAGCCATGATGATTTGGCAAGGCACAATTATTCAAACAATACAAATAATGAAAAACAACGAATAAGCAATCAAAACATTACTTTTTGAAAACAATTGGGACTTCTTGAATTTCCCAATTTGCTAAATCTTCTCCCTCGGCCAGTTTCCTCACGAATGAGTCGTCTTCCAAAACACCAATAGTCAGCTGGGGCAACTGTTCATGAGCATTATCCTCTTCCTTTAAATCTTGTTCATCGACGTATTCAAGATAATTGATAGTAGCACCATTGAATTCTTTTCTTAATTCCCCCTCATAATCCTCTGTTTTTATCACATATGCGGATCTTGGAAATGTTACATGGATTGGCGGGATCTCTATTCGGTCTTCATCTGGTTCTCTTCTCTCAATCCGGGCTATTCTCTTTTCTCTTCTAATTTCAGCTGCTCTTTTGAAATCTGCTTTCCCAGGCTTAAACCCTAAGCCAAACCTTTGATCTGCGCACTTCATATTTATCACATTAATCCTCTCAGGCATTCCGGTAGTATGGTCATATTGAAATGGTAGTCCATGCTTTAAGAAGTATTTAGCAGCCATTTTTGCTGCTTCGGAAATTTCTGGCTTTCTTCGTATCGTATTTTCTGGTACCCATTCAGCATTTACAACTTCAAATGCATGCATATTTTCATCCTTACTTTCTTCAGTTTCTATGTAAGGGATCGAGACATTTTTTATCATTGACAAAGTTTCCTCAGCTCTCACAGTCACCAAATTCCCATTGATGATAAACTTGACCCGTTGATGTAAAGAAGATGCGACAGCTCGGGCTGCATGGATCCAAGGTCTCCCCAGTAAAATGCTATATGATGGATGAATGTCCATTACTTGTAATGTGACTTGGAATGGTTGTGGGCCAATGATTAGTTCAACATCAATACTCCCAGTGATTGGTCTAGATGACCCATCATATGCCCTAGCAGTCATGGTACTTGGCTTCATGTGAGAAGCATCAACTGGCATTTTATCAAGTACATGTCTTGGCAATACATTAAGAGAAGAACCATTATCTATAAGCACCTTAGCAATCACACAATCCTTGCATTTTACCGTGATATGCAATGGTTTATTATGACCGGTTCCTTCATGATCCAGCTCATCATCGGTAAAATAAAGGTAATTGGTGGCTTGAATCCGACCCACCAAATGTCCTATGGAATCTTGTGTGATATCCTGAGGAACATATGCTTCATTAAGAACCTTCTGAAGGGCGTTCCTGTGCAATTCTGAACTCAATATTAATGACAACAAAGAGATCCTAGCAGGTGTTTTCTTTAGCTGATCAACCACACTATATTCGCTGTGCTTCATCAATTTCAGAAATTCATTAGCCTCTTCATCACTTACTGGTTTATTAACCTCATCTGTCTTTGTCAATTCTGTCATATCCTTTCCTTTGGCTTTTCTATGGTTTTCCAACTCTTCAGGAGTAAAACATCTCCCACTCCGAGTGAGTCCTCCTACTTCCGCATGGAAAACAAGGGCAGAATTTGTGCTATGAAAAGAATAACCATAATTATAGGGTTGGGCATTATAGCTTCCGCTAACAGTATTCATAGGCTTGGTTAGGATCATTTTTGGTGGACCCTTTTCGGTTGGTACATATCTACACACTTCCACTTTCTCGTTACAACCAGTCATTGTTCCTACTAAATCATCTTCTTTGGGTTTCATCAATCTTAACATTCCCAACGTCATCATATTTTCTACCTCCAAATGAAACTCCTCGCATGAGTCAATATCATGCCCAAACTGCTGATGATACTTACAATACTCATTCGCATTCCCTACAGCTTGCATTCTGACTGGTGTCTTCAGATAATTGGTTTGTCTTAGCATCCCATACAATCTATCCATAGTCACCCTTAATGTTGCTTTACTTTCCATTCCTATCTCCAAGCTATTAACTCCACTTCCAGAAGCATGGTTTGGTAGAGGGTTTGAGTTCACATTTGGGGATTCATCAAAAGAAATCCACCCAGCTTTGATGAGTTGAAGGATTCTTCTTTTGAATGCAAGACATCCATCAATATTGTGTCCCACGACACCATCATGGTATTCACATTTCTGATCAGGTTTATACCATTGGGGAAATGGTGGTTGTAAAGGAGTTAAAGGAACAGGTACTACTTGGCCAATACTGAGCAACCTCTGATACATCTCAGTGAGAGACATTGGTAGTGGTGGAAGTTGTACTTGGTCTATTGGAAAATTTCTTCTTGGGCGGTATGCATTGTTGGTATGGTTATTTATTGAGTTATTTTGGGTGTTTGGAGGTGCAGAGAATTTTATATTGGATATGGAGGGGGTAGGTGTAATACTTTTGAAGCTGTAAGTATCTTGGTAGGTGTTCTTCCCTCTACCTTCCCTTTCAACATTGTGAACTTCTACTTCTTTCCTTTTTCCAATAAAACCTCTTTTTTCAGTAGGATCCACGATCCTACCTGTTCGAACAGCTTGTTCGATCCTTTCAGCTATGACCACCAAATCAGAGAAATTTTGTGCAGCACTACCTACCAAATATTCAAAGTACGGGGCTTTGAAAGTGTTGGAAAATAAACCAGTCATCTCCCTTTCCGACAATGGAGGATTTACTTGCGCGGCTGATTCACGCCACCTTTGGGCATATTCTCTTACAGACTCCTTATTGCCTTTTTCCATGGCTTGCAGACTTGATCTATCTGGGGCAATGTCCATGTTGAACTTATACTGTCTAATAAAAGCTTCAGCTAAATCCTTCCATCCTTTAATCTTGGTATTATCCAAACGCATATACCAAGCAAGAGCAGCATCACTTAAACTATCCTGAAAGAAATGGATCAATAACTTCTCATCATGGACTACTTCAGCCATCTTATTACAGTATGCTTTAAGATGGGTGATTGGGCACTGAGTTCCAGTATATTTAACAAATTCTGGAACTCTGAATTTTCTGGGAATAACCACATTAGGCACTAAACACATTTCAGCAGCCTTTACCAGATCATACAAACTATTCCCCTCTATTGCCTTCATTCTTTCTTCTAAAGCAGCTAGTTTTTCCTGACCATTTTCCTCTACGATCTTGTTCCTTTGAGGTTCTTCTTCTATCAACACAGTGTGGGGGACCCTCATTGGATGTGCTGATTGAGTAGGTGCGAAATGAGCAGCATGTTGAGGCTCAAATAGTGGAACAACAGGAGGCGGAGGTTGAGGTGTAAATGTTTGTTGAGAAGATGTCCCTTCTCCAACTCTAGGCCTCAAAGCTTGTTCAAGCAAGCTGGTAAGCCTTGCTACATCCTCTTTCAGGCTTTCCATCTCTCTTTGGTGTTGAACCAGCTCTCTTTGGTGTTGAATTTCTAGCTGATTTCTCTCTTCATTTTCCATTTTCTTTCGTGAACGAGTATTATGAATACGTTTAGGTTGGGGACCTATATTTCACCTGTTATATGCAGAATATGACAATCTATAAGCAAATGTATGTGATGCATGAATGTGAATGCCACATATTGGATATAGATTCGCTTTTTGTTGGTGACATATGGCCGTCATTCTTTGGATATATGGGTTGAACTTGAACTTGATATCATTGTTGCGATGCCGAGAAGAAATCTGCTTAGCTTTTTGACATTTGGGCTTTCAGCTATATACACATATCTTTGCATTGAAAAATGTGGGTCTCAGCCCTCTTATTACTTATTCAGAAACTTACAGTAAAAATTAATCTAATCTATTACAGGAGAAAAAACATTGCCTCTAGTAGCTATTGCTTTCAAAAAAAGATCGGTGTTATCCATGCTTCTTCGATATTTCATTATATCTCCTCCCACCTGACGAGCTTCCACTCGTAATAAATGGGCTTCTGCAGCTGCTCGATTAATCTGATCTTGTAGTTCCCTTATCCTCTCAGTATGAATCAAGTTGTTTCTAGACAAAAAGTTATTGGCATCATCCAATGTTTGATTATGTTGCTTTATCATTTTTTGGTTTCCCATAAGTTGTACGGTCTTTAATTTTTCTTTGTCCAACTTAGATCTCAACGCTTCTGCTTCAGCCTTATGACTGTTCAACTCTGCTTTCTGCTCTTCGTGCATTTTAGTTAAAGTCTCAGCTCTTCCTAATTGGTCTTTAAACTTGACAATGTCTGCCCGACGCATTTTCAATATAGCTTGTGTCTTGATGGCTGACTCTTCCCAATGCTTAGCTTTTTCCATGTAATATGTCATGTCCTGATTAATTGTCTTTTGTGTTTCCAAGTCAGTCTTTGCCTTTATCAAGTCTTGACCACCAGAGTCCCTTTCCTCTTCAGTTATTTTCCTTAAACCCTTTTCTTTGGCTAGCTGCCGCTCTAAAGACACTCTATGTTCCTCATTTGCTTTAAGCTCAACTTGTAACGCTTTTACTTGTTTTCTTAGTTCTTCTTCACAGTTTACTCTTTTTCTTCGAATGCCCACAGACTCAGAAACTTCTGCCATATAAGAGACTCCTCCCTTACGCCATTCAGAATACTTTTCACTAACTGTAGGGTTCCTTAATCCAGTCTCCTTTTTCACAAGTACCAAAGACTTCCAATCCTGTTTAATACTCTCCAACATCTCCATGGTAGCTCCTTTGTACACTCCAGTAAATTGAGATAAACCAACCGTTCTTGGGATGCTTTGTATGCCCCCAAACTGTCTTGCAACTAAAGCAGGCGCATAGCTAATATATCCAGTCACTCCAATCAAAGGTACCCAAGGCTTCTTCCCACAACTCATTAAGTACGTTACATTTCTCATCCAAGGAGCTCTCCAATTAAACTTGCTTCGTGGAATTCCTTGTAATTTTACCCCCCAGTCATCTTCAGAAAATATTTTCCATTCACTTGATACCAATAACTCTAGTGGCCTTTGATCAAACCACCAAAAATTCCGGAATATTGGTGTCTCGGATTCTATATGACTTACCATCCAAATGAACAATAATGGCACACAACATCTCATAGAACCTTTTCCAGTCCTTTTGCAATGATTGAGGGACAAAAAAGTTTCAGCCAAAATCGCAGCAGAAGGATTAATTTTAGTCTTCTCATACTCAACAAACAAATTGGCTGCCTCTAAACTAACAATTCCAGCAGATGAAGGGCACAAAATCAACCCAAATATTCCCAAAGCCAATATTCTGTATACTTCTACTTTAGCACATGGATTAGACTTTTTAGCAATCAACAACTCTTCTAGCCGTTTCCATCTCAAACCCCCGGAATTATTTTTTTCTCTATACAAACTCATTTGCTGGATTCCCAATAGCTTAGCAAGCTCCTCTATAGTATCCTCAGTCTTTTGATGAAAGTAAACCTTATGTATATCCTCAGGAAATTCTGTCAAAACACCATACTCTTCAATGGTAGGAACCATATCGACATCCCCAAATGTAAAACATCGATAATCAGGATCCCAAAAATGAATCAGAGCTCTTATGGCCAATGGCAGTATCGGCACATTTAAAAGATGCAAAACTCTCCCATATATCTTAGTAAATTCTGTCTCATCATCCAAATATTTGGTGAGTGGAATCAAACGAATGGCATCATTTATTACACATCTCACCTCTTTTAGCAGCGATATCCCACTGTCATCCAGTCTAGGGCAGTCTCCCTCGGTCATATGCAATGATTCAGATTCAAGCCCATACTCAATAGTGTTGACTTCTCGATTAACAGCCATTATGTCACCCGAAATAATAATCCTGTTATGAAATGATATATGTTAAGCTTTACTTTAGTGAAACTTACATAGGGAACAACCTAAAGGGTAAGTTCTAGTCATTACATGCTTAGGGTAGGTTGCTATCTAGTCTTTGAAAGGTCTTTTGCATGCTCAGTGATCTTCCTCGAAAGGTTGATGTGAGGCTTACAAGTAGCGTGAAGATAGAGGCCCTGAATAATATCAGTTTAGGCATACCAACCACTATCGAGTAAACAATCAAGCGAAAGTTGGATGGTTTCACGAGTCTTACCCAGGCCAAAGCCATTGGGGTACCGCTACTCTCCCACTTAACATAAAGTTTGTATAACAGACCTTTATTATGAAATGCGTGGTGTGTGAAGGCACAAATCTATATTCAATGTATATGATGACATGAATAAATATGGATGCTAAAGCAATAAAATAAAATAAACTAAATAAATAAAAAATAAATAAAAAACAACACAACAAACATTTATAGCAATTTAACAAATAAAGACAAAGCTTAGTCTTGGTCCCCAGTGGAGTCGTCATTCTGTCACACCCGACATCGCGGCGTCTCTAAAAATTAATTTTAAATCTTCGGAAAGAACAGATTTCTGGCATCCTGTTCTTTGATGGGAATATTCTTGTTTAAGGAGTCGCCACCTAGTATTATGGTCACTAGGAACCCTAACTGGCCAACAGAGATTCTATGGTACGTGACTGGTTACGTAAAAAGGAAAGATATTATCACCCCTTAAACGTCCTGCCTAAGGCAGGCTGCATTGCTATTATTTGTCATTTATTGCTAACATATATTTTTCATATCATGATGGTTTGCATATAATATTCCTGACTCTGGCGTCAGTGAATATTAAACTACAGATATTTCCAACTCTAGCGTTGGTAAATATTATGTAGATATCAGAGTGTATAAATTTAAATAATTACCTTTTTTAATCCTGACTCTGTCGTTGGTGAATAAACAAATAAAAATCAATTTATATTTGTTATTTTTACTCATGCAGATTATTTTTATTTTTACGTAGCTAAATAAAGGTAAAAATACAATAAAATAAAATAAAATAAATTTTTATTAGTATTTTTTATTCCTGACTCTGGCGTCAGTGAATAAACCAATAAATTTATTTTATTTTATGTTATTATATTTTTTTTGCATGCAATTTTTATTTTTTAGCTAGATAAAATGCAACGAATAAAAATAATATAAATTTAAACCGGTGTTTTTTATTCCTGACTCTGGCGTCAGTGAATAAACCAATAAATTTACATTATTTTTATTCATGCATATGCATTTTTTATTATTTTTTTTATTATTTTTTTTTTATTATTTTTTTTGGGGCTGGGCTGGGCTAAACCCAGCCCAGCATACATATATTTTTGGGGCTGGGCTGGGCTAAACCCAGCCCAGCATACATACCTTTGGCTGGGCTCAGCTCAGCCCCACAGTGGCTGGGCTGAACCCAGCCAGTCCGGACCGGGTCACTGGCCCAAGCCAGTGACCCGGTTTTAAAAACAAAACAGATGCACGCGTGAAACAGATCACGCGTGCATCAACAGTGCGAAGGTAATTAAATTACCTTCGCACTGTTCAAATGTTATTTGAATCAACGAAGAACAGAAAAGAAAGAAAGAAAAATGTATAGCGAAGGCGCACCTGTTTCTGGCGATTGAAGAAGATCGCGATGCTGGTGACTGTTACCCTCGTCCGGCTACTCTCCCTTCTCTCCCCGCTGTGACCTCTCTGTTTTCCTTGCTTTTGATTTCTCGATTCTTAGTGTGAAGAAGCTGAGAGGTAATGGGTTCTTTGAGGTTTTTTTACTGATTTCGGGTTGCTTTTTCTGCAGGGATTCTCCTAATGGCGAAGATAATTCTTCTTTTTAGTCTGGTTTCTCCTTCTTGCTTTCACTCTGTTATTTTTTTTTTGCTCTGTTTTCTCGTTGTTCTCTGTTTTTTTCTGGGTTGTATTTTTTTTGATCCTCTGTTCTCTAGGTTGATCTCCCTTTTATAGAGACCCAGCCGCTAACCAGTCCTGCCTTTGCAGGACTGTTATCTTCCACGAACGAGATCGTGGGTGAGAGCCGTGATCCACGATTGGATCAAATCCGTTGCAGATTTTCAGCCTGTTGAATCGGGATGGAGAAGACAAACACGGCTATTCCACCAGCAACGACGACGTTTTGGCAACACTGTATTCCTAGTATCAACGGCATCGTTTCGGCAACAGTGGCATTTTCATTTTGACCCCTGAACTTTGGAATTGTAACCGTTGGATCTCAATTGAATAAAAATTCCTTTTAATTTTGCCCTTTTTTATATAAGTTTCAATTAAATCCCTCAATTGGTGCACTGTTTACACAACAGTCCTTAATTCCTGGATTATTCAATTTGATCCTTAATTAATTCTTTCAATTTTGCCCTTTTTTGGATAAATTTCAATTAAGCCCCTGAATTTATTTAATTAATTAAATCAAAGTTTAATTAAGTCCACAAACTTATTAATTTTTTTAATTTCATTAATTAAACTAATCCAAATTTTAAGTAAATTTCCAAACTTATTAATTCTTTAATTTCTGACCAATTTATTCTCAAATCTGATAATTTTATCCCTAAACATCAAGATTTGTTGTCTTAACCCAATTGTCAACTATATTTAATTTTTATTATTTTGATCAAAAATTGGGTTATGACAATATTCATTAATCTAAAAGGCATTAATCATGACAAGTTAGACTTCAACGTAAACTAAATTTTTTTTTGTTGTTTTTTAATATTCTTTGAAAGGTCCAATGAGTTCTGGGCTACATGATAAGATAACCCATCATCAGGATTCCACCGAGCTGTAAAACAAAAGCTATTATGCACAATGATGACAGGTTTACTTCCACATCAACCAAAAAAACTTGTTTTTCTTCTTCTTTAATCCATTGAAAGGTACTGAGTTTTAGGCTATCTAGTAAGGCACCCCATTACCAAGACTCTACCATGCTGTTAAACTTACATGTGTGCCACATTCACAGGTTAAAAAGGTTCCAGGTGGTTTTGGAAACGATGAACAGATGTGACCTGAAGAAATTACAAACCATTAATGGGTTCGCATCGAGTGTGTGTGTGTGAATATTTTGTATCACAGGGCCAGGTCTACATTAGGTTCTGCCATTATTGTTGCTTAAAGTCTCCATTGGATCTTCCTAAGCCCAACAAACAAGTAACACTTTTAAGGAATTGATGGGTTCTAATTCCCCAAGCCAGGTTAACCAGGTTCTGCTGTGGATTAACCAGGTTTTTTATATATATATATTATTATTATTACAGAGAAGAGGTAAGATCTTTGAAAACTCTATTGTCATTTAAGCTACATGTTCATCGACAAAGGAGATTTGTTTAATCCACAGTAGCACGTCTGTAATTATGTTTCAGCATTGTCCGACAGATTTTAGACAAGTCACATAACGAGAACGGAAGGTTTCTCTGCTTTTGAAGACTCAATTATAATGGAATTTGGAACGTAAATTCATTCTGAATTGGTAATGGGAAAACAAAATTTGAGAAATTGTTTTTTAATAATAAGTTGTTTTATAATAGTGTACAAAAAACATCATTATTAAAAATATTCAAATTGTACTACTTAAAATGTGTTTCTAATTTTTTTTTTATAGATGAAAACTTTTTGTTCTTCAGAAGCATATATCATTCACCTCCGCAACCTTGTATCTTATTTATTTAGATTAATATATATATCGTATTAAATTTGATAGCATTTTTATTTTTATTATTATTATTTTATATTGTTTTCATTTTTTCATATCACTTAATTAAATCATATCGATTTCAAAATGATTGACAATGAGTACAAAATGATTAATGGAGTTTTTCCTTTGTTATAATTAATGAGATTGAAAATGTTTACTTTATTTACTAAAGATTACTAAGTTGCAAACAAATACAAAAATATAATAATTCTATATTAGGTTTAAAACTAATAAGACTTTGGAAAACAAAAAAAGCAAATTGATTCGATTGATTCAACGCACTGGTATGTATAGAAACTCTTACTCTTGTAATAATATGTCAGAAATATAAATCACTAAAATCTCATTTGAAATTATAGTAATTATTATTTTTCAATATTCTTTTCATTTGAAAATATATCGAAATAATTATTTTTTATGTTTTAAAATTTATTTTTGATATTAATATATTAAAATAATTAGAAAACACCCAAAAACTAATAATAATTTGAAGTAAAGAAAAAAAAAATAATTTTTTTTAAAAAAGTATTTTTAAAACGTAAAAATAAACATATTATAAGTTTTGTGATGAAGTTTGATGAAGAGTCAAAAGCTTGAGATGATTGCTAAGTAATTTAACCAAGTAATTCAATAGCATTGAGATTCTACTCTAAAACCATTCTTATTAGCTCCAAGGTTTATGACCTTTATGTTTAATGATAACAAAAAATGTAATATTATGTACGAACTTGTGCTTAAATGTTCTATAAATGCACTAAATAATAAGCATTGGATTAAGCATGCACTGAAATTTTTTTTATCCAATGTGTGGAATTCGAATTGAAGCCAAATGGATTTAAAATAAACTAACAAAGAATATGGGGACTAATCATGACCTTTTCACATGAATTTGAGATAGGCCACCTAAGTTGTTTTATTATTATTATTTTTTAATTGAATCCTTGTTCTTTCAATTGTGTCCTAATATTACAAATTAAAATATATTTCATTAATTTGTGTCCTAAGGGTCGAGCCGTTGGGATATTAAATATTGAAAAGGGCTCCTTGGATAATTGGGGCTAAAAGGTAGTGTTTTGCTTTGCTGGAAGGGAAAGTTTGAAGGGTAAAGAAATAAGCAATTGGTTTTGGACTTCGGGACAAGATGATGAACGGAAAAATATGTGGAGGTAGGAAATGGAATGCATTCTTTGTTAGGCTAGTTTATGGATCAACTTAAACTGAAGGGAACGGGCTTGACCCAGAAAAAAAAAATAGTTTTAATGTGATTTACTTTTTTTTAAAAGTATTATCCTTTTCAAAATCTCAAATCTAAAAAATACATTTGAAATTACAGAGAGAGCAAACTTCTTGGTCCCAAGTTTTTACCGAAAAAAAAAATATATATATACATGTTTTTTTATGTAAATTTCATTAAAAAAAAAACCATTTATATCTCTAAGCCAAACACCCTTTAAATATTCTCCAATTCACTATTATTTGATTCGTTTTAAATTGCCTTATTGCAATTAACAAATATCTTACAAAGTTTTTTTTTTATTTGCTAATTTATGATTTCCTACAAATAATTAAAAAGAATAAAGAAAACAAACATTTTATTTTATATAAATAAATATTTTTCCATATAAATTTCGTTGATTTTCACCAATTTTCTAGTAGTAAACTACATCAAACAACCTTTTGTAAACAAGTACACTTACACAGAACTTTCTTATCCTATACAAAGCATGTTCCTCGTTTTCATTCATATCCCATGGAATGAAAAAAATGTCATACGTCCCTACCTTCATCGCAAGATGATATTTTATTGGATCCCTGTCAGGTTGAGAAACAAAACTATCCCTAACTAATAGGCCTAAAAGCATTTTATATCACCCCAGGTTTATATTTGAGGCATGCTATATAGCTTTCCATAGTTCCAATGCGTATGTTTTAGAATGTAACGCTAAAAACAAATTAAAAACATGATAAAATTAATTTCAATTAAGTTAATAGTTTACCCCCATTAATTCAAATTATAAATTACCATGCTTGTAATCCATTCGTCAACGATAACCTAATAGATGTTAAACTATATTTTAAATTCAAGGCTACATAGAATACCATTTCCTACGTTCCTGCCACAGAATTCTATGTATGTATTTAAGTATTATTTTCTCCGGAGATCATATTTACAAAAGCCGGTGATTTGTAATGCCTATTCGAGAGAAACTTTTGGTGATATGGAACGATGTCTTTGCTCAAAGAACTTCTTCATGACGAATAATCATGAGAGAAAACAACTTTTACCAACTAGATGCAGCTACAATTTACTATCTTGTTAGTTTGGAAATATGATTAAGTTGATGTAATTCATACTAGCTTTAATGGCTGCCCTGAACTTTGTTGTTGCCCATCGAGATGTCATTTCTTCATTAATATAGAAACAGTTCGCAAATTAATGGTTTACCCAAGACTTTGCCTTTAATGCAAATTTCTTTCGGTAATAAAAGCAATGAGCAAATATGGATGTAGTAATATGAAGTGGGTGCTGGAAAGTATATTTCTTTTTAAAGAATTTTTTATTTGAAAATATAATAAAATAATATATTTTTTAATTTTTTAAAATTATTTTAAACATCAACACATTAAAATAATATAAAAATATAAAAAAATGTATTAATTTAAAAAAAATTAATTTTTTTTTAAATATTTTTAAAATTAAAAAATAAACAAACACTAATTTTTTATTTTTTTTTTGGCATTTCCGTTCTCCTCTAGTATCGGTCTTGCATTTAATGGTTTACCTAAGACTTTGCCTTTAATGCAAATTTCCTTAGGTAATAAAAGCTATCAGCGAATTTGCATATCAGGGGGTGATAGAGAGTGTAACAATGATTGTTTTTTAAAGTATTTATTTTTATTTAGAAATATATTAAAATAATTTTTTGATTTTTTTAAAATTATTTTTAACAATAGCACATTATATTAATATAAAAATACAAAAAAATATTAATTTAAAACAAAAAAAAGAATAAAAAATATTATTCAAAAATGTTTTTAAAATTAAAAAATGAATAGATCCTAAACCTTCTTTTTTTTCCCTGCATTTCCCTCCTCTCTTCTAGCATCGGTCTTGCATTTAAGAAGACAAAATCTTCTATTTATTAACTTCAAAATCAAATAAGAGAACTCCTTATGACCACTACCAAACTCTTAGGATTATATTAATGAATCTATAGCTTATTGGACCTCTTGATATCTATGAAGAGATTACAATTTGAATTCTTTGAGTTGTGTACATGGGAAGGAATGAAAGGGAAACAACTGTCTTTGAATTCCTATCAACATATATGATTACAATTTGAATTCTGAGTTGTATACAATTTGTAGCATTCCTCATCGTCTCCTCATGATCAATTTATAATTAATTTCGAGACTTAAGTGTTGCTAAAAACTATATATTTGCAGTAGGCGTCATCGTTATGGATTTCACAAGTTAGTATGGGTGTGTGTTCATAAGGCGCTGGGCTGATGTGTTGGTGGTTGTATCATATATGTTGATAGGTCCAATGGATCCCAAGAAAGAAAGAAAACCAAAGGCAACCACGGTTTTCGCTCAAGAACAGAAAATAATTTTGATGAAGTCAAACATATATAGGAGGAATCACGTGATCAATATAAGGGGTTTTATATATATATTCTATAATAAAAAAATTATAAAATATAATTTCAACTGTAAAAATAAATAACACCATATTACGATGAGCAATAATAATAAAATATTTCTTTTTCATAGACTTCACCATCTTTCCAACCATATAAGGCTCTCGTTCATTAATTCTCCCCTCGTGTTTCTTAATGAATTTTGAAACTAACCCTGAGTGTTGCTGCATGTTCGGCAGTCAGTCCACTTTCCACCAATTTCTTCATATCTAATCATACAACTATCTAAATGATGCATCAGATTTAGTTAGAGTTAAAAATACAAAAAAATTAATCGAAGAAATTGCAGAAATTTTAATTCTTAATTTTATTATTGAATATTTATTCAAGTAGTATGTCTCTTAGGTTTGCAATTCCTTAAATAAGCCTAAAAATTAACCTAAACAAACTAAAAAACTTAAATATAAAAACAATTTAATAAAATTATTAAGCATGTTATTTAATTTTCTAATTAAACTAAATATATACACACACACACTTAAAAACCTCCTACATCACATAGAAACTAGACGCAGATACGTTATTAACCGTACACAATCTGAACACACCAAACCCATCATCAATTGATACATTTTTGTTGATCCCTATATTCAAACTTCTACATTTGTCCATTTCAAGCATTTCGGCCTCTTCTTAATTATGTGTTAATCATCCATTCAACATGTTCTTCAGCCAACACAAACCTTTTTTCAAGTTCTTAATACATTAAGTCAACAAAAATCTATCTTAAAATCCATCAGTTTTTGTACACCTCAACTAATTCCATAGATTCTAAAATTAACGATTATGTAAGTCTCCAATGATCCTGAGATTTGTGAGACTCAAACTAGTGATCTCTAAAAAACAAACTCAGAATCTGACTAGTTAAACTACACCTTTCAGGGTTACATTAGATATTTTACTTACTTGCCTTGACAAGAGACTTGTAGCTAAGATTTGAGCTCCAAAGATGGATTCTTAAGGTATTAAACCTCATGCAATTGTAAATGTTAATATTTAATAACGACAACATAGCTGCTCTATCTGAAACAAATATCAAACACTTCCCCTCTTTATTTTCTGCACCGATATGCATAGAATGAAAACCTGTATGGAAACCATGAGCTGCCGCATGCAGATTGTCAACAGCTCTCACAAATTTCTACACATCTAGATGATCCTTTGTTAAAAATTTCGTGTTGCTTTTGAATGTGTTGTATAAGTGCTAGAAATTCATGTTGATTTCATGTGGATTTGTGATAAGAATTATTGAACACACCACATTAATATAAAAGGGATAGAAACTTTACAAATCCTAATCTTTGACAATTAATGGCCTTGTTTTCACCCATAGCCACCGTTCTATGCACATAATTGGAAGGCCCATTTTTCGACATCACATATAGTATATATATCACAATTAATGATTCCTTCAATATGTCATAGACAACTGCCAAACACAAACAATAATTTCATCAAATGTACACCAACGCTTATAATTTAATTCTTAACTCACAAAATCAAGTTACTACACAAAGCTAGTATTCAAGTTAGTATTTTTTAAAAAAAGTTTTTTTTTTTAAGTATTTAGAAATAATTTTTTTAAGATTTTTTTTTTAATTTTTGACATCAAAACTATAGTAAAATATTAAAAAATATCAATTATATATATTTTTTAAATCAAATGTACTTATAAAACTCATCTAAAAACATTTTCAAACGCAAAAATAACCTGTAAAATCATCATAGCAATCCTATGATATCCTTTATAATTTATTCCTGGTTATTTTCATCACTCACCATGCACTTGCCTTGAGTTTTTTTCAATCACACACAAATGAAGACCCAATCCCTTATATTTATTTATACAAGTTGATATTAAGCGAAAACTTGAGTCCTAAAAGACTAAGGACTTAACGATCCACAAAGCAACAAGTTAATTATGATTAAAGCAACTTAGATATCCTAAGTTGTCATTGACTTGATTTCAAGTTAGCTTGGTTTATTTTCTAACATCCATGTATCTTCTTAGTTACCTTAATATTCAGAGACATTTATCCTAAGTTGTCATTGACTTGATTCCAAGTTAGCATGGTTTATTTTCTAACATCGATCCATGTATCTTCTTAGTTACCTTAATATTCAGAGACATTAATTCCATCAACACAATAGGTACAAGAGCTAAATTCTTCCCAATTAACTACGAATTAATTAAGATAAAACTAATTCATTCATTTACAGATATAAAATTCCATCTAGCTCGAATTACCATTAATTTTATTTCACAATCCAACCGTCCCATCTATCAACTCTATTCATGTGTCCAGATGCATAAACTTGGATTTCAAAAATCAATTTTAGAGAGAAATCCAAAACATAGAAATCAACTCCATCTTTCACAACTTATCATTTCAACGTATACAGTCAAAAGAAAACAAAGCAACCCGTTACCTCTTAATTTCGACAACGTTCACCTTTGACAACTTCGATAATTCTTTTGCCTTTGGCCGGTTTTCCTTCGCCGCCGCCACTGCAAGACCACAACAATTGCTTTTAATTAGTAAAACAAACTGTAGCCTCACGATTCAAACTTACTCAAACATACTGCAAGATAATAAAACAAACACGCACACCAAGGAATTACTGGCAATTATTTACCTGGCATTACATTTGCTCCTCGTCTAGGCTCTCTTGGGCGGTCCTTCTCCTTCACATGCTTGCGGATTAGGGTAAAGACTGCTTGTATTTCATGGCTAGAGATGTGTGTGTGTTTTTGTGTCAAGATAAGTTCAGGGCTATATGTTATAACTATCAGTTCAAGTTTTGAAAATTGATCTATAGAGTTAAATCGGTCATGTTTTAGATTTGGAGATGATTTTTCTTTCTTTGAAAGATGATCAAGGTTATTGTAGAATTTTCTGCAACCACGTGGAAGCCCAGTCACTAATTATGAAGGCAGGGAGGCAGGCATGCATGCATGCCAACTAGCTGGGGAGCACCACCGGTATTGGGTGGACTCTACCTATTTGGCCAACTGATATGTTGCGTGCTGTGTATTTTAAAACCAAAGAGCACGCGTCAAGTTCTTGATGGCCGACGGCATTGTAGAATTTGCCACAAAAAAAGAGAGAGGAATGATCCACCTCTTTGTTCGTGTTCGTGACATTGTACATTGGTTCGGGCAATGACCAGCATCTAGGCCCACCACCTGAACCAACAGCTGGAACTGATAAGGTCTGGGCCCCTCCCCCATTTCTCTGAAAAAAATATCTTAATCATTGACGCAGTAAACCTTGAGATTCATGGCAGAGATTTAGAATCAGAATGTGAGAAAAGCAACACTGCAAATGCAGTAAGATTGTTTTATCTCTTGCTTTAACTTTGACAAAGTTTATTAATTCATGTCTGCTTTTCATCACCAATCCATAGAGACTAGCTGGGGAGGGAGAGAGAGAGAGTTCAATTGCCAGTTAGGTGGGAAACTACCATCCATATATCAGAAGCATACACACACACATGTGTGTATATATATATATATATAAAAATTACAGGTAGCAGCAGCTTTGGCCAGAAAGAAGAAATTGCACAAACAATGATGATGAGATGTTCCGTAGGACTGAGCAATAATGAAATGAAAAACCCAAATGAGGTCCTTTATCAAAACCACCCAACACCTGTTAAAATAGTACTGTCTTTCCTTCAAACCCTAGCTAAAACCCCATTTTAATCACACTCAAAAAAAATTTGGAATAATAATTAGGGAAAAGAAACGCAAAAGAAAAGGGAAACAAAACTCCAGTATTTCAAGAACAATCAAACCTCACGTGTGTTACACATAAAAACTACACAAGTGGAGGGATGATGGTCATGATGATGCTCTTGCTTTGCTTGCTCCATCTCTATGAGTGATGACTCGTTGTATCATGCCGATCATCGCTTCCTCCACCACCGCCACCATGATGTGAGTGAGACCCACTCGCCTGTGATTCTGATAGACCTGAAGGTCGGTAGGGATTCAATCCAGCTAGCATGTTCAAATGCCCTTCACTTATCCCACTATTACCACCACTGGCACCGCCAATGCTAGTAGACCCCAGTTGCTGGCTAGGCAATAAGGTAACAGGAGCAGGGAAATTCATAAAATGCAAGCCACTTGACATGCTGCCTCTGTACACGCTACTGTTGTTGACAGAAGGAAATGTCCATATAGGGTCTCCGCTCATGACTTGATTGTTATTGGAATTAGCCAGCATCCAAAAATTTGCTGGAATTTGACCATGACTTGCTGGGATTGCCCCTGAACTGGATTGTAACAAGTAATTCCCCATCTGATGGTGTTGCGATGGTGATAAATCTTGCTCGGACCTTCGTTTCCTGCTTAAACTCTCTTCTGTCTCCGTTGATAATTCCAGTGAAGAACTGTCTCGCAATTCTTGCTTCGCTTGCAGCACTGCATTCAGATTGTTACTAGATTGGAAACTTAGGAATGTCGGTGGTTGTGAGGTTTCTAGCCCAATTCCAGGGAACAAACTCCGACTACGTTGCTGCAGTGAAAAGTTTGGATTGAAACTCCCTGATCTTAGGTGAGAAGGGAGTGACATACTTGAACCTGAGCTCCGCAAGGATATGTTGAGTGAAGTGAAATTAGCAGGGATTGTGCCCGTGCCTGTGGCAGCGATCACTGCTGGTTCAGCTTGTTGAAGTAACCACTCGATGGTTTCACCATCTGATTTGTGGCCAAGTTCTCGAGTGAGCTGAAAAACCCTAGCAGCGCAGAGAGCTGGCATGCGAATTCTACGACCACGTCCATCCACCTTCGTGTGTCTGTCTTTTGTTGATGTTCGTTTTGGAGGGGGTTTCTTTGATGGTTCAGCAACCTCAATTTGGAGATTCGAGGTAGAGTGATTTGTGTTCGTACTGTTTCTGTTGCTGTTAGGTTCGGTAGTGGAGATGGGAAGAGAAGGGTAAGGTGAAGAGGAAGAGCAAGGCTCGTCTTCTTTCTTTTCCAGCAATTGGAATGGGAAGGTTGGGCGGTGGTGGTGCTGGTGATGGTGCTGATGGTGGAACTGATCATCACCTCCTTCCATGATGGCATGAAAATATGTGGGAATTTCTCCAATGGCTTTTCTTTCCCCCTCTCTATTTTCTATGAGAAAAGATTGAATATTTACTAGAAGAGTCTGTATTGAGAGAGGTGGAGAGAGAGAGAGAGAGAGAGAGACCCTTTTTTGATTCCTCGCGTCTCTTTTGGGTGCCTGGAATTCCCTCCCTTGAGAATTAATGTTAGAGAGAGGATAAGAGAGGAAGAGCTGGACGAGCTTTAAGCAACAAACATAATGAGTGGGAATTATATGGGGTAAGCTTTAAAAAGCAATTTTTTTAACAAAAAGAAAAAATTGCTTTGTTGATGTGTCGACAAGCTTTTTGTTTTCTTTTTTTTTTTTGGGAAAAAAAAACTCAGGCCCCAACCTACGATGTTCTTCCCATATCAATCACCATTCTTCAGAACTTGGACAAATATGGCTCAACCTTTCACAATAAAAGTTATAAATTATGGGTTCCTACCGTGTATCGCCTTCCTTTTTAGTCTCCACCAACGTTGAAACTGTTGTATCGTTGTGCAACAGGCTCCATTAATTTCCTAATTTGGTTTTATAGTGACTATTTTGTATCGACTGTGTAATTTGGATTCTTACTTCACTCGATTTTAAGAAAAGTCCTTATTGCTTTGATCGATATTCATTTGAAAGATGGTGTAAGTTAATTATGCACGCAAAAACCCTTGATAAGATTTTTCAAAAAAAAAAAAAGATGTTTCTTAAAATTCCAATATTCAATGATGAAAAAAAGGGAGCATGGAGGAAAGTTTTGATGTGTTTGCTTGTAGTTAGTACAATGGATTTAGTGGAAAATATATAATTCAAAGCAATGGCTAGAGCAATTAAGCACATCATCTTGTGATGAAGAATAAGATTAATTTTTCTAGATGATTTGCAGTAATTTTAAATCCCTTTTTGGGTTTTTAAAGAAAAAAAAAAGATGTCTTTGATTTTATTCTTACGTTTTTAACTTTATGTCTCATGGATTTGAATTTTCACAGTAATAAAAAAAGATTTTTAAGTAATTTGATTTTATTTTTTAAGTTTAATTTTGTGATCAAATTTGAGTCAATTTTTATTTAAATTTAATACAAGTCTTTAATATGTTATTTCAAAAACAAGTATTTTAGTATGATGAAATCTAATTAAACTCGTAAAATAGATGCTTGTCGTATACATATTACATGTTTTATTATTGGTTAAAAAAACATTATTTTTAAGAATTCCTAATGAAAATATAGGACCAATCACTTTTAGTGTTGAAACGTTGAGTCAATGTTTAGTAAGGTTTTGAAAATTGAAGAGTGATATGGGAAATCAAATGTAAGTTGGGGACTGATTTGTAGTTAATTTTTATTTTATTTTTGTGAATCAAGGCAGCGAGGTTCCTTTTTATTGTGGTTGGACAGCCCCTTTGGTTCAGACTCCACGTGAGGTGCTCTTTTTATCATTCAATTTTTAAAGACAATGGTGGCCAGAGGTGGGTCCAATCCCAAGTCAAAAATTTGAGAGACTTATTATTAGGTGGGTCCCATAACATTCAAGCAAGGACCCTGATAGGTGGACTCAACATTAGGATACTGACACGTGGCGTGACGATCACAATACATGATCTACTGCGGTCACTAGCATCATAATTCATACATCAAAATTTTAGATCAGCTTTGGCCGTTTATAAAAAATACTCAACTGACATTTTTCAATTATTGATTTTAGAATATGTTTTTCTCATATGAACCTACTCTTTTTATTTTTTTAGGAAACAACCTTGAAAATCAAACAAAATATAAGGTAATTGATTATTATACCAAGATGGAAAACAGAGATAATAAAGACCAGTCAGAAACGATAAACGATAACAAAGAAAAAATTATACTTGGTAGTGATGACAAGAAAAAATAATTATTTATGCATTCTATTTGGTCATGGTGAACAAGATAAAATAAAATATAAAAATATTTATATTACCATTAATATATATTGTTATCCAACTTATATTTTTAAAAAACTAATTAGATATTTTTTTAATTTTAATTTATATTGAGTGTTGAAATTAATAATAATATAATAACATTAGTTATAAAACCAGAGCCGATTTGACGGGTTACCTCTAGGCTTGGACTTGTCAGAGTTTAAAAAAAAGAGAAAAATGATTGAATCGGCTTGATTGGATCAAAAACCTAGTTCAACTCGGGATAAAAAAAACCGATAAAAAACATGTTGACTTTTAAAAAAAATTGATAAAAAAAACATTGTTTTGATTTTGTAAAAATATTTTAGGTCAGCCAAGTGACTTGTGACCTGATCCTTGCTCCACATCGACTTCTGATTAAGGTTTTAAAAGTATGATAATAATTATTTTTATTCATATGTTAACCTTCCTTACCCATGACCTATGCCTTGCCCCGAAACGACCCTTGAATCAAGTTTTAAAACTATGATAATAACCAATTTTATTTTATGTTGACCCGAGTTGACCCTTCTTTAGTCCAGGTCGATTTTCGAGTCGGGTTTTAAACCTATAATAATAATCATTTTTGTCATTGCATTGACCATAATCAACATAAACCTCACTTTTAACCTAAGCCTTACCCAGCTCAACCCCTGAATCAAGTTTTAAGACTATGATAATAAATTATTTTTATTATTAGGATGACTCAGGTTAATTTAATTAACTCATGACCCTAACCTCAACCAGTGATTTGGGTTTTGCCCTAAATTAACCTTTAAGTTGGATTTTAAAACTATGGTAATAACCATTTTATTCCTTACATGTCTTAATTGGATAATTTTGGAGTTGAGAATTTTTTACAATGATATTTTAAAAATAATAAATAATAAATATTATCTCTAGAGACATGTCTCCTCTATACCTCTTGTTTATGTTTTTTTTTATGTCTTTAAAGATAAAAATTCACTCCAAAATTATTTTAAAGATATATTTATATTTAGTTTTTTATCTTTTCCACCAAATATATTTTTATCTATATTGTCTTCTCGCCTTCTATCCCTAGGATATTAACCAAAAGAAATATATATATATATATATATATCAAATGGCTAATCAAAATCTAGTCTTTGTGATTGGAAAAATTATCATTAACAAATACAAGAAGTTACAAATAATTGATCTTTATCATTTCTTAGACATTTTTATTTTTTTACTATTAAAATCCTTGGTTTTTTACTATCTTAAAACTTTAATTTTCAAAATTTGAATCTAATTTTGTGTTTAAATTGATGGTTGTGGATTTTTTTTTATTGAATTTGTTTTAAGAATAATTTTAGTGATTTAGTGGAATTGTTTGGTAAATAAAATGGACTTTTAAGGCAGTCGATAACAAGTTTTGATGGTTAGATCTAGAACAACAACAATTAACCTATCGTACATTTAAATGGCAGGCCACCACAATAAATGAATATATTATATATTGTGCCCTCTTGGGTATCTCTCTCTCTGTTTTTTTTTGCTCTCGTTTTTCATGTCAACAAAGTTTTATTTTTTACTATGTACTCGGAAATCTCCTTTCTCTTCTTTCAGTGTTTTAGGTTGTCATCTAACAAGAATTTTAATAGAAAATATATATTTTTTACGTGAAAACATATACTCAGGTCTTTTTCCTATTTACCATCCAAATTATTATTATATTGAACCGGGAGTGAAATTCTGTATTCCTTCCTCACAAAATATTATTTACTTGAACAATGCATGATTTGTTTTTTTTTTTTTTTTTTTTTAATTTTAGTTTATTTTTAATTTCAAGGAGGGGAATTCAATTCAACAATGTTTTGGTTATTTTTAATGTTTTTTTTAACTATTTTTCTATTTTAAATTTGTAAATTATATTTACTAGAGATTACGCTTCATAACTTGTTTTAATTTATTTTTTATAGGGTTATCTCGATTTTCAGATCTGAGTTCTAGGGGTTGGCGAGTTAATTTAGGTTAGCTCGTGTTTTTTGTGTATGTTTTTTAATTGATTTTTTTTTAATTTCATCCTTGAACATTGAATTAATTGAAATTTTTTTTTTAATTTTATCTTGCTACATTGAGTTTATTAAAGATTGAACTTTATAATTTACTTTTATTTATTTTTTATAAGATTATACTGATCTTATGATCTCGATTGTAAATTTAACAAATTGACTTAGATTTTTTTAATGTTTATATTTTAATTGATTTATTTTAATTTTATTTTTGATATTAAATTTAATAATAAATAATATCACTCAATATAAACATTAATAAGCAGTACCAAACCTACGAGGTTGAAGGGACTGATGACGCCCTCTCTCTCTCTCTCATATTGATTTCTATACAAGTGTACGGCTTCCTTTGTATAACTCATTCGAGAGAGCCTAAGAGAGAGCTTAGAACTAGCTAGGCTACCCAACCATCAGTGTCCCCGCTGACCAAAAGATGTTTTAACGTAAAAAAAAAAAAAAAAAGGAAGAAGAAGAAGAAAAAAAAGAATATCTAGGTCACGAGGAGTTTTTTTTGGGTATTATCATTAAAACTAAAAACATGATCGGTAAAAAAAAAATTTCATCAAGAAGAAAATTTTAAAAAGTAAATGTGAATTTAATAAAATCAATCAAGAATTAAATATACCAATAAATAATAATAAATTTATTTTTTTAAATAAAAATTGAGTAAGGAATCTAAGATAAAGATGCATATAATATATGATCTTTTGTCATATGTAATTCTTCATATTCTTTTATTTAATTATGGAACAATTGTTTTTTTCTTTTTGTTAAAAATGTAAGCCTTTTCAAATTAGTAAGTACATAACATATATTTAACAAGTCTAAAATCAATTTTCTTATTAATATATCTTGTCTCTTGTTTATCTTAGGCATGAAAGCATGATTTTTTTTTTTTAACTAGAATCACCACCAGAAATTCGCTAAATACCAACGGACATACCGACGGAATTTTTTCTGTCGGTATTTTTCGGCCGAAATCACCGACGGACAATATTCGTCGGTAATTCAGAATTAATGAAAAAAGGGCGGGTAGGTGGCGCGGAGGTTTTGGCGGGTGATTTTGCCGACGAAATCACCGACGGAATTAAAACCTGGGGCCCGTACGCGTGATGGGACCTGTTCACCGTCAAAAATACCGACGGGATCACCGACGGATTTGAAATGCCAGATCCTTACCGGTGACGTGACCGGTGCACCGTTAAAAATACCGACGGAATCACCGAGGGATTTGAATAGCAGGTCCGTGCGGTGACGTGTCGATTGCCCGTCAGAATTACCGACGGAGTCACCGACGGAATCCAAACCGTCGGTAAGTCCGTCGGCAAAAGTGAATATATGGCCACTCTGCCGACACTCTCCTCCCCCATTTCTCCTTCTTCTTCCTAATCCTAACCCTCCCCATCTGCAAAATAATCAGCCCCCCCTCGCCCCAAAACAAAAATCTTCCTCATCTCAGCACAACAAGTTGTATTTCTTGAAGTTTTGTGGTCATAGCATCCGTGTTCTGATTTACCGACGAATTTTATCATTTTTTGTAAGTAATTCTATCTTTTAAAATTTTAACATTTAAATGTCAATTTTATTGTTTTTTTAGTAGATGTACATGTTTTATTGTTATTTCTCAAACAAACTTGTAGTATATGAATGTATAATTTTATACTTGTTATGGTTTGTTTTAGATTTTGTAAGATTGTATTTGTTTGAAAATTGTTAAAACTTAATTTGTAGAATTACCGAATTACATGTTATGTTTTGAAATAATTAAGAGCTTGCTTAATGGGTCCTTTTTATAGAGGTTCGATAGAAGTCATGGATGATCGTTCATGGATGTATCTAGATTCACCCCAAGGATTGCGGAGGATGGATTATTGTAACGGGGTTCAGGGTTTTATTAATTTCGCAACATCTATTCCTAGAAATTTTACTGGAGGCGGTATTAGGTGTCCATGCAGGAAGTGTCAAAATAAAAAGTATCTGCATCCAGATGTTGTAATGATGCATCTTCTACACAAAGGGTTTGTGGAGGATTACGAGTGTTGGTATGCACATGGAGAGGTATTTGTTAGTAATAGGAGAATGGGAGAAACGGTGGTTGGGTCAACTTCTAGTGCTAGCAACGTGCATGAAGCGGCAAATAACAACACTAATCCTTACAGAAACATGGTTATGGATGCAATGAGAATGAATCAAGATAATGTCAATTAATGTCCAATCGTAGAAGAAGAACCTAATGCAGAGGCAGCTAGGTTTTTTGATTTGTTGAAAGATTCTGACGAACCATTATGGGATGGCTGCACAAACCACAGTAAATTATCGGCTGTGGCACAGGTGTTCACCATCAAGTCAGATCACGGGTTGAGTGAGGCCGGGTATGACAAAATTATTGATTGGGCAAGAAGCATTTTACCAAAAGGGAACAGGCTCAAAGAGAACTTCTATGCTGCGAAGTCCATGATGAAACCCCTCGGTTTAGGATACCAGAAAATTGACATGTGCCCTAACTTCTGCATGTTATACTACCTTGAAAATGTTGTGATGACCGAGTGCATGACATGCGGGCATTCCCGTTACAAACCCAGAACTGGCAGGGGGAAGACTCTAGTGGCATATAAAAAACTTAGATATTTCCCGATCACACCAAGACTGCAGAGGTTATTTATGTCACCAAGGACTGCTGAGCACATGACATGGCACCAAACACACGATGTCGTTGATGGTGTGATGGTGCATCCTTCTAACGGCGAAGCGTGGAAACGCTTTAACAGTGTTCATCCGGACTTTTCTGCTGAGTCAAGGAATGTTCGTCTTGGGTTGTGTACAGACGGGTTCAACCCATTTGGGTCATTTGCTGCTCCCTATTCTTGTTGGCCGGTCATTCTCACAGTTTATAACTTGCCACCGGGAATGTGTATGAGGCCGGAGTTCATGTTTCTATCTACTGTCATACCCGGTCCAAGCAGCCCGGGGCGGAATATAGATGTTTGTCTTCGACCGTTGATAGATGAGCTGGCGCAGTTGTGGTCCTCCGGATCTCTGACTTATGATATATCGAGGAAACAAAATTTCCTTATGAGGGCGGCTTTGATGTGGACTATCAGTGATTTTCCAGCTTATGGAATGCTTTCTGGTTGGAGCACGCATGGGAAACTCGCATGTCCATACTGCATGGAAAACAACAAGGCATTCACGCTAGCAAACAGAGGTAAAGCTTTTTTTTTTTACTGTCACCGTCGCTTCTTGCCACTTAATCACAGGTTCAGAAATAACAGAAAAGATTTCTTTGTTGGTAGAGTTGAAAAAGATGTTGCATCCCCGCGTCTTTCTGGTGAAGAATTGCATCATATTGTATTAGAGTACGGTGACATTGTGTTTGGCCTTCAATCAGGTAAGCAAAAGTTTCCTGGTTTTGGTTTGACCCATAATTGGGTAAAGCGAAGTATCTTTTGGGAGCTTCCGTATTGGAAGACTAATCTTCTCCGCCATAACTTTGACGTCATGCACATCGAAAAGAACGTGTTTGAGAATATTTTCAACACCGTCATGGATGTGAAGGGGAAGACAAAGGACAACATGAAGGCTAGATTGGATATAGCTTTATACTGTAACCGTAAAAATATGGAGTTGGTTTATGACGAGTCACGGGTTGCAAAACCAAGGGCAAGCTTCGTGTTAGAGAAAAACGCACAACTGCTAGTCTACAAATGGCTTAAGAGTCTGCGTTTCCCGGATGGACATGCATCGAACATATCAAGGCTTGTTAACATAGAGGACTGCAGATTGTATGGAATGAAGAGCCATGACTGCCACGTGTTTATGCAAACACTCATCGCATTAGCTTTTCGTGATTTGTTGCCAAAGGGAATATGGGATGCACTAACGGAGATCAGTCATTTCTTCAGAGATATATGCTCCAGCAAGATGAATGTTGAGCACATTGAGATGCTTCAAACGAATATCATCGAGACACTATGCAAACTTGAGATGATATTCCCTCCTTCATTTTTTGACTCAATGGAGCATCTCCCTATACATCTACCGTTCGAGGCAAAAGCTGGAGGACCGGTCCAGTATAGATGGATGTACCCATTCGAACGGTGAGATATTACAGTTGCAATGGGATTCATATCTTAAAGTATTTTCTATGTTTTTCTTATTTGAAAATACTTGAATTGTACTTCAATGCAGGTACTTGTTTAATCTAAAAAAAAAGGTTAAGAACAAGGCGCATGTTGAGGCTTCGATATCTGAGGCCTATATTGTTGAAGAGATATCAACATTAATCTCGTACTATTTCGAACCTCATCTGAGAACAAGAATCAATCGCGTTCCACGGCATGACGATGGCGGTGAAGTGCCTTCCAGTGGGAACTTGTCAATATTCTCCAATACTGGACGACCCACACCTAAAAATGCTGTAAGAGGAAGATATTTGTCGGAAATAGAATTCAAACAAGCACACAACTATGTTCTATTTAAGTGTGATGAGCTGAGACCATTTATTCAGTAAGTCTATATATGTGTAATAGTAATTAAACTTTGTCAGTAATATACTGTTAATTATATATTGTAATATCATACACTCATTATCACTTGCAGGCAACATCGACAATATTTGCTCTCCAATAACTCGCAGCTGACCGAATCCCAGATCTTTCAATTACAAGATGAATAATTTGCCACATGGTTCAGAACACATGTAAGCACTATCACAAACTCATTCTAACGTATGCATGTCATTACGAGATTCTCGTTCATTTACCGTGTATTGATGTACATTTAATTACATATATTTACATGGTTTATCAAATGGGAAGGAGTGCGCCCAAGTCATTGTCTTCACTAAGCCTCGACCCTGAAAGAAAAGTTAAGTGCTACAACAGGTATTTTGTCAATGGATATGTTTTCCATACTGAAGAATACGGGCAAGGAAGAAAGACATACAACTGCGGTGTTTGTGTTAAGGGATCCACAAGTAGCCAGTTAGAAGTTGACTACTATGGTAGATTAGAAGAGGTCGTCGAACTGCAATATCATAGCGAGCAGAATAAAGTGTTTTTATTCAAATGCTATTGGTATGACACGACGGACAGAGGAATCAGAGTTGATCCGCACCATGGTCTGGTCGAAATCAACTCAAAAGCTAGACTCCGCAACATAAACGATGTCTTTGTTTTCGCAAAGCAATGTCAACAAGTTTATTACACATACACCCCTTCATTTAGAAAGGATTGTTCAAGAGTTGATTGGTTGTCCGTTTTAAAAATGAAACCACGGGGTCGTGTCGAGGTTGTTTAGGATGAGAACGAAGACACAAGTGTGCGAGATGAAGTCTTTCAAGTTCGTGAGTTGGTTGAACCATATCGAGTTGCTCGTTCGATTGAATTGGAAGAAAATTCAAATTTTCAAGTTCTCGATGATAGTCTTGTTGATATTGACGGAGAGGAGTTGAATGTTGTTCTCAGCTCTAGCGGACAAGCAAATGTCGATGAAGAAGATGATATTCATATTGAAGATTGCGATGAAGATGATGACAATTCAATTGATGAGGAAGAAGAAGAAGAAAATTCCGACTAATTATGAAAATGAACCCTATGTAAAAACATTTGTCTCATGTAATTTAGATTATTGATGATGTATTTTGTAAAACAAAATATATATTGTTTAAGCAATGTGGTTATTGTTTTATGTGATAGACAGTTTATCAGTTAAGTTATTACAGGAAGGTAAACAGGCAATACAAAGACAACCTTTCCTGCATAATGCAAATTTACCGACGTCCATACCGACAGATAAACATCCGTCGGTATCTCACAGAGAGTTCGAAAATATTTACAACAAAATGCCACAATCACCGACGTCCATACCGACGGACAACCATCCGTCGGTATCTCACAGAGAGTTCGAAAATATTTACGCGAAATGCCACCAACACCGACGAACTTACCGACGGCTTCACCGACAACTATACCGACGGAATATAATCCGTTGGCATCTCATAGTGAGCTCGAAAAACATAACACCACCATCGACAACTATACCGACGGAATATAATCCGTTGGCATCTCATAGTGAGCATCTCACAGTAAGCTCAAAAATATTTAGAACAAAATGCGACAATCACCGACGGGTTCACCGACGGACCTAGTCCGTCGGTAATTTGTCGGTCACACATATTACCGACGGACCGCGCGATTTCCAAAGTGTGTGAATGAATGCACCTCTGAACTTGTCAGATTACCGACGAAATCACCGACGGACTGCGAAAAATTTGGAGGGCTTTTAAAAATTCGGGGCGAAATTCAAAAACTACCGACGGATTTTTGACCTGTTACCGACGGAATTTTTTACCTTTTACCGACGGATGTTAATTCCGTCGGTAAAATTGCCCTATAAGTTCCAGCCCCCGCCGCTTCGCTTCTCCTCCGTTTTTCACCTCAGATTTTTCATTTTTTTCCCCTCAATCCTTAAACACTTTCACCTTTAATCTCTAACAAGATTTGGTGTTGTAAATCTTCATTATATTAAAAGGTATGTGTTTTTCTTCTAATTTATTTTATTTTATTTTATTTTTAGTTGTTTTTATTTTTGTTGTTTTGGTGTTTTTTGTTGCAATGTAGATAAAGTTTTGAATTTGACACATTATTAAGGTATGTATATTTCGTTTCTTTTTTTTTTGAAGTTTTTGAATATTTTTTGAATTTTTTGAATTTGTTGAATATTTGTTAATTTAATTGTTAGTCTATATTTTTTTTTAATTTATTGAATATTTTTTGTTGTTGTGTTGTTAGAATTGTTATTAGTTAATTTAAGTTAGAATTAGTTAAAGTTGAATATTTGAATATTTTTTGAATTTTTTGAATTTGTTGAATATTTGTTAATTTAATTGTTAGTCTATATTTTTTTTAATTTATTGAATATTTTTTGTTGTTGTGTTGTTAGAATTGTTATTAGTTAATTTAAGTTAGAATTAGTTAAAGTTGAATATTTGAATTGTTTTGAATTTTTTGAATTTGTTGAATATTTGTTAATTTAATTGTTAGTCTATTTTTTTTTTAATTTATTGAATATTTTTTGTTGTTGTGTTGTTAGAATTGTTATTAGTTAATTTAACTTAGAATTATTTAAAGTTGAATATTTGAATTTTTTTGAATTTTTTGAATTTGTTGAATATTTGTTAATTTAATTGTTAGTCTATATTTTTTTTTAATTTATTGAATATTTTTTGTTGTTGTGTTGTTAGAATTGTTATTAGTTAATTTAACTTAGAATTAGTTAAAGTTGAATATTTGAATTTTTTTGAATTTTTTGAATTTGTTGAATATTTGTTAATTTAATTGTTAGTCTGTATTTGTTTTTGATTTATTGAATATTTTTTGTTATTGTGTTGTTAGAATTGTTATTAGTTAATTTAACTTAGAATTAGTTAAAGTTGAATATTTGAATTTTTTTGAATTTTTTGAATTTGTTGAATATTTGTTAATTTAATTGTTAGTCTATATTTTTTTTAATTTATTGAATATAATTTATTGTTGTATTGCCTATATAATTATTGATTAATTTATTGAATTAATATTGTTAATGTTGAATTTATCTTAGAATTAATAATTGCGTTTGTTGGAATAATTATCGATTTCCAATTTAATTTATTTACTTTTAATTTATTTTTAGTTGTTTTTATTTTTGTTGTTTTGGTGTTTTTTTTGGTAATGTAGATAAAGTTTTGTGTCACATTATTAAGGTATGTATATTTCGTTCCTTTTATTGATGTAGGTTTTTTTTTTTGAATTTTTTGAATATTTTTTATTGTTTTGTTGTCATAATTATAATGATTAATTTGTTGAATTATAATTGTTAATGTTGAATTATAATGATTAATTTGTTGAAGTATAATTTGTTGAATTTATTGAATTTATTTTTTGTCATATTTTTTTATTGTTTTGAATATAATTATTGATTAATTTGTGAATTGTAATTGTTAACGTTGAATTTATCTTAGGATTAATAGTTGAATATGTTGGAATAATTAGTATAGATTGGTTCGATTGGTTGTGGCTATTGTTATTATTTGCAGGTTTGTGGATTTGGGTAGTATCCAGTATAGGGGAGGTGCTGCCGATTTTTTTTTAACTTTTGAATTTTATTATACAATTATTAATATAAAATTGTTTAGATGCGCAAAAAGAAAACCAGAGCTGGTCGTCCAGTCGAATCAAGTTCGTCTAGCAGCGATGATGATGTTTCCTTAGGTGCCTCTCAAGAAGAGGCACCTACACCACCTGCGTCGTCAACCGATGCTGCCTCTTCCAGCGATGTTTCACATCGCAGACGCGACGGGCCTTCGAAGCGGAATCAATTTACCCGCCAGTACGAGGCACAATGGAAGGACGATCTTTCAATGTAAGTTTGTTAAGGTTTCAGTTTTTTTTATATATAAAAAAACAAATTTAAAACATAATTTATGAAGTAATCACAAATTAATTTCATTTCTTTTCAGGTTCACAAACATTGAGGCCGCCCGAGTAATATCATCGGCGTTTAAAGCGTCGATGGAGATTCCATTGTTTCAATGGAGTCAGATATCCAGACATCCTGAATGGATGCCTCAAATCAATGCATGGTTTCGTAGATTTGAGGTTCGTGTTAATATATAATTTTCAGCTTATTTCTAATAAATTGAAGTTATAATTGTAAATAAATTATTAACATTTTAAAAAATTATTTTTTTATATACAGCATCGATTCTGCTGGGACGATGAACATGACACTGTTGTAAGGAGGGTGTGGGAAAATCACGCGGCAATTAGGTAACATCGAAAACAATACGACTTTTTTTACATAATTATTTATGTTTCGAAATGTAATTTTTTCGTGCGTGAATTAGGTTGCGTGATTTTTGGTATGACACCCGGAAAAAAGCAAAAAAAACAGCGAGGGATAAGGGGTTCCAAGGCTGGAACGATGTTGCGGTTTGGAGGGATTTCAAACCAATATACATCCCGGAAGATATATGGCCGCACTATCTTCAGCACGTGACGTCTGAGCGGTTCACTCGACGCTCACAATCCGGTGCTGGCAACCAGAATCGGCCAATTCATGGCTCGGTGACAACGCACACCGGCGGCTCCGTTCCGTTTTCTGCACATGCGAAACGGATGGTAAGATTAACTTAAATGAAATATATCGTTCAATTAATTTGTTGTCAATACATTTTTTTCATTATAGGCTACGTCTCTTGGACGTGAGCCGAGCCCTATGGAGCTGTTTGTAGAGACGCACGTGCGAAGTCATGACCGCCAAAAGGGGACGCAACAGTTCGTTGACAACCGTGCTCAACATTTTGTGGTATGCTTGTTCAACCATTTTATTTTGTAAGTTATTATTATGTTTATTGAATTGAATATGATGATTTTTTTTTCAGGAGACCTATAATAATCGGTTGAGGGAGAGATACGAGGACGATCCATCGACCCATCCGTAATTCGATCCGGATTTGTGGATGGAGGCTGGATCGTCAGGTGGACCCAATAAAAATCGGGTTTACGGGCTCTCCAACACTACCGCGGCCAACTTGCGGTCGACCGGTACTGCTTCAATCACTGGGAGCTCCCAATCTGTATCGAGCTCCCAATCTAAGGAGTTTGTGGCCTTGCAGCAAAGGTGCGACCACCTATCAGAGGCATACACACAACTCAAAGAAGAGCAAAGATTGGCGAACGAACAACACAGAGCAGAGTCTGAACAACAAAGAGCGGCCTATGAAGAGCTTCGGCAAATGGTCATGAACATGACATAAGGTGGAACATGTGCGCCTAATCCTTTTTGGCCGCTTAACCCCCATCCTCCTCCTCCTCCTCCTCCTCCACCTTTATATTAATTTTTAATTAACATTATTTACATTTAAAGTTTTGTTTAATGTTTTTTTGAAACACATTCATTTTGTAATGAATATTATTTCACTTTGAGTTTTTGTTGCTTAATATAAATTTTATTTGCATAATTGGTTTGTATTACCATTAATTTATATCATTTTTTCAAAATAATTAAAAAACAATTAAAAAAAACAATTACACAGGGATTTACCGACGGAATAACTCCGTCGGCATTGGACAGTGTCTACCACCGTCACCGACCATCACCGACAGAAAACATCCGTCGGTATAAATTCCACGACGTATTTACCGACGGAAATATTCGGTCGGTATAAAATATCACCGACACTTTTGCCGATAGATTTATTCCGTCGGTATTTTTATAACACGACGTATTTTTATATTCCGTTGGTATATTCCAAGCGGGAAACTTCTTTTTTTTGGCGCGCACGGTCCGTCGGTAAAAGTTTTTTTTGTATTTCCGACCGATATAGCGACGGAATGTGGAATCACCGACAAAAGGTATTCCGACGGGAGTATTCCGTCGGCAATTTAGTCGGTAAATACGTTACCGACGAAATGTCTATCACACACCGACGGAATATGTCCGTCGGTAAAACTGTGAAATCTTGTAGTGAATTATTATTTTTGTTAAAAAAATCATGATTGTTAAAGGAAGTGAAAAAAATATTAAATAGCATGTCCATATTTTGCATGTGATTGGAAGGTAAAAAAAATCATAAATGTTATCAAATTATTTTTTATAAAACGATTCAATTTGTGAGGAATTGTCTATTTTTTTTTATATACATCACAATTTGACAATGTGTTTGTTTAGGCAGGTACCGTGAAATTAAATACGGAATCAAACATGGGGGATAACAACATCTAAGAATGAGGAAAATGAGATTTGATACTCATTTAAGTCCTCATCAACCGTTTATGAGATGTGAAAAATCAAAATAAAAACTAAAAGCAATTGTCTCAATAGACGCAATAAGCATTTCACTTGAAAAGAGGTTAACATAGAATGAAAACCCTTGGGGTTAAGAGCTCTTTTCACGACTAAGCAAAAAAAAAAAAAAAGGTGTTTTCTTAGACATGGACCTTCACATGGGAATAAACTTTCCCTTCTAGTTTAGAAATTGGCTATCCCAATCAAGTTATAAGTAGCTTACTTGATGATCTCAATACTGAATGAAGGAAGTTATCGATTAATAGGACTAGGTTTGCTTTCTAGAATTGTGACATCTCAATTCTTAACATGATTGAAGAGGGACACAAGTTAAAGTGACCTACATCGATGTATAGAGTCTCCATCTTTTCTTGCAAAAAAATTCATTCTACTTGAAGATGAAGAGTACCAAAGGCTAAATTAAAGGAAAGAGCAAGCCCATTTACAAATAAAAATTTATAATATTATTTAAGAACATGTTAAAATTTAAGAATAAGTGAATTAACATGTTAATTTTTTTTTATTGAAAAAAAAAAACCAAAGAACAAGGAAAAAAAAGAAAGCGGTAATGCCCAGTGCTAGGCCTATTAAAAGCAAACAAGGTGCACACAAGCATAGAGGCCAGACCTAGCTTTAATTGTTTTTTTATAAAAGAGAAAGATGACATGTTGCCTACCACTAATTTTCTTAAAAAAAAAATTAACACAAATGACACATTGACCATTTGCCCAATTTTTAACAGCAAAAGTGGTTGGAAAAGAGGCATAAAATCAAATTGCTTATTTTGGACCAAACAATCCATTTTCAAACAATTTTTAACATGAAAACGTCTAAGGGATATTCTAAAAACCTTAATAAACCTATTTATATCCTTAAAGAAGACAAAAAAATCAAGAAATTAACCCCCTAACATCACAGATCTTCCCAAGCCCTAATCTATGTTTTTCAGCAAAACAAATATCGAAAACCTCCACCAACAAACTATAGATAAAATAATCTTCCCAATTTTTTTGTAGAAATAATTAGTCACTAAAATAACTATCTCAAAAGTTGTGAAATAGAATAAGAAAATAAATAAATAAATGTTAGTTTGCAAAGGTAACACGAGATTTTAGCCCCAATAAATTTTAGATATAGATATGAGTATATATAAACATATTAAATATTTATTTGATTTTATTAAACTTTATAAATTTGTTTTATTTTTCCATTTGTTACTAATTTATTTATAGTGTGTTTATGAAAAAAAATCGAGGATAAATGAAAAAAAACAATAAAAAAGGGGGATAAAGGAGGGAAGAGAGAAAAAAAAGGACAAGAGGGGATCGGATGAAACTGCGTCGTTTAATCCAAGTCCTAATTAATTGACTCTCCCTTCTTTCTCTCCTCCGTTCGTCTGCTACCTCCCCAGTACTTCTCCCTCTCTTCTCTCAGATGGTAGAACTCTCATGCTAGTCCGCTCCTACCAATTGAGACAAGCTCTTCATAGAGATGTACTCTCAAGCTAGCTGTATTTATTCTGCTGCAACACATCACGCACCAACATTTCCCTGATATCTACCAAGCTCGGACAAAACCACGTGCCTTGTCCTCCTCTACACGAATCAAACTCGAAGTGAGTTGTAGGCTGTTCAATGAGATGAATGAAGGGTGACGAGTTGAGTGAAAGAACGAGGGGACAATGGTGAAGTTCTTGAGCTTAATTTCTCTGAGGGCAAGATAGGAGAAAAGGGAAAGAGTTTGAGCATGGTAAAAGGGTTAGGGAGGGGAGTCTGTAATCTTTGACAGGAGTCACTCGAGAAATTCAAAGGGATTAAAGGGGAGTCTCACGAGCCGTCCTAAAACATTACTTCAGTTCAAAATCGCTACATTGAATTATGTGATTTATATAGTTTCTTTTTATTTAATTGGTAATAGAAAAAATAAAAGGTATAATTTATTATTTATAAGAAAAATTTGAAAAATTATATAAATTAATAAAATATCAATTTTCTTTTTGAATAATATCTATATATTAATTTAGAATAATTTTACAAATTAATTGAATTAAGCTCTTACTTGATTTTTCTAGATTTAAAATATAATCTCTGTATTAATTATATTTAAGTTTTTAATTTCTAAAATATATTGTAATCAAGTTATATTTTATTAAATCATCTCAGTTTAATTTTTGACAAATGGTTCTAATCATCCTAGTTATATGGAATTCTCATGCGAGTCAGTCAATATACATGTCTTGTGACAAACACTGCATACTAATTCAGATATTTCTTATATCTTAGTTTATGAAAACAACAGTTTTTTTTTTAAATGAAAGAATATAATATGTATCAGTCTATACGACTCTAATAAATGTTCAATATTTAAAAGAGCATCGACCATGAACATTTTAGAAACAATGTTTTAATGGAATAGAAATCTTATAATTATAATAATTTTATAACTTTCTTTACAAAATATTTTTATCTCATGGACTTTATGTTTATTTTAAATTCATTAATTTTATATTTTATGAATATTAAAGATAAATTAAATTTTTATTAATAATAAATATATATTTCCAAAGACGAAAGGACCTTTGCTTCACTGGTTTGTTTTTCAGCATGAATTGGACCGTTCAACTTTGCAATTTGTATTGGCACACAAAAATAACTATCACTTTGATTTCCATACTTATTTAGAGACTGGTGTTTGTTATTTTGGTAGTTTTTATTTTTTATTCAATTATAAAGAAAAATCTTAGTTTTGTATAAGTTAAAATAATATATATTTTTATTTATAAATATTTATTTATTTATTTATTTTAAATGCAAATTTTTTTTTCTTAATAGTTATAACTCATCATATTTTTTTTTTTCAAATATACTTTTTTAAAACTACAGTTAAAAATATTTTTTTTAAATTGAAACTATAAAAAGTATCACATTATAAAATATACATTTAATTTTAACAAATATAATTTTCCTTTAAATTTAAATATTCACATGTGGTATTTTTTTTTTATCATACATGATGTTAATGTTATAGATTATAAAAATGGATTCGACTATTTATTTAAAGGTGAGTTGTCTAGTGCACCTTGAAAACAAACTGTCTTAAAATGACGTGACTCCTATATTAGAGTCCGATATCAACTGGATGTGATTTAATAATAAATACATGATGTTTATAATAAAAATTATAAACGAATTAGACTAAATATTTATTTTTTTACGAGGAGCGCAGTCTAGTGCACCTCTTTAACTTTATGCGATTGGATATAAATTTCTAAATAAATATTTTGATAATTGAAATCATATGTCATAAGGTTGCATTTCTATTTTATCCATATGTCATGAATTTATTTTTCCATTCATGTTCACTCTTATATGCTACTTAATTGTCATTATTTGTATTATACAATCTGCATACCATGTGTTGTTTGTTGCATGTTTTTTTACAAACTTTTATATTTCTAAATGAATTGTTAAAAAGTGATTTTATAAATATCAAATCTTATTTTAATTGGATCCAATAAATTCAATATCATGAATTACAATATCAGAAAAAGTGTTTTCTTTTCTTTATTATAAATGTTTTTTTAATAAGGGCATGTGATAATACTATTAAAAATCATGAGACTAGATAATAAATTGTCTGATTACATGGGTTGGGCCTTAACCTAAACACTATATCGAGCAACGAAGTTGTCTGGTCACATGTGTTAGGCCTTAGCTAAACCCATGACAGTTTTGTTTAAATGGCAACCCAACCTTAAACCGTAAGGCAAATCTATTTAGTTAAAGATTGGTTGGTGAAGCTTAATCCAAACAGTGAATCCAACATTAGGTTAGAAGCTTAACAAGCCCAAATGAATCAATCACTTGAAAAAGAATATTTATATATCCATTATTATAACCTTTAAAAAGTTAGAATTACAGTACCTCATTGCCCATTTAGAAGCCATTAGAGCTTATAAAATTTTCACTTGTTAACTCATGTACAAATGACTTTATTAGTTTTCATTTCAATTATAAAAATATTTTTTTGGTTACTTGTTATAGCTTACATAATTAAATTATTTTATTAGTTGATTTATGTTGTCTATGTTATTTTTATAAGCTAGAAAAAAAGTATATAATGACAACACAATTTCACATCATGTAGGTAAGTCACCGACCCAAATCCTTGTCAAGTAAGCTGCCATACTTTTTATTAGGTAAGTTACATGATCTTGATGTCTAGGATGTATAAATACCCCAGAGATCCACTAGAAAAACACATACACAACTATTACTCTAAATTTACTCTTTTACCCTTGTCCATTTTGTAGATAACCTCTCTTTTCTCCACTTTTTTAACTTAAGCTAAATGGTCTTTGTTATTTTTATTAGCTAGAAAAATGGTATATTTAAGGCAACACAACTTCTCATCATGATTTCTCCTGCAAAAATGCTGGTAAGCCACCCTCTCTACTATGTCAATTAAATTATCCTATTCTTAAACAAGTAACTTTTTATTCTAAATTTACTCTCTTACTTTTGTTAATTTTTTAACTTATCTCTTTTCTCTTCTCTTCATTTTACTAGCTTAAAAATTGAAAGATCTCTTAATGCATTTGAGATTTGTTTGAAAAGGAATACAAAACAATTAAGCCTAGATATTTTTGCCCATTAATCAAGTCTAAACACTTTAGCCTATATGTAGTAACAAAAAATCCAAAATTTATTTAAAGTTTAAATCACTTCATCAATCCAACATGACTTAATGATTTATAATTACTTCTATATATAATACAACTAAATATTAGTGTATGACAAAATTGCCCTTTACACTTAAAAGTTCATGTATATTATCATCAATTTTAATGAATTTTTAATTGGTGATAGTTAACAAAAAAAAAACTAAAGTTCCTATTAAAATTATTGTGCACACATATACAATCCATTGTGGATTGTAATCGTGGATTGCAGACACTTTTTCGAATGCATAGTGATTTCAATGGAAGCTACAAAGGCAATTAAATATGTGTTATGATGATGAGTTGAAAATGTTTGGTTTTCTCTTTGGCTTTAGTGGCTTTGTCCATGGCTTCCTACAAGGTGATTGTTGGATAGGATGACACCTCTTCATCTTCGTGTATTTTGACATGTGGATTGCTTAAATAAAAAAACTAAATATGCTATTGAAATTACTATACACACATATACAATCCACTGTGGATTGCATGACACTTTTTCTAATGTACATTGATTTCAATGGGAGTTGTAGAGGCAATTGAATATGTGTTGTGATCGTGGGTTGAAAATGTTTGGTTTTCTCTTGGACTTTGATGGCTTTGTTCATAGCTTGTTACGAAGTGACTGTTGGATGGGATGACACCTCTTCGTCTTCATGTTTTTTGACATGTGGATTGCTTGATATGTTGGTTGTCATAATTGATTGCCAAGTAACCTTTTTATTGGGATTTTGTCACTCTATGGGCTTTTTTTGTCTGTTATCTAATTATTATTTTTTTAAAAAAGGTGTTATTGTTTGTGTATTTTCTTCTTGCAATTCAATCTTTATGGTGACATTGATCTCAAACACCAGAATTGTTAGGCGGTTGATCCTTGAGAGCATGTGGTATTAGGTGTGGTCTTCTATCGATTTTGCAATCGTGGTCCACTTATCGCCAAATTCTTGGTTTGCATGTATATCCTCTTTGCTAAAGCTTTTGACTTTGCTAATGATGCTGCATTAAACTTAGTCACACTTTACAAGGTTTGATGTCTTTTCTAGAGTTTGGGTTTTGTTTGCTTTCGACTAATTCTATTTGGTTATGATTGTTGGCTGCTTCTCTATAAGAACTATTGCAATTAGATTTGTTTTGGACGACATTCATCACGATAACTATTTGCTTTGGTAGTTTTATTGCTTTACTTTTAGCATGGAATTTTGTTCATTTTGCTTTGGCATTTTGAGATAGAGTAGGTTGGTGCATTTTCCTTGGGCTTGGTTTAGGTCTAGGCTTATTTGCTTTGTTTCCTTTTGTTTTTGTGTCTTATTTGAGGCCTTGACATTGTTATTTCAATGTCTTTTTTTAGGCACCTTTCCATTTGTGCTTTTGGTTCTGGTATTTTTATTTTTCCTGTTTTGCTGCCTATATTTTGTTTTTTCTATGTTATTATTAGTCGCAGGTCTGCTCCATATTTGTTGTCTTTTTATTATGTTATGCATATTATGTTTTTTGTTTACTTAGGCTGAACCATTTCTGTTATTTTGTGTTATTTGTTATTATTGTCTTATTTAAAGGTTTCTTGCATGCTATATCTTCCTAATTTGATCTTGCATCATTGGTGTTGGGGGGTCTGTATATATACATTGATAAAATTAGTTGTGTTTGCATGGAACTACTCAATTTGTCTCCTTTTTCTCCTTGTTTTTATTATTTTTGCTATGGATTTTGGCTTTTTATTTCCATCACCTTTCTGTTTAGAAAAATATTAATCCCTTGCTATCATTTATTTTGTACTTCAGTGCGATTAGTCATTTAAATATCTTGTCCTAGGCTTTCACTATGTCCATTCATATACTTGCATATTATACCATGTTAACATGTTTGTCGGCTGATGCCTTTTTATATACGGTTCTCTTTAATATTGTTTACTTGAGAGCGAACAAAATTTACAGTCTCCATCCTTAATTAGACTTTCTTCTCTTGTATTTAAACATGTGTATTTTCTTTTTGTTTGTTTAGTTTTTTCTTACATTATGTGTTGCTATGATGTTATTTTTATGCAAAGGTTTAAAGTCACTTGCGTTGTTACTGATGGAGAAGATGTTGTTGATTTCATGTTGGTTGGTAAGATAGCTAAAAATTTATTATGGTCGTTTGCAAACAATTATGTCTACGATAAGCAATTTAGTGACCCAAGCATCGTCGTGCCTTCAATAGTAGCTAAACTGAACAAAACTGGATTTTCCATCAGCGTTTTGGTGCTTTCAGAGCTGAGACTAACCATTATGACATAATTGCAACAAATATCTTTGACAATAACAACACCAATGATACCAATCTGAATTCTCGCTCTTTATGTCCCTTGGCAGAACAACAATCCATTCTTGTTACACCAGAAAGCATACCACATATAATCACAACTTTTGCTTCTTCATAAACTCCCTTATTTGAATTGTCAAGTATTAGTGATATCTTTATCCTTGGAACTAAAAAAAAAACTTGAATTCATTGAATTAAGACCACAACATAGGTTTGTACACTCAAACACAACTCCATCACATTACCATTAAATATTTTAATGTTGTTTGATGTTTCTCAATTGCATTCATAATTCTTTTTTCAACCAAGTTGTTTATGTTTTGCTTTTTTACAGCCAAACTGGTGCATCTCACACTAATAAGCTTATTATTAATGAAGAAATCAGCATCCAAGATTTAACTCTATATATATTTAAAAACGATCTCTTCTTGCAAAAAAAGATAGTGAGACTCTCAGCCATCCAACATTTAGGTTCATCTTATTTTCGGCTTTATTATATTACTTATATTGTTGTTTATCCTTGTGAAAAATTACTTTTTCATTTGCATTTTTAATTGGTTCATGATTTGTGTTTTTTTATGATGCTCTTGCAAATCTTCTCTTTTAACTTGCACACAAATTGTTGATAACCACAATCTATTTTAACCTTGCTTACTTTTCTAGACATTAAGAGCTTATGACTTAACTTTTTTAAAAAATTGATTTGCTTTTCTATCTTTAAAATTATTCACCTGCCTTCCCAGAAGGCTTTTTCTATTGTCAATGCCTTCGTATCTCTAACACCTCTTTTTCATTGTTGTCTACTTGTAGGCTTACTTGCTTTCCAATATCTCTTGCATTCAAGAACTTTGATCTCACATGATTATTTCTTTTGTATAAGTTGTTAAACCATAAAGATACTAACTAAGCTCTACATTTTGTTACTACTTGTCATGCTTCAACTTTTTTGGTTTGCTTCATGACATTTACAGAACTCATAAAAACAATAATGCATGGTTTTTTGGTTCTAACATACACTTTTCAATGTTTGTGTATAAGTTATATATGCAACCTTTCTCTATTCCTTACACTTTAACATGCTCTTAGCTATGTTACAACTTAGAAAGTCACAAGAAAATATGCATCCTCTTATCCAAGTTACAAGTTAGAATATCATTACAAAAAAAAAAACATTAATAAGATCTCGTAGCAACGTGCAAGCACCTCATCTAGTATTTGCAACTATTTTACATACATATATTTTAAACCTAGAACTAATTCATTAAATGTAAAACCGACAAGATAGTCAAATATGAGGTTAATTTAAATTAACTCCTCATGTTTAAAGCAAATCTAACTTTTCTCTTTAGGGTATTAATTGTATCTATGTCTCCAATAAAAAAATGGATTTTTTTTAGGTTATTGTGTGTTTGGTAATGTGATGCAGGGTGCTTTTAATTAAAAAGTTTTTTCAAATGAAAATAAATTAAAATGATTTTTTTCTTTTAGATTTTAACCATTGAAAAACACTTAAAAATACATTAATTTAATGCTTTTTCAAACGTGTGCAGCTAAAAAATATACGAGAACTACAATAATACCAAAGACTAATAATAAATTGCTATTCAATTCATACTAATTATTTTCTAAAAATAAATCTTGAATAAATTTTTTTGTAACAAAAAAAATTCTAACTATGATTAAAATATTAAACAATTTTAATTGTAGCTATAACTTTTAAGTGTTCCGAAATACTTTGAAATCTAATACCATAGCCTTTTTCTATCATATTTTTTTATATATTTTTTATTTTCAGAAACTACAATTTATAGTTTTTCAAAAATCACAGCTTTCTCGAACATAAAATCTTCTTGAAAGGCTAGAGGTTAGAGGTGTCGAGAGGTGTCCTAATTGATCAAGTTAGTATTTGAAATTTGAATGTTATGTGAGTAAAATATATGGGTAAATTATGCAGAGAATGAGAAAGGAGGAGAGGGGAGATGGCTCTGTATTTGTTTGTTTCTGCTGTTGGAGTTCTTGAAGATCGTACAATGAAGGAGAGAGCCCTTTTATACAGTGGGAAATGTAGTGATATTGTCCATGTCCTTAGCATGTTGAGGAGTCAAGTGGCCATAAGACCATTAAAACAGAGCCCATAGTTACGAGAAGGTCCAATCGGGTGAGTTTTGTAAGAGAATCCAAACTCCATTCCTCACAAGAATTCCATCGAAGACATCCCAAGAAGAGGTCAAACCAAATTCCTTGATTCTTTTGTCCTCAAAGCAAAACTTAAACGATCTGAGAGGTAGCCAAGCTATGTTCGAAAGGTTATGGTTGTGGCTATAGCTATGACTAAGACGGTTAATTAATTCTCACCGGAACTAGAAGTGATAATCTTTTTGAGCGCTTCCCTCTGCGGCAATCACCTCGTACAGGAACATTCCTCAGGTTACCACCAAGAGTCCAGTACCTTCTACAACTTACCGCCACCGCGAGTGCGAGTGCCACTCTTGTGGTGTTTCTGTTGATCATATCCTTGCGCCGGTTTCAATCTCCTTCTTTCATTTGGCTTCCCATCTTCACTCCCTCCTCTATCTTGCTACATCTCTCTTCGCATAACGGTAAAATTGTCATCCCTAGTTGATTTCGCTATGAACATATTGAGTGATAGAAAGGGTTATATTGCTTTTTTGGTGCACGCATTTGGTTTTGAGGAAACGAGACTGTAAAGTGTAGAGAGGGCCGGTGTCAAGCGAGGGAACTAAATGTGTCTGCTTTTGGCTTCTAAGGATCTACTAATGTACACGATGTAAAACCAGGGAAATTGTACTTGTGCATGCGTATTTGCCATCCAAGAACCACCACACTTTCCCTCCCTCCCTCGCAATCATCACTAGTAGTGAACTAGTATCAACGCTTGTGAAAAGTACTCATATTCCAACAGGGATTCTGTGTAGCAAAATAAATTAACCAAGCTAAATAGTATTGGATAACATATGATACAGAGGGCGTAGCACAAGAACAGCCTAGCAGCCATAAAGCAAGTCTAATTTGTTACGACGTTAGTGACTTATCCAGACAAAACCAAATGGGCTAAAATCCAAAATCTAATCAGGAAGAGAAGTCTCCCAAAGGGAAGAAAACAAGAGATGCAATTATTATTATTTTTTTATAGAAAGGACCAGAATCCAAAGCCATGTACAACATGGACAAAAGCTAAATGTCCAGAAGAATGGTCCTTGTTTTTCCACAACTTGCATCCTCTAGCTTTCATAACTGGTGCCAGCTTTTGACAAGGCAAGGTATCATGCATAAAGTACCTGCTTGCTAGAGATTCGAGAAAGAAAATGTCACAACAATGCTATTGCTCGAAAGATATGCCTCTGGATTGCTAACAGCTGAAGAAAATGGGAAGGGTGATATAGACAGAACATAAAGGAAAATGAAAAGCAATCGGTTTTTGGAATCATTAAACTATGACCTTCTTTATATTCCAACCTGCTTTTCCAGTAAAAGTTCACTCTTTATATTCCCATCTCTTTCATACATTATCTCCTTAGTTTGATCACTTGAACTAATCTATCATGGTTTTATTTATAGCATTTTTCAATTTCTTGATCTTTCTCGTGTTATATTTTCTGTGTATTGGGCCTTCATAATCTTCATTCAATTTCCAATCCCAAAATTTAATTTTTTTTCTTCAAATCATATAGCACAAATTCTTACTGAACCTGACCCATCTATTTGCCTAAGTGACTTTATCTTGATTGCAGCACTTACCCCTTCTCTTCTTCGCTTACATTTCACCACTTCACACATACTTTTACTCAAATTTCCATTCAAGTAGACTTTAAAGCAGCATTCTGTCCATTCCTTTAATAAATCAATGATGGGAGCACAAATCATGGTGCATGAATTTATCTGAGCGATCAAAGACTGAAATAAAACAGTAAACAGACCTGTTGCAGGCATCAAAAGACCACTGATAGACCCAGCAATACGTGTAAAGCTGTCAAATTGAGGGGAACAATCAAGCAAGCCCAATTCCAAGTAACAGTTCTAAAGTGGTCATCATCACAGCAATGCAATCACTAAAATAAGAAAGATTCCGTGACGATAACTGAATTTGTAAGTAATAAACAGCAAAGCGGTATGTTAGATAGTGTATGGCATCATCCACAAGCAGAAACAAAGACATAGAATGATGAAAGAAAAATCAAGAGAAAAGGCAAGAGCAGCAAGTGTTCAAACTAAAGCCCATAAACTGGTGAATAATGGAGAAAAAAAACATCAGAAATATTATCAATTGTACTGAGGTTCATCAGCTGGATGGTAAGCATCATAGACAATGTGTTGTAGGATTACTTAGTGATCTAAATGATAGAATTTAATGTTAATTCAGATTAGTTGTTTGTTTTGTTTAACTAAAAAAGAGCATGCCTTAACGAAATTGCAACAAACAAGCATTTACCTTTCGAGATATTCACTCGAGCTGAAACAATTGATTCCCCCTCGGGAATAGAGTCAGAACTGATAGCCATTTCCCTTTCCCTCGGTCCTTTTCTCCCTGAGCGGGGCTCCGAAAGAATTGAAACGCTTTCCTTCACTGCCTTCTAAGCGCTACCTGGGACGTGGGAACCTATCTATTCGTGGATCGTATCTTTCCGGTGTTTCAATCCCACCCCTTGATTGATGGAGTCTGCATTTCTTCTTCTTTCCGACTCAGTCCTGAAAAGAGGAACGTTGCTAGACTCACTTACTAATAGTTAATAACTAAAGTACCTAGAATATAATTTAAATGAAAATTTGTAGTCGTTAATGATCAACTAATTCTCCTTATTGCTTTATTACAGATCTCTTAGTGCAAATAAAATCATTACAATCAATCATATTTCAACAACATCAATTTAATTAGTTGCACTACTAAATAAAATCCATGAATTTCTAGGTATAATAACTCAAAATCTCTCGTCATATCTTAAGTTCCAAAATGAAAGGAAAAACAAAGCAAACAAGCTCGGGAAAACTAAAAAGAGAAGGTTGATGAGCTAGTACCATTTGGTGTGCAAAATTATGGAAGATTGAATTTATTTTTTATTATTTTATGTGGATTTTTGTCTCCTCTTAACAATGGTCACATATTGTGTTGTGAAAAGATGATTGAGGCTGAACATGGTGAAGGGAAAATGAAAAAGGAGGCTAACGTTGTTTGATGAAGATGATAGCTATGAATTGAGGAAAAAAGGTTGTGTTTGCTTGACTAGAGAAAGAGATTGGACAATATTGTTCTTGGTGTTTTTTATTTCCAGGATTGTTGATTAATAGGGTATGAAAAACAGTAGTGTTATGGTGGTCTGTAAAAAGGAGCAGTTGATGATTGGAGACTTGTGTTCTTGCCTCGGTGGATTTTTAGGTTTTCTTTCTTAGATTTCCTTTTGTTTTTAATATCTCTCGATCGATCACTTTTGTTCTGCAATTAGATATCATGAATCTAGAAATCTAGAATTAACAAGTTCTAGAACTAAAAAATTTGAATTCAATTGCATGGAAATTTTGTAATTTTAACATTACAAAGGCTTTTTAATCATTATATTTTACAAACGTATAAATAACTTGATCTTTTTTGTTAATTATTTTTGGCTTGCATATAAAGTGATCAAATTATAAATTATAGGATGTTAACTGTAATGTTTTTTAAAAATAAAAGCAAACGTTTTTTAAAAATGATTAAATTATAGGAGGGTAATTTTCAATAGTGATATTATTATTTTATAATTTTTAAATTTAATGAACAAAAGAATTTATTTGTATTTGATAATTATGCAAAGGTTGTTTATTAGTAGGAATTCTTTTTATTTGATAGTAAGAAGAATTGTTAGTGAAATGAATTCTTTTTGTTGATAATTATGTAAAGGTTGCAAAATATTTCTTTTTCAATTCCTTTTCATATTAATTTTTGAAACCAAAACTGATGTAGAATCAATTCTAGTAATTATCAGAATTAATCCATATTGTTTTACTTTAATTACTCATCATAAAAAGAATAAAAAACTTGATTGCTTTTTCCTAACAAACACAGGTTTTTACTTAGAAAAAAAAAATTGTTCATGCAACAAAAAAAAAAATAGTTTACAACAAATCCAAGCCATTGCCCCAGGACCTAGGCCCTACCAAGTCAAGCGAATATGCATGTGGCTTAACCCCAAAACTCACATCATCTAAGAGCTCTTCCTTTTAAAGACTGGATGTCTTATAAATTCATTTTAACTTTTCAACTTGCAACGATATAAAATATAAAAAAAAATCTAAAATCTTGTATTCTTTCAATGTGAGATGCATAGTTTTGAGTTTTACAAAATATGTCAATCAAGAATTTGTTTAGATTAATTTTTCATTCATGCATCTACAATTTATTTTAATAATGTTAATATTTCATGTTAAACTACTTTTATTAAAGAGAAATTTTTAATAAAGTTTTAATCCTAAAAATATAAACACCCTAATTTTAATTTAGTCTCAAATACACTTATTAGCTATGTTTTTAAAACAAATTAATTTCCAAGGCAATGAACAAGAAGCATAACTGAAAATGAATACACCCTAATTTTAATCTAGTCTCAAATATACTCATTTTTTTAAAAGCAAATTTCCAATGCAATAAACGAGAAACATAATGTTTGAGCTAATTAAAGTGCAAGACAAACGGGAACTACGCATGTCGGATAAATGGAAGATTTCCCTCAAATAGATGAATGAAATACCTTTGCATCGTATGCCACAGGAAGAAATCAATAGACATGTTAAAAAATATGAAAAATATTCCTAACATCTTATAATTCAGTTAACATTATGTTTATTTATTAAGTTTTGAAAAATTATAATTTACATCTTAAACTTTATATTATAAAATAAATCAACAAAAAATATCTTATTATTTGTAGAATTTTCACTGTATTTCATTTAAAGATAAAAATACTTCTATATTAAATATTACAACTTTGCTATCTATCAAACTAAAAAAAATTATAACCACCATCTTCATCCTTTTTTTACAGCCAGAATCCGGGCAGTGACATGATATATAGTAACAACCAGTCAAGAAACAAATAAAAAGAACATAGAATTGTAACTAGATTTGGTGGGTGCCCATTGTTTTCTGTGTTTAGACTTGGAAACAAAGTTGAGAAATTGAAAAGTTACATACAACCATTCAAGAAACAAACATTAAAAGATCAAATCCATAGTTACAGACAACCTCAATGGCTCTGTTAATAGCCCAGAAGCAAACTCATATGGAAAAAAAAAAAAAAACTCTTGCCATTCTCCCTTTATCCAGATCTATGAATAAAACACCAAGTAACTAAAGAGTAATCTCATAAGATGGTGGTGAATGACATTATCTTATCGTATCTGGTTCTCTTGATTTTTTGTAAATGACATGTGGAAGAGAGAGAGATCTTGAAATGAGAAAAGATCAAATGTGTTGTTTGGTTGATTTTTAATTTAAACTATAAATCATATGATGAAACCATATAGGATGCGTCACGCATGAGTTTGAAGCTCATAACAATGAGACGAACAAAGAGACAATAAAATGAAAACGATCGACCATTGCCCTGTTGTCGAAGCACGGTATTTGAGCTATAGAAGTGATGATATAGCAATTAGAAATACACCATTTACTTTATTCTTTACAAGTCGGATATTAGAAATACGTAAAATGTCATAACAAAAGAACGAAGAATCACAATTCCATTGATGTAAATCATGTAACACCAAAAAAACAAAAACAACAACAATGGAAGTCAAAGTTTGAAACTGCGTTCTTATTCAAAACAGGACATTAAGGATTCAAAATAGGATGGAAGGAAGTGGAAAAAATAAATGAATGAATGAGTGAATATAAATTTTTTTTTTTCATGAACACTGATAAGAATAGAGTGATAATAACAGGGTGCACACCTTTTCCAATGATATTTTCTTCTCATTAAAAAAGGATTTTACCATATAAACAAGTTCTAGACGCAACGAGCAATCCAATCAAGAGAATACGAACCTAGCACTTGAGGTCTTGGCCTAATGGTGGAAGGGACTTGTTCCTTTCCACCCCACCAGGGTTCAAACCTCCATGTGCACGTCTGTCACCCTCGCGGTGCCTTACATGCTCACTGGGTTTGCAGGATGTTCAGTGGTCCGTGGGATTAGTCGTGGTGCGCGCAAGCTGGCCCGGACACCCACGTAAATCAAAAAAAAAAAAAGAATACGGACCTAAGCACTTAAGGTCTTGGCCCAGCAGTTGAAGGGATTTATTCCATTCCTCTGCATCCTGGGTTCAAATCTCACCGTGCACGCCTGTCACCCCCGCGGTGCCTTACATGCTCATTGGGTTTGCAGGATATTCAGTGAGCCGTGATATTAGTCGTGGTGCGCGCAAGCTGGCCCGGACACTCACGTAAATAAAAAAAAACAGAGAGAATACGAACCTAACCTTGAGAGGTATAACTTAACTTGTCAGTTTTGGTTTTAGTCTTTAGAGATCACTAATTTAAATCTCATTAACCTTAGGGCTACTAAAAGCTTACATTGTAGTTAACTTCAAGGCCCGTGAAATTAGTCAAAGTACGCACAAGCTGATCCAAACACCCATGTTAATAGAAAAGAAAAAAGAAAAAAAAAGGACACCAACCTTTGTGCTAACCATATTCTCCCATTTTTAATTTTGATAACGACAAATTAGTGAATAGTAGATCTATGGCTCCACACTATCACTGTCAGATAATTAGTAAATATAAATAAACACACCAACAAAATATTTTTGTCAGTAAATTAGAGTGAATTTTTCCACTTAAATATGCCATCATAGTATCAATCAATAAACAACGATAGAAATATTTCATCAGTATATACCAAGGAAATTATAGTGGAAAAAAAATAAAATAAAAATCTAAAAACTATGATGACGTGTCATTTTTATAAACGAATTACCGACATATTGAAATCCATCGGTAAATTCATTTGTAATATTTAATTTATGATCTAACGAGTGACCCTCCTCTCTCTCCCCCCCGTTTCTTCTTCTTCCTCAATTTTTCTATGCAAGAAACAACACAACCCCCCTAATTTTATCATAAATCAACCCTCCACCATTAATCCATCCATCACAACACTTAGTTTGTAAGTATTTATATTCTAATTCAAATTTTATTAAGGATTCTCCACTTCAAGTAAGCAAAACTATCCATTTTTTTATTTGAATTCAATTTTAAAATGATAATTTTTACTATATATTTTTGTAATATATGTATTTTGTTTGTGTGTTTACTTATTTTATAGCTTTTTCCCTTAGAAATTTGTTGTATGAATATATGATTTATACATGTTAGGAATTGTTTGAGATTTTGTAAAATTGTATTTGTTTATAAATTGATGAAATTTATTTTGAATTTGTGACTTAAATGTTTTGTTATGAAATAAACAATGGTTTATTTAATGGATTCGTTTTATATTCTATCAATTTATTTACTGAGTTGAAATTTTTGGTAAATGTAAAGAAATTTGAATTTATGTAGATTGATAATGAATTAGTTATATTATTAAAATAGTTTGAATAAGTTTGAGGTAAACCAATATTCTGTTATTTATTTAGTTTACATATATAATTAATACATGTTGTCATCAATATTTTATATAGGTTTGACATAAGTAATGGATGATCGTTTATGAATGTATCGAGATTCACTCAAAGCATTGCATATGATGGATTATTGTAACAAGGTTCAGGATTTTATTAATTACGCACTATCTAATATGAGAAATATTAGTAAAGGCGGTATTAGATATCCATGTAAGAGATGTAAAAATAAAAAAAGTTTCTCCATCCAAATATTGTAACGATGCATCTTTTACAAAAAGGGTTAATGAAAAAATACATGTGTTGGTTTGCACATGGAGAACCATATGTTCCTCACGAGATCATTATAAAAAAGATGATTGGATCAACTTCTAGTTCTAACAACGTGCATGAAGTTGTAGATAACAATAGTAATCCTTATAGAAATATAGTTATGAATGTGATTTGAATGAATCAGGGTTATGCTTGTCAATATTCAATATTAGATGAAGAATCTAATGCAAACACAACCATGTTTTTTGATTTTTTGAAAGATTTTGATAAATTATTATTGGATAGGTGAACAAATCACAGTAAATCATGGGCCAAATCAATAATGTTTTAGCATAAAAAAGATGTTAGGAAGAGCAAAAATATTTTTTGACATTATGAGACCCTTATATCTAAGGAAAAAGATTTAAAATATGAAATCAATTATATATATATATATATATATATATAAAAGGATGAAATTAAAAAAAAAAAAACAGCTACAAAAATAAATAAAAAACAACATAAATATTTTCCATACCTAAGCAACCTATCTCTAATGGGACAAAATTAAATCTTCAAATCCCCAAATTAAGACTTTAATTACTCTAAACAAATAAAATAAAATTTATTTTATTAACCGAGAAATGAGATAGATGTTTTCTCGACAGCTCAAGATTTTATCAAGATTTCTATTGGTAAGTAAACATAACAACCTGCCAAGCACAAACTTATATTATTGCAATATCAAAGCATCAAATAAATAAATAAATAAAAAGAAGAATTAAAGGGCAAAATTGTAAAGTAACGAAGGAGAAAAAAAATTAAATTCACCTTGAATTATTGTTGTGATCCGATCTCTGTCTTGGGTTATAGTGGGAGACTTGGGGTTTTTTTTTTATAATACCCAATCACCAACATCCCTCTTATCATTTTTAAACAATTTATCTTCACCAACCTCATCATGCAAAACTCCCACCTCTACAATGGATATCCAAGTGGGACCAGCACCTGTGCATGTTAAGATATGATGCATTCAAAAGAAAGAAGAAAAGCGTCCTAATCCCACACTTCAACATCATGGGCATGTACGTGTGTGTTTTTTTTAGAAAAAAAAGTTGCATTTCCCTTTGATCATTATGAACAGTGATATTATTATTTTAAAATTTTAAAATTTAATCAACGAAGAAATGTATTCATATATGATAATTATGTTAATTAAGGATGGGCTCTGTTGGAGAACCGGCAAGGGCGATCAAGTGTCCTTTTGGTATGATTCATGGCTGCAGCAGGGTCCAATCTTTCATCACATGGATCAATCATGTGATTTGCTTGTGTGGAACTGTAATTTGCTGCAGAGCCTCCTTCACCAGTCCGTTGTTGATCGTACGATCAGAGCCGCCGTTCCGATGAGACAGTTGGCAATCTAGCGTTTACTCAGTTATTCTCATATTACGGCTCCTAGTCTGCAGGATCAAGACTACAATTGGAAGTGGATTTGGCGCTTAATAGCAGCTCATAAACATTTTTTTTATTATTATTATTAATGTGGGTGTCTAGGCCAGCTTGTGCGCACCTTGACTAATTTCACGGGTCCTGAAATTAACGACTATGTAAGCCTCCAATAGCCATCATATGAGCAATCTAGGGTTCAAACCTGAGACCACAGATGAAGCAAACCTCTTGATCCCAAGCTTTTTACCACTAGGCTATCACCTAGATAGTTAGCTCATAAACATATTTTGTTCCTATGGCTAGCTGCCTCGAAGGCTTTATTGACTATTCAACTCGTTATAAGAGAGGTTAACGTCATCATGCAGTTAGATATTTATACCTTTTAAATCTTTTTATTTTTAAAGAAAAAAATACTGAAAAGTTGTATATATTTTATAACAATAATAATAAGGAAATAAATATTATTTTCATATAATTAATAAGATAATCAATATAATTGGCTTCTTAAAAAACATTATATATACCTATGATTACAAGAAAATCATTATATTAATATAAATGATTATTCTAGATGAAAAACATAATTGTTTATCATGTTTTAAATATTTTTATTTTAGAGAATCATCTAAAATCAGATATATATAGGCAGGGGCGGAGTGAGGGGGGCAAGCAGGGCCCGGGCCAAGATCTTATCGAACATGCAGTCTGTGAAGCAGTGAAGAGTTGAATGCACATTATCGAACAAAAGGTGAAAAAAATGGTCCCACAGCCCACCAAATTTGTGTAATTAATTAATGGATTGTGAACAAAAAAAAAGCTTATATGAAAAGTAATGCCACAAATTATCTACCGGGAAAGAAAAAAAATATAAAGGGATCAATGTCTTTCTTGTCTTTTCTCTCCTTATAGGCTACAAAATAAAACCCTAATATAAATTGTTGCAATTCCAACGTAGCCACCTAAACAAAAACAAGAATACTGAAGCAAAGCCATTGCGAATAATAGTCCCTAAAAGAACCTCGTTTGTTTATCTTGACTCTTCTTGTTTCGACAGCAACTACTGAACGAGCTTTCTCAGCTATGAAGATTGTTAAAACAAGACTTCGTAATCGGATGGAGGATGATTTTCTTGTAAATTATTTGATTGTCTATATAGAAAAAGAAATTGCTGAAAGATTCCCAATTGATATGATAATCGATGATTTCTATTCGATGAAAGAACGACGAGCACAATTAAAATAAATATGTAAAAATTATTATTTATTATTTTATTTCAAAGTTTATTAAACATAAATAATGTTTCGTTTTAGTTAATGCTTCTTATATATTTTGTATGTTTGTATTTAATAGGTACAAACATTATTATATATTTTGTAATACGTTCTTTAAATAAAATTAAATCAAGCAGTTTTTATTTTATTTTTACTTTTTATATATAATAACTTAAAAATACATATTATATTTTTTGGCCCTCCTTAATAAATAATCCTAGCTCCGCTCCTGTATATAGCTTTAAATTTTGATAATGGTTGAATCCAAATGTTTTGGACCCGACATGTTTGGCTCATTGTGAGCCCAAGTTCTTTGGGTTTGATATTTTTGTCAAGTCCATACTATTTTGGAATTGACTGATTGTTCAGTTCAGGTTATTTATGTTTAACATATTTATAACATCTATTTTATTTTATTTTGTAAGATTTTTTCTATTTACAAAAATATTGGATTTGTTTTTCCAGCCCAGCCAACGTGACTTTAACTTGTTCTTTATTGCTCCTTCTGGATTGGCTCATTCTATTGGTTATCTTATGCTTATAGTGGAGATTCAATAATTATTGAGAGTTCTTTGAGAAGGGAATCGGTGTGTTGATCGTCTAGCCCGGATTGGCTCTAGTTGATCAGATATGGCTTTCCAAGTTTGGGATTCTCCTCCACCTGGTCCGACTCCTCTTCTTCTAGCTTAGAATGGAGATAGCCAGCTTTGTGAGAGAGTGGTTTTATTTCCAAGAGTTAATTACAACTCTTGGAAATCTGTGTGTTTATTTTATTTTGATTTTTTATTTAAAAAATAAAAAAAGGTGAAAAAAAAGAGTAAATAGGATGGCGAGTTTGACGAAAAAGAAAGCATTTTAGAATAAAATACTATTAAATGAAGCATGGTTAATATATTGATCAAGGAATTATTTAATTATTTTTTATAAATTAATTTATTTTGATAAACTACAAGAACTAAATTATAGTTAACTCTATTTCTATTTCTATTGTATAAAAAGATCTAGAATAATCATACATGTATTAATCAAACTGAAATAAACATTTGATAGAAAAATGGGATAAATTACTATAGAAGTAATTATCACAAGAGTAATTTTAAAGATTTAAAGATTTGTTTTTAGAAATGTTTGAAGTATTAAAAAAATTGAATATTAAATAGAGAAAATGATTAAACAATTAGTGATGCTCACGAGAGAGAAATAAAACATTATTTGATGTGTATTTGAGAGACATAGAAAAAAAATACTTCCTCTTGGTGGTTAAATTTTACCCTCCAAAACACCAATTTAGGGACACTAAATTTCCCTATCTTACCCTACTAAAAAAATAATAACAAATATACTTAAATTTAATTTAATTAACAAAGATAAAGCTTAGCCATCATTGACCTTCTACCAAACACCCCTAAAAGAATTGTCAAATCTCTGCTCACGAATGTGTGATATATGCCTTTTTAATTAGTTTATCATGGAAGCAACAATCTCACCAACCCACTAATAAAGATTCTTGGAGAAATGGGAGCTTTCCTCCGGCCATCAATTATTTTAACCCCTGTTTATCATCACAGTTTAGATACCGTCCTTCGCCTTTAAGTAATCTTGTAATTGGATGCTACCTAGCTTTGTGATTTGTTATTAAGAAACTCTAGGTCATATGATGATAAGAGCAATAATAAGATTGCTCGTAGCAAAGATGAAAATTAGGTCAAATCAAGTCGGATTGGTGGAAAACAGCTTTGAACCCGAATGCTTATCGTTTGTTTTTATATATATTATTACTAGTGGATTAGTTGGATGGTGGTTTTGTTGGATCAATGGCTAGAGATTGTTTGAAAATTATAAGGATCGCAATCCATACCTTCATTCTTCGGAAAATATATTCTTGAATCATTTTTTTGCCAAATAATCTCTTAATATTGATTGTTTTTGTTTTATGTTGTTTATAAAAAAATTTCTAAATTATAACTTAAAGTAAAAAAAAAAAAAAAACTATTTATAAATCATGCTAAACATACTTTGATTTTTTGGATGCCAATTTTGTTTCTCTTTTGAAGATGGAGAGCTCGCTATATATAACACTTGTTTGGAAGGGTGAATTTGTCTTTTTAAAATAGAATAGAAAGGAAATTTCCTGGATTATAATAACATAAGTTTATTAATTAATGAGTAAATTAAGATCAATTTAATAAATCATATATATGAATGTATTGATTGTTACAAAAGAAAATGAATTGCTTAATACATCACATATACCATTTTTTTTTTTTTTTTTTTTTGAGGGATGAATGAAAATTTACTTGTATTGGTAATTGGTATAGATATAATTACCAAGAAATCTATTTTCTATTGGGAATTCACTGTTCATACAGAAAGAGCTCATTGTATATACAGAGAGAGTTCATTATAGATTCACACAGTGTTCTTTTAATGTGTCATTGGTTGTGTTTAGTTGTCTAAAAATTGTTTTCATGTGGATTATTTGCATACCATCTCTTTTTTCTTTTTATTTTTCTTTTTCTTTTTTGGGGGTTGGGGGAGCTTTATGGTTTTAATCGGCATATTTGTGCTTGTTTTTCTTCCTTGATTCCTATATAGTGGGTTTTTATTATTTTCAATTTCATTTAAGAGGGATGGGATTTTTCTCACGAGTATGGGCTTCTGTGTTTATTTAATTTTTTTAACATTATAGAACACGGATCCCATTACTTCTGTTCTTGTATTATTTTGGGTGTCTTTTCATGTCAATTCTATGGGTTCTAATGAAGCTACATTAAATGCAACACACACTTACTTAAATGGGTTTTTGATTTTATAAGGGCAAAAAAAATTCTTTGTGATATTTTGGGAGGGTTATGGTTGGATTTGTGGGATTGGACAATTTATTTTCCTGTTGCAGTTTCTTAGGTTATTGGTTCTTGATTCTACCTAGAATAAGTGTTGTTCAGTTTGATTTCAACTAAATGGATAATGGGATCCAAATTGGTTTAGTTTGATCTCATTTTTTTCTTTACTTTCAACTTTCACTTTTGTGTTTTTCCTATCATTTCATTTAGGTTAGGTTAGGTTAGGTTAGGTTTAGTTCAAATCTTTTTTTTTTGTCTTTTTATTTGCCAAAGGTTAAGTATTTGAGTATAATAAAAGACATGTTATTAGCTACATATAACATTCTCTGTCTTTTTTAAGCATTTCAACACATGTTTCCTCTATCAATTAGTGTTTTCTCTTTTCTTAGCTCTCAATTCGTGTGATTCTTTTGCTTTTGAGATTGATATTATTGTTATCGTTTCCTTGTTTATAGTAGAATTTGATTTTTTTTTTCTTTTCGTATGTTTTTTATTGTTTTTTCTTTGTACAATGGGGGTCTCATTTCTTTTACTAATTTTCTTGCTATGTTTTTTAGTCTCTCCTATGTAATTTTAAGCTTTTTTTTTTTTTTTTTTTTACAAAAAGCATCCAGAGTTGCTTTGGCAAGCTATTGATGTACCATGTCTTAAGTTAGTTTTAGCTTTTTTCAATGTGATTTCATGACTTGTTGTTTATTGGGAATCGACTGGATTTGTTCACTGCCATATTTGTTTGTCATAATTTTAGGTCTTTGCATACTAATTCTTCTTCTTTTTTAAACACAACCACTCTTGTTGTGACAAGCAACGAGTGTGTCACAACTTTGTTTTTTTAAAATTTTTTGTTCTCCTGTTTTTCAATTCAATATTTGCTTTGATTCTCTAGAATTCATTGGAGTCTCCTAACCTCTTTACAAGTTTTGGCTCAATGTTCTTCTCCTTTGGTCTTTGTATTTTTTTCCTTTTCAATGAGTTTGGCTCGATGGATGTTTATTTCCATCCTTTTCTCTTTGTTTTTACATCTTTCATCTCACTGCTAGTATATAAAATCTGTGATTGCTGATGCAATAAGGTATCCTTTTTTTTTTCTTTTGACATTCAAAGTAACAATACAAGCAATCAAGTACATGATGCTTTTTACAACATTGCATGACCAATATTGGATATTATGCACACAAGGAAAAAGTAATTTGATAACCCACAATGTAATTTTTCATTTCACCATTTTTAATTATCAATTGTTCATAACAAGTAGATAGGTCGCAAGTTGATTCAATGAATTCTTTCACAACTTAATAGTTAAATCACCCTGCATTAGACAAATTGACTCTTTAACAACCAAAGGGGTATAACATTTATTCCTTGCTTGTTTGAAAATGTTGATAAACTGTTAACCAAATTTGGTATGCAATTGTGTGAACCTTGTAAGTTTAAAATTTTCAATTATATTGTTTGAAATTATTTGTTCAACTATAAACCGAACCATAAATCCTGGTTTGACACAAAAACAAAATTAAAGTTAAAAAACATATTAAACATAAACACTAAAAAATTCTTGGACAAAACAGATCAAATACCAAAAAAAATAAAAAACACAAAAAACACTTAAACTCAACCCAGAAACATAAAAACCAAATTAGACCAGATATGATCAAAACAAAAATACATACATGTTGAAAATCATGTAAATATCTATAATCTAGCATTCATTCACTTCAATTATCACTTAAATATTATGATTTTGTCAAAATATATTTTCATTCAAAATCAAAACCCTAGAATTAAATTTCATTAAAAACTTGTTATTGATGCAAATAAACTCTTGATTATTTATTAATCAAGAATAACGAAAGGTTCTAGGGAAAGAAATGGACCAAAATTGATCTCAACCAAGGGCTAAGACAATGTTCTTTCCAGGAACATGAAGAACATTGCCTAGAACTCAGCCATGAACCCAGCAAAAGACAGCCACTAACAAGCCTAGAAAATGGCATTTTTGGCTTCTATAGCAAGCTTTATTTAACTCAATAAGTCACACTACCATAAACAAACATGTTTGAATCATTAAGACTAACAAAAAACATCAAAATATGAGATATCAAATCCAAAAAATTACCAACTTAAAACAGTCTACATGCTAATGCACTATGGATTCAAGAAATGGTTTTCTAAACCCATTTTATGTATGAACAAACCTAGCAAACCCAGAATAAATATCATTGCTTCAACATGCATTCCTTAAATTAAACTAAAACAACACTATATATATACATAACTTAAATAGTAACTTTATTATATCAGAAACATAAAAAAAAATTAAAAAAAAAAACACAATACATAAAGATCATAGCAACAAAGAGGTGAATACAACATCTCTTGTTAAACATTCCAAACCTTTTTTTTTATACTTGTAAACATAAATATAAAAAAAAAAAAAAAAAAACTCCTCAAGTAGGCCACTAAGACCTACTTTTGAATTATAAAATATACCTAGAACAACTACTCTTTTTTTGCTTTCCTTTGAAAAAATAATTTTTCTCTCACAAATTTATTATCCTTTCAAAGCTTAGGATATCATTGTGTTAAGCCCTTGAATCTTTACACTTAGGTTTATTATCAATATTTGCCAATTTTTTCCCCTTTTTTCTCTCATCTTTCAACCTTTCTCTGTTCTTTTTATCTCTCTTCTTAAAGGGATATTTATAAGATTTTTCTAGGGTTTTGGGAGGTCTTGAATCCATTTCTGACCTCTTGGTCTTGAGATAAGTGTTGTAAACCCTTAATCAGAATCCATTTAGAAGCCTTTGTGTATGAATACATGAAAATAAGGTCGGTTCTTACACAATTGTGTTTCAGTCATGGTTGATTAAGTTGCCTACTTTCAAGGTCTCATCGGAGCAATTCCAACATCATAGTCACCTGAGACCATCTGAATTTGGTAGAAGAGAAGCACATCTTTCATTTGAATCCAACCTTACTTAATTTAAAGATTTGTAGCTCTACATTCATTCGTTTGATGTTCACAACTCAATCAGCCAAAGTTATGAAAATAGAGGTCAGTTTATCGAACAACAGGTCACTCACATTCTCTTCATTAAGTCTCTTAACGACGCATCATTTGGGGTTTTAATTTGGGATTGGTAAATTTTGATTAAGTTCCTATTCTTCCAAGTCCTTACTCATAATTACCTTCAAACATTTAATTTCATGGAATTTTATCCTTGTCAAACTCAATTGTCAGCCCCTAAGTTGATTGCCTTTTTTATTTTGCTCCTTGATTCTGAATTTGTGCATTTTGATCATCAATTGACAAACAACCTTTCAAATACTTCAATTTGACCCCTGATTTAGGCTATTTCAACCACTACATTCACGTGTTTTTTTCAGTTTAATCTTTAGTTTCAGATTTCTTTAATAAAGTCTTTATTGTCTATCAAACTTTAATATTTGTGCAATTAAGCCCTTAATTTGACTAAATTAACTCTTACAAAATGCAATTTGACCCCTAAACTTTGATTTCTTCCAATTAAAGCATAATTGACTTCAAAAATCATTTTTTTCTTGCAATTAAGCCCTCAATAAATTCAATTAAATATTGAAAAATCTATTTGAATCCTTAAACATCTAATTTTAAATGTTTCTCCTTAAATTAAATTTTCTTTACTAATACAGCTTTCATCAGTTAAAAATATATTATAAAATTGTCTAATCTCCTCAACTAATTTTCGGCAATTTTGTATGTGTTTTGGTATATTTTTCTTAATGATATATATTTTTATTTTCTTTCTTTTTTTATTTTATTTTTTGTTTATACAAGGCTTTAAAAATGGGTAACAACATCATTTATTTGGAATTCACATTCTCACAATGTATCCCCTTTCATTAGGAAATTATTTCTTTAATAAAACTAGAATACTTCTTCACGAGCATTCCTAGTAAAATAAGATCAAATTTTATGATCTCAACAATTGTCTAGATAAAACTTTAAACTGATTTAGAATGATTTACACACCAAATGCATTCTTTAACATTATATGCGAGAACAATAGTGTATACTAACTATGCTATAAATTATATACATCTAAATAACATGGATTTATTTATTCTATTTTTGTTACCAAAAATATGTTAGGGTCATAATTTATATATATATATATATATATAAATAAATAAAAGAACATAAATACTATATATATGATATGAGTGTCAGAGTCATTGCCGAAATAAACTCTATGGCATGCTTAATCATGTATATCATTCAAATATCAAATCCAATGAAGTGTACTAACCTCGTCTACAAAAGCAAATCTTAAAATCTTTATTGAATTACCAGCTCTGTGTTGAACAAGTCTCACTCTTATTAGATTTTCCAAAATATCCATGCTCCACCAAAAATAGCTTTCTAGTCTCAAATAGACTTAGATAGCTACATATCATAAACTTTTTTTTTTTATGTGTATCGCCTTATAAAATATTATTTATTCTAATATTTTTTTACTCAAAAATTTTCATTTTATTAGAAACTAAATTTTATGATTTATTATAATTTGTTTTCTATTTTGTTTTTTTAATATCATAACCCATATCGCAGGTTAACCTGATTTGTTTTTTATTGGTATTTTTTAATTTTATCTTTCAGTATTGAGTTGATTAGAAATTAAATTTTATAATTTATTTTAATTTATTTTTTATGAGATTATCTCCATTTTATAATATTTTTAGTTAAACTATGTTTTTTTTTCCTGATTATCCATGTTGCTTTTGAATTTACTAAGTTGGCTGGGTCACTTCAGATGAATTTCTACATGGTTTAAACTTTTTTTCCATCTTGAAAATCTATTAGCAATACCTAGATATTTTTTTAACCTAAAAATAAATTCAATCTGACTTGCAGCATAACACTATGTAAGGTAATGGGTACCCACGAGTTGAATTTCTTGATATCCATTCCATATCCATTATCCATCTGGTAAAAAATTTAGATGTTCATAAACTATCCATCGAGTTTTGGGTATCTTTTATCTAGCATTATTTATTAATCAACAAAAAAATAAAATATTTAATATACATATATATATATATTTGAAGCATGTATATATATTAAATGATAAATATTATTTATATATATGTGTGTGTGTGTGTGTTACGATGCATGAAATTATCTTGTCCATTTTTCAGTTTGCTTCGATGGTGTTGATGACGCTGCTATTATTGGGGCAATGCTGTCAATGGTTTTCAACTTTTTTTGGGTGTGATTGGGGCTGCGATTTCTGGGGAAAATCGGGTATAGTTTTTTACGTGAGTTGTTTCTTGTGATGAAGGGGGGATCGGGTCTGTGGTGGGGCTGCTGCTAGCAACGGCGAGGAGATCAGGTCTGTGGTGGGACTGCTGTTGTCGGGTTGAAAGGAGGAAGAAGGGGACATGCAACTATGGGTTGCAGTTGAAGTTGGAGTCGGTTTGATGGTGTGGAGGGAGGGAGAGGCACGACTGGTTCGTCTGGCTTGGCTGGTTCGAGCCGGTGGGTCTGGCATGGCTGGTTCGAGCAGGTGGAGGAAGAAGATTTAGAAGGTATTTAAAAGTACGGTAACAGTTATTTTTTAAAGTATTTTTTGTTTAAAAATACATTAAAATAATATTTTTTTTATTTTTAAAAATTTATTTCTTACATCAGTATATTAAATAATTTTAAAATATCAAAAAATATTAATTTAAAGTAAAAAAAATAATAAAATTTATTTATTTTAAAAAAACACTATTAAAATAGAAAAACAAATATTCTCTAAAATCAAATCACTAGGGTGTGAAAGGCGGTTTGATTGGGCATCTTTAGTGGATCTGATGGCTGCTTCGACAAAAGAAGGGCATGGTGGGTGGGGTTGCTAGATTAAGATTGAGAGTGTTTTTAAATGCGGGTTACTTATGTTTTTCAAAAATTCAAAAAAAAATTTATATTTTGGATTGTTTTGTTCTGTTAATTTTAAAAAAAAATTTTAAAAAATAAAAAAAATATTATTTTAATATATGTTAAAATAAAAAATAATTTAAAAAATCAAATGTAACTACATTTATTCACAAGCCCATTGTTTATAGTGGTGTCGATGGGTGTTCGCCCCTGGGGTTTTTTTTTTCAGGTGAGAGGAATGGCGTTTACTTGTGGCCATTATGTGTACATGGATTTTTTGGGTAGTGATGCCGCAAATTAATTTGGAGTTTCCAAGGGTTTTGGTGTAATTGATTGTATATTAATCGCATTTGTTTCATGTTCAATTTAAAGTGTTTATTAAGTACATTTCTTTTGTATAAAATATTTTCAAATTTTTTGTGATTATTTAATTTTAAAAAAATTCATCAATGAAAAATATTTTCCAATTAAAAAAAAGTTTGATTTGATTTTTAGAAAGCATTTTTTATTTTTTTTTAAATATGTTTTTTAGAGGTTTTGAAAAATTTAAAAATATCTTTTTATTTTTTTATTATATCAAATTTAATCTTCAATCTTTTGATAACTATTTGTTTTTTAATCCTTTCTTTTACTTCTTTTTTTTTTCAGTTTCATATCTTATAATTTGATTTAATTTTATTTTTAAATCAATTTAGTTCTCATTCTTTTGAATGTTATTTTTTTCTCTTGTTCTTTTCTTAATTAAAAGTTTTTATATATCATATTTACTTCTTATTCTTTTAATTTTTATTTATTTTATTTGATATAATTAATATAAAATTAGAATTTCTTTTTATTGCCATCCTCTTTAAACTTTTTTATTTGTTAGATTTAGTTTTCATTCTTTTGATTATTATTTATTTTATTTCAAATAATGTATAAAATTGATTATTTTTTCAATTTGATCCTCCTTCAATTTTTTTATTATTTAAATTTGATTCATATTTTTTTTATAGACTTGAAAAGAAATTAAAATATTAATAAGTTATTTTGCAGTTTATTTTTCATTATATAATCAAACACTAAAAAGTGTTTTCCAATTTATTTTTCAATAAACTACAAAACATCAAAAAATAATTTACTTTTCAAAAACAAACTTCCATATAAATTACTTTTCAAAAACAAACTTCCTTCTAGCCAACAAAGCCTAAGAACTAGAAGAATGTGGGAACTCATTTTGGTGGATTTGATAGGTTGAGTTTGGTCTCTTTGAACATGCTAGCAATGTCTGGTTGTGAAGGGGTGTCGGTTTTCTGGACCTTTTTTTTTTCTGGTTTGGGAATGGGCAAGGTTTTTATCACTAGGGTTGATTTTGATCAGTTACATGGATTGGGTCAAAGGAATTTTTTAATTTCAAATTTTATTTCATGGGACTGTAGATGTTTTTTATGGTTAGGTCGCTGGGGATTTAAATTTTAAAATCATCCCCTTTTATCTTTCTAGATGTGGTTTGCTCGACTATAAACTTTTTGAAATTAATATTCAATTGTGAATTAAAATTTATTATTTTGATATGTTGATTTTAAAAAAAATATATTATTTTAATATATTTTTAAAAAATTATTTTAAAAAATAACGTTTACTATATTTTTAAATATTCTTTTATGTGTCCTCTATTATTTTTCAAGAACTTAGGTCCATGTATCTTTAATTCCTAAGAATTAACCTGATTATTATAAAATCATCCCATTCTATCTTTCTAGATGCGGTTTGTTAGACTATAAAAATATTTGCAATTGTGGTCTAACTATGATTTGAAAAATTTTAAAAAAATTTAATGTTTTTTTTTATATACTAATATTAAAAAATATATATTTATAAACAAAATATACTTTAAAAAATAACTTATATTATACTTCCAAATAATCTTCCTATTATATGTACAATATTCTTTGTCAGGGACTTTGATCATGTATCTTTAATTCCTAACAATTAATAAAATAACCTCTGTTATTATTAAGAAAATATATTGTAATGATGCAATCAAAACAAACATGATGTCCTGTAAAATCACCTTATAAGTATAATTTGACTGGTCAAGTTCTAGTTAGATTCTAAATTTATTTTTTAAAGATCATCAGTTCGAGTTTCACTGAAGACTTACATGGTTGTTAACTTCAGAGCCCATGAAATTAATCGAGATACACGTAAACTGGCCGGAACACCCATATTAATTAAAAAAAAAATTCATGTTGTCTAAGAGAGCGTTTGGAAACGCGGGCCAACCCGCATTTCCAAAAAAATCATTTTTTTTGTTATAAATTATTTTTTTATATTTTAATGTGCTGATTTCAAAAATAATTTTTAAAAACTAAAAATATATATATTATTTTGATATATTTAATTGTAACTTGACTATTTAATTTTTTTTTTAGGATATATTTACGAATAGCAAAAACACAAATACTTATGAAACATAACCAAAAGGCTAATGATGACATTGTCCGTAATGATGAATCGTCAAATTAACTCTATAGATTTTTGCTTGACTTTTATTTTTTATTTTTTGGAAGATATAACTATGCAATGCATGGTTTTATGAAAAATTGACATCGGTGGATTGACTGGTCAGAGAGAGAGGGAGAGAGAGAGAGAGCGTGCTACATGGAAAGTGTGAGAGTTAAAGGCATTCCGATTAAAGCATCCTAAATCGTCAGTCGCCACATGCACGGGAATAAACTGTCTTGTCTAGCAACTTCAACAAAGACATCAGCTCCCACTACTTCTAAAAGACAGACACGTGTTTATGGGACTATGGATTCATTGTGCTTTTGCTTTTAAAAACAAAAATCCCAATTGAAAGCTAATTTAACTAAAATTGTTATAAAATTAAAAGACAAAGGACACGGAAGAGATGGGTAGTGCTTTCGAACCTTTTGGCAAAATATTCAATTTAATCCTTATATTTTATGAATTATAAAAACTGGATCCTTCCAATTTTTAGATTAAAACAAACTGATTTTGGTTCAAAACTTTGTTTTTCTTATCTTTCAATTCTTTGAGAAAACAAAGAGAAACTCGTTGAATTTTAACGGTAAAGTAAGAAAATTATCGTTGATTATAAATTCGATAACCAAAATGATTGATCTTAGTGTTAACGGCTTTCATTTGGTGAGGAAAGTTCTACTTGGATGTTTTTTTACCTTTAAATTACATAAGAAAATAAATCTAAGTTCCAAAATATTTATTGTTTAAGGTTGATTTTAAGTTTTTAGACAGGTTTTTGAGGTCTTAGATATGCTTATCAAGGTGTCCAATGTGTTTTCAAAGTGTTTTTGTGTTAAAAATGAATTTCTAAGATATGTCACTAGATTTTTCAATTACCATGATGATCAAATCTGGGGTGGAACATGCAACATGTTATCTACTTATTTTTTTTTTAAATAGAAGCGGATGATAGGTCATTTGCCCCTTAAAAAACAAATTAAGTCAGCCTAAGAGCACTGGTCTGCCTATAAGGCCTAGGCTCCTGTGCTTTTTTAAACCCGAGTACGCTAGGTCATCTAGGCTAAGCCAGTGTCCTGGGTCTCTTTTTTTATCCATTGATTTGTTTTTGTTTTTTTAGTTTTTTTTTCTTTCAATTTCATTATTCAATTTTTGTTTTTTAATAAGTTTTTTTGTTCTTTTAAAAAAAACAACAATTTTTATGATGTTTTTTTAAGAAATATTATTTAATTTAGTGTATGGCCTATTGCTTTTGTTTTACGAAATTAGTTTGATGTAATTAAACCCCTTAAAATTAAGAAAAAATGATTTCATTGTTTGTTTGTTATTTTAAGGTCTTTTTTTATTTGACTTGAAAAAAAAAACTCCTATTATCAATTTTTTTCTTATTCGATAGTAAATATATATTCAAATGAGTTTGCATATTAATTAAGACTAAATCTTTCGTTGAACAATCCTTCACCGATTTTAAAATCGCTATCCTTCCTTTAAATTGAGGTATTTGAATTAATAAGTTCAATAGTTTTTTTAAATACCAACTCCAAATTTTAAATCTATACTTAACCACATCAACCCTCTTAGCAGAAAGGAAGCTCGCACTTTTAAATGGAAGTTGGAAAGTGAAACCAATCAATCGCTCAAGAAGAAAACGAGAAATCAAAAGCTGTTACACCCAATTCAGAAATTCACAAACAACCTAGCTCAATGCAGAAATTCACAATAACATAAGCATAAAAGCATACCCTTCCATTTACACCATGTCACAATAATATTCTGTCCACACATTATAATGATATATATAGATATCATTCTGCCAATGTAAAGGGAAACAAAGGAAAAGAGACTCATTGGTGTTCATGTTTACAAAAAGCAAAGAATTACTAATGCCTTGAGACTCATGCTGCCTGTTTCTATGGAGTCTTGACAGGGAGCTACAAGAATGGATAAAGAAGCTATAGACATCATGACGGTGGTCCATATCCAGGCAAACCATGTTTCCATTGATCTGGATTCAAGGGAGAGGAGCCAGCGGTGGGATTGATGTTGCTGTTTGTGTGCCCTATGGTGGTGCTGGTGCTTGTACTCCACAAAGCAGTATCAGAGACAGTGGGGTTGCTATTGCTCATAAAACCATGATGCCAATTTTGTTGCTGATGAGAAGAGGTGGCAGGCCTGCTTGATTGAATCAAGCTCTCTTGATTATGTGGGTAAAAAGAATGTTCAATACTCCTAGTATCTCTATAACCCACATGGTAGAACTGGCTTTGCTGTTGATTTTGGGACCCGAAAGCAGGAACTGCGTTGAAACCATGCAAAAGACCCAAATTTGAAGTCTCTCCTAAAACACCACCGAGATTGAGAGGTTGATTTAGAGGTTGAAGAGGGAAAGACTGTATTGGTGGCTGGTTGTTATTCAATGGCTGAATTGCTTCTAAAGATGTCAAGAATCCACCACCAGGAAAATAAGATGCCATTGTAGACATCCCGGGAGGAGGTGAAACCAAATTCCCTGGTTCTTTGTTCCTCAACGCAGGACTTGAAAGATTACCTGAATTATTGGTGGCTAGGATATTTTGTGGGGTTGCAAAATTATGCTGCAAAAGATGTGGTTGTTGCGGTAGCTGTTGCTGCAACCGCGAGTTCTCGCCAGAACTAGAAGATGATGACGTTTTTGCTCGCTTTCCTTTGCGACAACCACCTCCTACAGGAACATTCCTCAGGGTACCGCCAAGAGTCCAATACCTTCTACAAGTCTTGCAAAAGTACCGAGGCTGAGAAAGGTTGTAATTGTTGTAATAACAAAACTTGGTATTCAGAGACTCGCAGCGAGGGCATTTTTGAGGCTGCTGCGGCTGATGTTGCTGTTGATCATCTCCTTGTGTCGATTTCAATCTCCTCTCTTGATTTGGCTTCACATCTTCACTTCCTCCCTGCATCTCTCCTCGTATCACTCTAAAAATCCAATCTTTTCTGTTTTATTGGTTATATATCTCGCTAAAATTTATTATGTTAGAGAGATGAATTGGGTTGTTTTGGCTTTGTCGGTGCATGCAGGTTTTGAGACAAGAATGTAGAGAAGGTTGGTTTTTCCTCAGATATAGAGAAGTCAGTAAACTGAACGTGTCTGCTTTTGGCTTCTGAGAATCTAATGTTACACGGTGCAAAACCACGGCGATTGTACTTTCCTTGTGCATGCGTATCTGCTATCCATAAACAACCATAGTCTCTCTCCCTCTCCACAACAGAGATAAATATTGAAGAAGTCACACTAGATTTGAAATCAAGAGCTCAACATCTACCAAACCCCACTCAAATCCTCGAGGATTTTCAACACCCTCTCTTTCTCTAAATAAGATGCATAGAAAGATCACCTGCTTTTTATGTGAGAAACAGAAACGAGTGTACGGGTGTCGACTAAGACGAAGCCTCTAAAGGAGAAGTCTCAATCTGGAACTCAGAATATAGAGAAATTTCAAGAAAAGGATTCTGCTAAGAGTATATATATCCAGTAATGACCATCAAGAAACATCAAGCTATATATATAAAATACCATCTGTTTAGGTTTAGTCCCATCTCTCACAAACCAAGAGAGATTTGTTTACATGGCATCAAAATTAAACCCCCAGTTTTACTGCCTCATCGTACCTGAAGTATCCTAGACATAAAACATTAATCCATCGAACAATAACCTCAAGTCACACGCGCAAAATTTATGGTCACTAACATAAGAGAGATCTAGCTGTATCAGCTACAAAGAGATTGTCTGTAGTGTATAGTATGTTAGGAGATGGACCAGTGGTAAGTGGAGAAACGGCGGGCGCGGCCAAAGATGGTGGCTTCGCCTGATCATGAATATTGGGAGGTGGGGGTGTCGGAGTTGATCAGCGGCTCTCTCCCTCTCTCTCTTCTTTTTTGACTACTTTTGTTTTTTTTTAACAAACCTTTTGCTTTTTCTCTCATTCCACTTTAGTAAGATAACCATCTCTCTATATTTCTAACAAAAAAAAAAATCTTTCGGTATTCTATTGTTTATTTTAGTATTTTATTTCCTTCACCTATTTGTTCTTCTTTTTGTTCTCTCTTACATCACTCTCTTAACTGTTCCACTTGGATGCCCATTCTTGATCAAGTGTACCTCTATTACCTCAAAAGACATTGTTATCCCTTCATTTGCTTTTATTATTATTATTATTTTTCTTAGGTCAAGGTTAATATTTTTTTTTTTACATGGGGTGTCAGGTCAACTTGCACACACCTCGACTAATCCATACAAGTTCTAAAATTAATGATCAGGTAAGTCTCCAGTGACCATTAATATTAGAAATCACAGGCTTGAACCTGAGATCACACGAAGAACAAACCGATTAATCATAAACTCTTATCACTGTATTATTTATTAAAAAATTGTTATTATTATGATGAAAACTTGCCCAGCAATTCGATTAGCTAATTCACTAACTTAGAATCTTATTTCAATCAAGTTTGTTATTTCCATGTTTTAAAAAATTAATCAAATTACATTTAATTAATCTAAAACATCAAATAACAAACTGATTGATATTGTTAATGATCTAATAAAATAAATTTTAATAATATTTTATTTGATTTTTATCCAAATAAAAGATATTTTTAATTTTTTTAAATTTGTTTATTAAAAACAAAGTCATTTTAGAAAAATTTAACCTCCCTTGAATTGAGTCTGACGAATATGATTATTATTATAAATTAGTTACCTTATATTTCATGAAATATCTCATTGGATCAGCATAACATAATAGTTAAACCACTTACTATATAAAAAGTTTGTTTATTATTATTATTATTATTATTTTCTTTAGGTCAAGGTTAGTTGTTATTATCATTGTGATGAAAACTTGTCCAACAATTCCATTCACTAATTCACTAACTTTGGAATTTTACTTAAATAAAAGTTTGTTTTTTACATGTTCTAAAAACTTAATCAAATTAAATTTAGTTAATCTAAAATATCAACTAACAAACTGATTGACATTGTTAAACTTAAATGAAATATAATAAAATAAATCTTAATAATATTTTATTCAATTTTTATTTTTGAAAAACATTGTTTTAATTCTTTTAAAAAAAAATTATTCAAAACAAAGTCATTTTAGAAAAAAATTGAATATGATTATTATTAGAAAGCCACCTTCTATTTCATGAAGTATCTCATTGGATCGTTCAATCCCTAGGTTGCTCATATGATGGCCACTGGAGGCTTATATGGTCGTTAATTTTAGGGCCCGTAGAATTAGTCGAGGTGCGCGTAAACTGGCTCGAACACCCACGTTAATCCAAAAAAAAAACAAGTATCTCATTGGATCCGCATAACATATTACTTAAACAACTTACTATATAAAGTGGAGTCAAGATCAACTACAAATGAATGGAAATCCTAAGAAATAAAATCATAATCTCTTAATACATACCAAAAGGTGACTGTTAATTAGAGAGTTGAAGATCGTCGGTCCATGTTGATATATCAAGGTGGGGAGAGGACTTCTTCCCTCGCCAATATAAGCTTTGATTTGCTTAATTAATTAATTTGTCTTATAGAAGAAAGTCTGAACTGGGATTGGTGAGGTGGCACGTGCAACGAGCATGGAACAGGGAGAGGGGTGACGACCATATCTCGAGGGGTTACAACTGCTCCCTATCCAATCAGGACAAGACAAGTACTAACTAGTTAGAGCTTCTTCTTGTTCTTGTTCTTGTTCTTGTTCAGTTGTTGTAGTAGTAGGGATAAAGCCACCATGTACTATGATCCAACATCTCCATGCATGATGTATCCTTAAAACTGCCAAGAACTTTCCCTCGCATAAGAAATGGTCCATGATTTTATGATCATGATCGCTTTTAAGGTTCGACGTGCTTTTTGACCACTCTATTGTCCGGTTGTTGAATAAACCACTGTATTTTGTGCTTTTTATTATTGGGATGATCTCGAATATGTAATAGCAGTTGTGATTTAATGTATTTTTTAATTGGAAATGTATTAATAAAATTTTTATTTATTTTTTAAAATTATATATTTTTACTATTATCATATTAAAATGATCTGAGAGTATAAAAAAATAATTTTTAAAATTAAAAAATTTTAATTTTATTAAAATAAAATTTTAACCGTATTTTCTAATACTATCTTCTGAGAGAGATATTTTTCTGATCCATGTGTAGGCCGGCAAAGATGGGGCACAACTACTACTAGGCTTTCGCGTATTCAGTAATGCAGTGTTGGAGAAAGGGGAAATCATAAGGCCCAAGACCAAACCCCATCTAATATTGGTCCACACTCTCATAGGTTCGTTCTATTATAATGTCTTTTACCCTCCTAAAAGCTTAAACCATGAGAGAAATATCTCATAGTTTTAATAGTTGACTTTTTTTACAGGAGATATTTACCATACTCAACCATATAATCTTGTGTTAATTAGAGTGGAACCTTTTCTTCTAGATCAGCTTGTTTGGAAATATATTTGGTTTATTTTTTAAAATATTTTTTATTTAGATATATATTAAAATAATTTTAAAAAAAATATTTTTGATATCAACATATCAAAATGATCTGAAAAAATTAAAAAAAAATATTAATTTGAAATAAAAAAAATTAATTTTCTTATAAAAATTTTTAAAATACAAAAATAAATAGATCTTCGGCAACTCCCAACTCAGTTTCTATTTTGATTCCTTATATATACGAGTTTGACACTTTCTATGGTCACACGTGCATTACCTTAATATTTATAGCAATAATTTACCTTATCACCTAGTGATGTAATTAATTATTTCTCTGTGCGTGTGTTTACATTTAGAATTAAAAAAATACTTATTTTTTATGGCCCAAATTGATAAGCTTTGAGTTTAAGGACCGAATCTAAGACTTCAAGTAATCTGAGAGACTAAGGTTATGTTTTTGCTAGTATAACTATGCTTTTAAAATATATTTAATTTTATTTTTTAAATTAATTGTTTTTTTATATTTTTGAAGCGTTTTGATATATTGATATTAAAAATAAATTTAAAATAATATAATAATAAAATTTTTATTTTATTTAAAATAAGATATATTATTGTGTATGATTATTTTTTAGCATATATCAAATGATTAATCAGCTTTAAAAATAAAAATAAAAATATTTTAATATATTTTTAAAAAAATTAAAAATAATTATTATTATAATTTTCAATATCCTACTAGTCAGTTTTCTTAATAATAATAATTATTATTCAACATGTAATTAGGCGAATCGAATAAACATGTTAAAACTCTTTTTATATATTTATTCGCATAGATGATTCTTAATTTATTTAATTAAATGCATACATAGTTTTTTTATATATATAATTAGAATTTTTATTGTAAAAAAACACATTTGAAAATGATGTATATTTATTTATTATTTTTCAAATAAATTATTCAATCTGCAGCGAAACACAGGTTAAACAACTAGTATCCTCTATAGATATAGAAGCACTCTCATTATAATTTTTTGCTATACTAAAACACACATATATTTCCCTATAATTCTTTTCTTTCTTTACTGCTTTATACTTTCTTTACATGCTTTTTTTTTTTTTCCTTATCATGCAATTAGATTTTTTCTATTGCCTTTTTATAGCAATCCGCTCAATGTGAAGAAATTATATTGACGGCTTTCCCACATGCCAAGTCCTAGGTAATAAATCTTTCATCTCCTCAAAAGAAGAAATTATATTGGTAATATATAAAATGACGTTGAAAAATCAACTTGCATTCATCTACGAATCTCTACTTATTTATACAAGTTTTCGTTTGTCTTCCATGCATGTCCTTCAAACCTCCAGGGACATGTTTCAGACTCTACAATGACTATGGCACCATTATCTGACAAATATATTTCATTGATATTTGATAAAAAAAATTTAAAATATTTATTGTTCATGCAACAATTATTGATGAATATTCCATCAGTAATTACTGATGAACATATAGATAAAATTGTTCCATCAATAAAATTCTCGTGGGAATTTGTTTTTTGGTGTGATTTGCTTTTTATAATACTGTCGGTGTTTGTTTTTTTAATCATCGACATAATTAGCGATGAAATAAAATTTATCGAAGATTAAAATTTTAACAAATAAATTTTGTCAGTGAGCTTGTTAATAAAAATATTTATTGTTGATTTATGTGCCTCACGTCAACAAACTGAATCCATTAATAAAACTGTTTAATGATGCAGTTGGCAAACATTGTGCCAGATCATGAGAAACTGAATCGCGAATATGAGAATTATTGTGCCAACAGTTTTCGAAAATTCAATCACTGTTATGATAAACTCGTATATATCCGCTTGAGACTACCAGTCATGATCAAGAAATTCTTTATATCTGAAGATTGAAAAACTTGACCACATCTAAGACTATCATTGAGCCAGAAGATTCGGCTAGCTCGAACATGATCTAGCCAAACACTTCTGGCTAGTCTGATCATGATGGGCCACAAGATTTGACACACTCGATCGATGGAAAATTTACTAGCTTAAAATCAAGGAGATAGTCCATGATTTTTTAAAATATAATTTGTTGAGTTTTTTTTTCTTTTCCTACAGTTGGAAAGCTAGAGAAATTATCTCTATCAGGAAAAAAAAATTATCAGCTCTCAAGTTGCAGATAATATTTAACAAAAATAAAAGAAAAAATCACAAGTAGCATCTCTCTATATGCTACAATGCTACTTCAAAAAAAATCAGGAAGCCTCCGAAGCTACCGAATCAAAAGGCTTAAAAAGAAATTAAAAAAAAAAAAACACACACACGAGAGTTCATCAAATCAATACAGCCGAGATTCATCATCAAAAGAAGAAAAGGACATTTGCACGCTAACGGTGGGAAGCATAATCTCTCATGTTCAGTCACACTTGCACGTTAACACGTGGGCCCAAACATTATGACCTCAAGCATCATAACGAGTGAATAATGAGATAAGAAATTAAATATAAAATGTCACTGAAAAGTTTTTTAAGCTTACTGTAAAGTTATGTGGGAAGTTAATTCGTTCGGCTATATCATATTAAAAATAAACTAAAAAATAATTTATTAAAACTAAATTATAAAACTAAAAAAAATCTAATTTTATAAATTATATCAAATAAAATAAAACACAATCTGATAAATAAAAATAAAATTAAAAATATATAATTTCATAATTATTTTAAATAAAAAAAATTAAAAAAACTCAATTAAAAAACAAGAAATAATAATTAAAAAATCAAAATCAAAATGATAATATATATATATAGCATCAACTTCGTATTTGAAAAGTGGTCCCCTGTTTAATCCAAATAATTATAAATGGTATCATCTGCCCCCTCGGTCAATGACAAGGCCTTCAGCGGTAGTAGATAGCCCAGCCAACCTACCGAGGAAATCCTCACTAGGAGTAAAATAGTACACAATTATTGTGTTCGAACTTCGAAATGATGCAAATTGCTTTTTTTCTTTTTCTTTTTTCTTTTTTGGTTCGGAGCAGTACAATGTTGTTAATATCGAAGTAGCAAACATTAACTAAATTATGGGCCACAGAAAACCCAATTACGAGTGTAATTAAACAAACTTATTTTTATCACCGTCAAGAACACAACCAAATGCTCTAGCACACCTCACTCCCTCGTTATTCCTTCTCCTTCTTCTTCTTCTTCTTCACGTCGTCATCAATTCTCTCCAGCAGCAGCTCACCTCTTGTACTCCACAACATCTTCATCGATCTTCTCCCTCCTATAATCATCATCATCGTGATGATCATCTTTCCCCACCACGGTCTCTTTAATCTTCTGTGTGGTTTCCTTCGCAGCATCCAATGCTCCCTTCACTGTCTGTTTCGCCTTCTCTCCCACACTCTCCACCGTCTCAGCTATCTTATGAGTCCCGTCCTTTGCCTTCTCCCCCGCCGCTCCCGCATAGTCTTTTGCCTTCTCTTTCACATCACGTGCAGTATCCGCCGCTCTCTCTGTCCCGTCTTTAGCATTCTCTTTTGCAACATATGCATAATCTTTCGCTCCTTCTTTCGTTCTCTCTACCGTCTCCGCCGCCTTGTATGTCCCTTCCTTAACCTTCTCAGCGGCAGACTGCGCCGTGCCTTTGGCACTCTCCTTTGTCTCGTGTGCATACCCTTTCGCCTTCTCCTTCATTTCCTCTGCATTTCCTTTTGCCTTCTCTTTCATTTCCTTAGAGCGTTCTTTCGCCTTCTCCGCACGCTCTTTGGTTCTGTCAATTGTTTCATTTGCAGTTTCTTTCGCTCTCTCAGAAACTCCTGACGCTCGGTCTTCATCCTCCTCCGCTGCATACCGTCCCTGAAAACCAAAAAACACCAATTATTTCAACAATGAATAACATCCAGTACATGCCCATATATATTATGGTTAATTTCTTGAAAGAACTTTTGTACCTCGTTATATTTGGAGGCAAAGGTAGTGAAGCAGACCCGTGAGACTTTAGGCGTGGAGTTGGGGAAGAGAGAAGGGGGCTGAGGGATCAATGCTTTTGAGAGATTGAGCATAGCGTTTTTGGCAATGATAATGGCTGCCATAGTTAGGATGGTAACTGAAATCTTCTTTGTTTTTGCCTTGTGATGATCCTTGTGGTTGCGTTTGTGCAGGTTATATGGTGCAAGAAGAGAAGGTGGCGGTTTGCTCGAAGGACACGATGGCCTAGTTCTTGCCACGCGTAGGACATTTGATATAACCTCGTCGGTGGATGGTTTACTAGTTAACACTTGTTCCCTCCCCGAGTTTTTTTTTTCTCTTTCGAAACGAAAGTTAACAAAAATTATACGACGCGGTGTTTTCGATGCAGCAGTGGATATAGATTATCATAAATTATTACAGTGAGATTATCTTTTTATTTTTTTAATAAAAAACATTAATTTTAGTTTTCGGGTAGGGTAGTCTTTTAACAGGGACTTCTAAGGCGTTGTTTATTTTAAAGGGATAAAATATTCTTCACGTAAAACCGTAAAATAGTTATTAGCATAAAATGGAAGGTGTTTCTTTATCAATTGTTTTTTCAAGCTCAGTGTAATTACTTAATGCTATTGAAACCAATACACACACACTCACACACACACACACACACACACACACACACACATATATATATATATATATATATATATATATATATATATATAATTGTTTGAAAGTATATTTGTAGTTTTTTTTTTTAATATATAAAAAAAATTAATTTTTATTAAAAAACAAATTTGATTTTTTTATAAACACGAGCTGACCTACATTTCTAAACGTTCTCTAAGACCCAACCTCTATGTTGTTAGAACTGCCAAGTTAGGATGCTTCTAATGAAGTGGTACGTTCATTGTGGTTCATGACAATTGAGCAACGATTGAGTTTCTTTTTTTCCTTTTTTCTCTCTCATGTCTTTAGGATTCATGCTGGTCAAGCAAACAATGAAAATCCGCCTCCCATTTTATTTTTATTGTAGTTATGGTTCTCATTATTTTAATTAACCTCTGATTATTTTAAATATTTTTTATTAATTTTTCTTTTTAATTTTATTTTTTAAAATTTAATTTAGTTTTGTTTTTGGGTTAAACTAGAATTTTTAGTTCGATTTATGATCGAACCATAGATTTCAGGTCGACCCGATCGGGTCAGGTAAAAAACAAAAAACAATTTCTTGCATGTGGCTAAAAATCCTAAAGTTATTTAATCATTTTTTTAAAAAAATCTAAAATACTACATGTTGTTATTTGGTGTTCTTGATGTTTTTCATCTTTTTTGTGTGTTTAATCCACTTTGTTCGAGAATTTTTTAGTTTTTATGGTTTTCGAGGTATTTAGTTTGTTTTTTTGGCTTTTGTTTTTTTTTTTTGGGGTTGATTTTGGGTCAAACTAGAATTTTTAGTTCGATTTATGGTCGAATAAAAAAATTTCAAGTCAATGTTATTGAGTCAACCTGGTCAGGTTAAATTCGATCAAAAGTTTAAGACCCTTTTTAGTTTGCCATATTTTTGTTAAAGGGTTTTTTTTGTTTTGTTTAAGGGTGTGCTGACAAACACCCCCTTAGATCTATTTTAGTAGTTTTATTATAAAGAAAATTGAGTTTTTTTCCAAACAAAGCCTAAAAAATAAATAAATAATATTTTGTTTTTTCCTCCACATGGCTAAGAACCCTAAACTTATTTAAGAATTATTTTTTAAAAAAAATCTAAAATACTTTGGCATGTTTTAAAACAATATATTGCATAAATTTTACAGCAAATTTGTAAAATTTCAAATGATTTTGGCCTACATTTTAAAAAAATACCGAAAAAAATTGATTTTGTTTATTTTAATATGAGGAATTATGAATTTATACATAAGACATATTCTTGGTATTAAATAAAAAACTAGTTTATTTTATTTTTATGTTAAGATTAGAATAACTAGGTTCTACGTTAATAAGATCTTCTTTACCAAGGAAGACTTTGTTCAAACCCTAAATAGACTAACAGTTAGAAAACATAACATCATGTTAGTTTAAGGTGTTTGTTTCTATAGTTGCTTCTGCTTTTGAAGCAAACCACAAAAAAAAAACTTGTTTGATAAATTATAAAACGCGGTTTACTGTTTGTGGGACCCAATATATTTTGCATTTAAAACGCAGGTTAATTGAAAGCATCTTCAAGCTACTTCTCTTCTTATATGTCGTCTGTGTAGAGTGAATTAATCCACTCTGCACACAAAAATAAATAGTAAAAAAATCCAATTTTTTATTTTTAATTGTGTTTTAATCGAAAAACTAGTGTTTAATATTATTCAATGACACTACATAAATTAATTCACACTGCACACAAAAGTAAACAGTAAAAAAATCTAATTTTTTATTTTTATTTTTAATTGTGTTTTATTCAAAAAACTAGTGTTTAACATTATTTAATAACACTACATAAATTAGAAGGAAATTGCATGATGGCGTAACATTTGAAAAATTTGATCATAATCCCAATTTTGTTTCTGATGATATTTTAACTAATTTTATTGCGCGCTAAAAAAACCATAGAAATTGTAGTTCCTGTCGAATGAATTTTATACATGATAGAATTGTAGATAGTTTAATGGAACAATAAAAAATATTTTATATAAATTATTATTTATTTAAAGATGTAATAGTAGTAGTTAAATCTATAATATTTAAATTAAAAACCATCAATATTAATATATATATATTTTTTAGTTATTTTATAACCTCAATTTAAAAAGCATTCTTAACCAAACACATTAAATTATTTTTTATTCAACCTCAATTTCAACTACAGTTTTAACCAAACACATATAAATACCAAATTAACCTCAACCAAAAGTGCATTTTATAAAATACTTTTTTTCAAACCACAACCTCAAAGCTACCACAATATCAAACACAGTTCAGACAAATAAACAATGCATCTTATATCAGGTAAGGTATATTAGAAATGTTAATACCTTTACTTTATGCAATCAATCCCGTACCTGACAACCAAAATATTAGGTGGTGACTTCTATTTTTTTTTTCTACTGGTAAATGAAAAATATTTCTTATCTTTTTCACCCATATCATTTCTAATATTCCCGATTTGGTAGGATGATCGCTGCGATGCCATTTATATATGACAATCAATTCAAGAGAACTCGAGTCAATTTAGTTTGACACGGTAAATTTAAAATGTCATAACATTTTTTAAAAGTTAAACTATTATGCTTTTTTTAGTCAATTTGGTTTGATACGATAAATCTAAAATAACATAAGATTTTTTTAAAGTTAAACTATTATGCTTTCTTTTTTAAATGTAAAACAAGATCTTAATATATTTTTGATTGGATTAATTAAGTTAACCATGCTAATTATCAACCTAGTTTGACATCAAACTAGATTTTAGATTTGATGGATGTTAACCTATGTTTAATAAAAGTGTCACAAATAGTCTGGGCCTGGGTTGTTTATACTGCTTATTATGGTGCTGAAGGTAGTTTCCAGGCCATAGATGAAAACTTTAACATATTATTAATAAATATAATAATAGTTGTTTTTTAAAGTAATTTTTATTTAGAAATATTTTTAAATAATATATATTTATTTTTAAAAAATTATTTTTAACATCAGTTTATTAAAATAATTTAATAATAATAATAATTTAAAATAAATAAAATAAAACTTAATTTTTTAAAAAATTACTTTTAAAACTGACAAACAAACAATTCGGTATTAATTGGTGCAATAAAGACTTGCTCGCTACGCTCACTTCTGCTTCAAATCTGATCACCTCGGGCCGTTAGCAAGAGACAAGATAATACATGCAATTTTAGCCCTTTTTAGGTTGTCGAATTCATAAGCTACCACAATCCATTAGCCCAAAACACTTGTAGCTGTCAGTTACATACCAAGTTTCTACTGCTCGAAGAAAATTCCATGACCGTTACAGCAACTTTACTTGGGAGACTGACACATGCATGCCTTGCAACAACACCCCATTTTTTCATCACCAATTTCAGGTACCACTCGCTATCACAATTTCTCCTCTGCAGTCCCTTTCACTTTTTTTTTATCTCTGTTATTTTTTTTCTTTTTATTTAATTTGGGTTTTATTTTTGTACATTCTTCCCAAGAAGCTATCTGGCATCATGTGATCAAACAATTTCACTAAATGAAAGTCTCAATTGTATTAGGCATATATTAAAATGGGTTATATTCAAGTTGAGTGGAGTCAAGCAACACTTTGCCTTTATTTTGGTCAAAGTTCAAGCCAAATCCGAGTTTGGCTTCTTAATCTTGGTGGGTTCTAGGAAAAATTATTAAGTAACTCAGTCAATCACATAATTCATCCATAGATGAAATTAAGAAAAGATATCCATATTTATGGAGTCAGGGGAATGCTATGGACTGTCTCTACTGATAGTCTAGGTAGCTGTTTTCCTCGAAGTTATTCCATTGCACATGTCTTCATTAACAAACTTTATTTCACCTGTAGTTGGGGTCTTGATTATTCTGCTTTCAGGCAAATATACAAGCAGTTGATATGCATTATTTTGTTGGGACTTATTTGTTGCAGTGAAAGGGGGAGGAGTTCATGAGTTTTTCCTTTAATGTTAGTTCGTACGTAAATCTTTAATGCCTTAGTAATTAGTTTGTTGAATGCCCTGGAAAATCTTGTAAGGAATCATTTCAATTAACTTGTTATTGCTGTTAAGTTAGGGTAGTTGGTTCTTGTTCTATCGATGGCTGACAAATGAAATCCTTAAGGGGTGCAAAACTTAAAGGAGTATCTATACTTTAAGATGAGTTGGAACTGTTGAGACTTTGTTTTTGCTAGCTGAAGCAACAAGTTCAGTTGTAGCTTCTTAGTTGGGTGCAAAAGAGTGCCAAAAGAAAGAATTGGATCTAGGCTGTCTAATTTGTTATCGGATCAGCAGATGAAAACTTCTTGAACTTAAATGGAGTGCTTCACACTATTGTAGATGTGATCCAAATAGCCTACAATGAAGAGAAGTGTTGAAAATGAAGACCCTTTTGGAATGGAACTCTTTATTCATATTGCTCTATCAGTTAATGGGGTATGTGGAAGTTTCTTGTAGCCCAAACTAACCTGATTGTTTCTTTTGAGCCATTGTAAGATTTTTGTTTGAGTTTGTTTTGTGATAATATATAACCAGTATTTTGGCCTTGCAATGAAAAAGAGGCCCTATTAGTCAGACTAGCCTATTAAAGATGCAAAGTACAACTTTTAAAGCCAAAGTTCTGAATAATCAATGGAGACTTTAAAAGGAGCTTTCTGAATCTAATCTGGAAATTCTATTGATGTGCTGATGAAATTAAAGTTAAAGGATACTCAGTCAATTAATATTCTAATTATGCAATTGAAAACTTAAATGTTGAGAAATTTTCTCTAAGAAGATGAATATGCTGATCTGCTACATGCATTCTTTATTGTCCATCCAATTATGCTTTTAATGCTTCATATTAGCATTTCCAGACCTCTTGCTATCTGTTAAGTTCACTAATGCTCCTTTCCACTTCTAGCATATCTAGAACTATTATGCGGTTACATTTTTGATGTTATACACGCCCCACTGCAGTCTTAGAGTATGCATAACTCTTGCATGAAATTATATTTGTTAAATAATTTTCTGATCATTGATGTCTCCCTCCGTTTCTCATGCTATCTCTTCCTAGAGGTTTATTCAACCTCAACGATGAAGACAAACTGCGAGTGGGCTTTGTTGGATTTCTGATTCCTTGATGTTCTTGCCCATCTGCATGTTTTTGAAGCTATTTACTGATTTTGAATGGAAATGTGAATAAAGTTGCGGACGTGAATGATAAATTCATTCCATCTCACTTTAATTGTCGTTTAGAGCATGATGTTTTGGCCATTATTCGACGTGTTTAGCAGTAACTTCTCAACTGTTGCAGCTATTGACACGGCAACACGCAGGTGTTGGATCAAAACTTTTGCAGTTGCATGCAGGCTCTCTTCTCCACTCTATATAAACACTGGTTGCCCACAGTCTCTTTGCAAATATATCCACCCATCTTTCCTTTCTTCACTTTTGTTATTGCTAGACTTCCTTTTCTGCTTACAAAATTCTTGAAGTTTTCAATTTAAGAAACTATTAGATTCATAATGGTGATGAATGTTATTTTCATTTGCTGACATGGAGAGTTTTCCTTACTATAGTTTCCAGAGTCTTGCTGAAGTTGCTCTGTAAGTCAAATGCTCTAGTTCTACATTATGCTTCGTGCATGCAAAGATCGTTCCAATTAAATTGCTTTATCATTATTATAGTGCAAATAAAGATGCATTCATAATGTCCATCAAGTGCTTAATGTGTCCTTCATATCTCTGTTAAGTAGATTTCATGAAGAAATTTTGTTCAATTTTCTTTCCTATTATTTGAATCTTCAGCTAATCTTGGATTGCTTTTATATGGTTAAAACATTTTAATACGTAGATAGTATTCCTGATTTCACCTAAGACAATAAATCTCTCCGGTGAGTTCAGACACTGATATTACTTTTTAGGCATCCTTGTCAAACTTGCTCTCTTTTTTCTTTCTACATGTAATTCAAGCATGGCTATGCAAGGTAAAGAGTCTGATTGGAAACATTAGGAAAATAATGGCATGAATGAAGATGGTAGGAGGCCTAAATATTTTCTCCCAGCAGAAGATATGTTTTTTAGTTGAAGCAAGATACGGTTTTAGGTGCAATTGTTTTTTTTTTTAAAAAAAAAAAAAACAATGTCATTGCCTTTTGACAAACTTGGAAAATAATGATAGTGAATTTAATTTCAATATTACTTCTTAAAGCAACCATGGGAGTTCTAAAATACGTAATTATGATTTACAGCTGTCAAAAGTTAAGAAATATGCCTTGTTTACACAAATTCATGTATCATTTTGGCTTAAAATTGGAGATTTTCCGTCTTTAGCAGTATAAAAGGAAAACTTTGGTCTACCATTACATGCATACATGGGAAACAATGTTTAACCTTGTGTCTGTATCAGTTTCTGTTTATAATTGGTGGTTTCCTCTGCTTCAATGCATGGCAACTTATACAAACAACTTTCTGTGTTCCATTTGCAATAGCAGAATCAGAAAAGAGTTTCAATGCATAACTTTTGCTACTTTTACAGTGTGTAATGCTGAATCTGGGGTAAATAGCGCCTTTATTACATGAGGCTGCTGAGTTTTACAAAAAAAAAAGAAAAAAAGAATACCCTAATGATGTTAGTTACTGCTTTTATTTGTTGGAATCAGAGGGATGCATGAATTCCCAAAAAAATAGATAGCTCAAATGGCAGTGAGATTTTCATGTGGTAGTAGATCTTTCTATTTTAAATCTTTTTTCGGCACATTAGAAATCAATATATTTGCATGAACTTTAATTCCATGAAAATGACATGAAAGGTGATCTTCAAAAACATGGGGGCACCTAAGCACCTGGGTTCTTTTGCATAGTGGAATGAAATCATACGTTATGTCACATTGATGTTGATAGAGGATTGATTGTCTTGTTTATATCTAATGCAGCCTGCAAATAGAAGCAACTTTAAGCAGCGGACATTCTCAACTGTTGAAAACCATGAAGGAGCTGACAGCAAACTCATCCAAGGTGACTCTTTTAGGACATAGCTTAGCCTAGTAATGTTAATGCTCAATGACCTGCAAAGAGATCTGATCAAGAAAATTTTATTTTGAAAAATATAATCCACATCCTGCACTTCGATGCCCTTACTGATCAAATCATTTTAATTCCTAGGCATTCATATTGATACGTGGCCCCCAATTTATTCCTGTTTGTCCAATTTCTGTGGCACCTCATATCAACTCTTTTGGCATATTTGACCACTGATTCTGAAAGAATAGTCTGTTTTATGATTTTCATATGGTACTTTTTTTGTAGATGTCTCAAGAGACAAATCAAATATATCCCGGCATGTCTTTGTTTCTTATTTTCTGCATGCGCGTGTGCCTGTGCCTGTGTGCAAATATGGGTAGCACATCATACAACTTTCTTTTTCATGGTTTGATTATAATAATGATTGCTGCTTTGGGATGATTTGCCTTTCATTTAAGAGGACTTCAGAATTTTATTAGAAGAATTTTAGTAATAATTCACTTGTACGATCACCGTCTCGTCGCCATTTTATTAAATCTTGGCTGACTAATTTACAGTTTTAGTGACTGATCAAACTTTTTTTTAATATCTTATATGGCATGGCCTTGTCGCCATTTTAAAGAGTGTGGTGCTCACATTAGTCACTGGATCCCTATATCGACTGCATGTTTTCTGCTTGTCTAAATCTAAGCTCATAAGTACACTTTCACTTGATGCAGGATGCACTTGGTCCTGAGTCCTTGACCAACTCGATGACTACCAAGGGAGTGGCTGAAAACCATGACAAACAAATTGCAATTTCAGTTTTCACCTCTCAATTTTACTCACATTCCAAACATTATTACCCTCTTTTACTCACATTCCAAACATTACATAACCCCCTTAATTAGTTATAAAAATTTGGAATATAATATTTACTATAACTGACTAGAATAGTACATAGCAGTTAATGTTTGAGCTAAATAAAACAAAGCTAACAGAGAGAAATTGCCAAAAGAGCAGAAGATGTCGAGTTGGTGCTTTCCGAGAGATGGAAACAGAGTGGAAGCAACTCGTCTTTCCAGTCAATTTCTTTATAATTATGTGAGGCACTAGAATCTCTGTGCATGAGGATAGACAATCATGGAATCACCATAGTGCACAGGCTTCAGGCTCTAGGCTTTACCTTTTCCTACAACTGAACACTCTCACTAACCACATAACTCTAGAGAGGGAGGGTGTTGACTGTTGGCATTTGGTCATCAATGCATTGGTTTAGCCATTATAGAATGGTTTTCTGTGCAAGGTTTGGCCATGGGCAGCCATATTTAAACCAAAGCTGGCGCCAAGTTTCAAACCCTATGCCTCTCTGTCTCAAGTTCCTCACTGGTCAGTTGGGTATCCCAAAACCAGTATCCTCCGGCCACCTGTCACCCTCTTCACGCAATTGGCACTCTCCTTTCAGACCCCTATTGTTAACTCTAGTCTTTTGTCCCTTCTTTCTTCATGGCCTTTCATCCCTATCTCTACAATCCAACCTCACTGCGTTTCTTGACGCGTTTATCTTGCTCTTTAACACCTGTGCTGTTTCGACTGGCAGCACCTTGCACTCTCCATAACCCTTTCTAACCAGTTTTACCTTCACTTGAAATCAAAACACCTACTTAAACACACACACCAATACACACCCACACAAACACAGGATTCTCTCTGATTACTCGCACAGCTCCGAAGACTCATCATTCACTCCTCTGCCCATTTTGATAATATGGAGAACGTTTTTCCTACTTTATCAACCAGCTCAGGCAACACCACCACTACCACAAATGCTAGCTCAGTAATGATGGGTTGTCCTCAGAATTCCCAGTTCTCCTCTACATATGGACCACTGAGCTACCCTTCAACAACTTCAAGCTCATTAACTCAGTCGTCAAACTATTTTGCACCACAGTACTATACGACACCGCCTTGTGAAACTACGCAATTTCCATCCACACATGCTCTAGACCAGCGTAGCCAGTATACACCAGCTGCAGATCCTTTCTATCCTGTCATGGTTGGCCAAAATGTAATTGAAATGCAAAGATCGTGCATTTTGCAGCCTAATGCGTTGCAATTAGAGCAAGAAAGGAGAGCTCTAGATGCATACAGGACCAAGGTGGCAAGGTGCATGAGAAAACTTGCACGCCAAAGAAGGCTTGGTAAAGCTTCTTCTGGAGCTAGTTCGACTCGAATAATGGATGCAAGTAGATTGGCTTTGCATGGTGCCAGTACTGATGGCCAAAACAGCAGGACCAACACTAGCAAAGATCTTTACGAGTTCTTCACACAAGATAACAAGGTGCGTTCTTGTCAAATCATGTATTTTGCTTACTCATGCTTTTTGCCTTTATCGTAACCTTTTTTGAGTCCTTTAAGAATTTTTCTTGTTTGGGCGGCGCAGAAACTGAGAGAGTTGCTTAGAAAGGACTTGAAGAATAGTGATGTTGGGTCTCTTGGGAGGATTGTCCTTCCAAAGGTATGGTTCTCTTGATATGAATGATGTTATTTTTAGTCCCTTGTGATTGTATGCATATTTTTTTTGGTTGCTTTGATTTCTGTTCCTTTCTTTCATCATTTTTTTTCTTCTAAAATGACAGAAAACGAGGCAAAATAGCCAACCATTACCCATGTTTGACTTGCTCTCAATGAACACTGCTACATGAATGTGATTTAAGACTGCCCAATAACTAATCTCCTCCTGACTTCTCGATTTGAGCACAGAAACAAGAAATGTTAAAGATTGAAATTATCCTTTCCTTTTCATGTTCCTGTTTTTCTAACAGAAATGGTAACCTCTAATATTTAAATTTCTTCTTGCATGTCAATCCAGAGAGAGGTAGAGGAAAATCTTCCTCCTCTACATGATAAAGAAGGAATCCTACTTGTGCTCATAGATATATACTCCAACCAAGAGTGGGGTTTAAAGTTAAAGTGAGTATTTTGATACTCCATCTTTCCTTTAAACTGCGATTTTGAGTTCTGTTTCCCATTGAGAACAAGTTCTTTGTCTGTTGGTAACGTAGGTTTTGGACTAACAACAAAAGCAGGATGTATGTTCTTGAAAATACAGGTAAACTCACTGCTAATTTCAGTTCTTTCTGGTTTAGTCCAAGTTTTTATTTTGTATCTATTTCATTCTAATACTCAAATCTCTTTAATTTGCATTCCACAGGAGAATTCGTTAAGCGACATGGGCTGGAGACTGGAGATTCCCTTACACTTTACGAGGATGAGAGCAAGAATCTCGTGAGTTTATCTACCTAATTACTGCAATGACTCTGGTAGTTTAGATTATGTCCAAAAATTAAAAGTGGGATTTGAATTTTCTAAGGCGCACAAGTTTGTTTAGCTATAAGACAACGCTGCCCTTGACTTTTTCAACGACGCTGACACATCCTTTGGAAGGATATATATGAAGGGATAAAGACACGCTAATGGTGCTGAAAATGACAAAACTTAACTGATGATGTGCTGGTAATAAAACTGCATTACCATATACAACTTGGACACTCACCTGTGTGGCCCGAGTGCTATCCTTGCGGGGCTGAGGAGGAAACGGTCCTTCTAGCTAGTTCGGTAGGACCTTTGCTGAACACGTAGGGCATGGCATTACATCACATTACAAAGAATGCCTTTTTTATTATCTAAAATAAAAACACATAAGTGTAACGTATAATCACAGAAAAAAGATTTGAAACAGAAACTTTTTAGTGCGAAAATCGCAGTCTTTTAGACGGGGCTCGCTAAAGGCAGCGCTCCGGTCCAGGACTGGCCCGTTTCGCCGTCCAGGGCCTTACATGCACTAGTAGGTTAACAGGATAACCCAGATGAGGCAGTCAAGACAAGCATCTGCATCAAGCAATCTTTAGATTTAGATTGTGTTTAATTGAGTGAAGTGTTGTTATGTTAATGTTTCCTGATTATTTTTTGAATAAATGTTCAGTAAACGCAAAGCCATGAATAACTTTTTGATGTCTTTTGTCGTGCGAGGAAGCAGTATTTCTCTATCACAAAGGTGCAGAGACCAGAATCAGCCCTAGCTCAAACACCACACCCTACGAGCCACAACTGTAACCACCTGACAGAACATATGTGGCAAGATGGGGATGAAGAATATACATCTTTAGCATTTCTGACAGAACAACTTGATAATAAAGAACAAGAAGAAGCTAACAGCCTTGGAGCTGTGCCTATGGACTTTTCTTGTTCATATACAAACGAACTAGAACTTAACGACGATCCTTTCAACAACATGAGTACCTATACCCAACCGGCATCTGCAGCTATGCAAACTTCTCCGCCAAATGGTAAAATGAAGGCGGTAGATGATTCTCATGATGACGTAGATGACTGCTATACTGGTCTTGGTATGCTCCCTGATGTCCATAGCTACAATTTTTCGCTATGATCATTAGAAAATTATTAACAACAGCTATCAAGATTCATGACATAAAAGAAGATGGGGTTACAGCAGTTTGTCAAAGCATGGTTGATGCAACTAAAAGGTTGAGTAATCCGTTGTTGATAGTATACTGATACATTCATTTTTAACAAGGGTATTGGATATTATTAGAAGTTTCTTTGTTTTTTTTTTTTCTTTTAAGACGAGGAAAAGGAAGAGCAAGAAAAGAAAAGGAGAAGAAATTTGTATTACTTGTATGTTTGAGGATTTTTTCTGTAATAGCGTGCGTTTCAAAAGTAAATAATCTTTTTCAATTGGAATTATTTCTCATTTGCTAGCAAAGCTGAGGGTTTTTTTCTTTTCTTTTTTTTAATATATATAAGTTTTTATTTTTTATTTTTGAACAACTTCTTGGTATAAATTGTAAAGCTTTTAGCATTGTGTGATGATGTTTTTGTTCCTCCTTTCTTACATAATCGAACTCAACTGAATTCATTCATAACCTTGTTGAAAATGACTAGTGTAGATCTATGATGTTATTAGCTGGGACAGAATCGTTTTTTTCAAAAATAGGGTGTTTGTTCGTCTTAGATAATAATAATATAAAATTTTATTATAAACTTGCCCCTTTTTAATTTTTTTGGCGTATTATTCTAAAAAAAAAATTTCTTTCTAAAAAAAACTAATATGAAGCAAACTTTTTTTTTCATGAATGAATAAAGTTTTGAAATACAAAGTGAGAAGTACTTACAAATTCCTATGTAAAGCCGAGTTTGGAAACGCGGCTCAACCCGTATTTCTAATAAATTTTTTTTTTGTGACAAATTATTTTTTGTTGTATGTTTTTGATCGTTTTGATGTACTAATCTCAAAAATAATTTTTTTAAAATAAAAAAATATTAATTTTATACATTTTAGTATAAAAAGTATTTTGAAAAACAGTTATAACCATACTCCTAAATAAACCTGACCAACATTGTATGTGCACTAGATGAACAAACGGGTTCGAGGGGCAAAAAAAAAAAAGGCATTATGCTCTTAATTTCTTTTTCCTTACCAAAAAAAAAAAAGAAGCCTTATCTCAAATAGAGCTGAGCATTTCCGGTTTGGTCCGGTTTTGAATCAAAATAAATAACCAAAAAGAATTTTCTTTTTAATTTTTTGAACTGAACCAAACTGAAAACCGATTCAAATCAATTCGGTTCGGTTTTTTTCCCTTCCAAACCGGTTTAAACCGAAATTATTCCAACTTGTTCACATTCCTAAAAAAGTCCCTAATCCCTACATCGAAGAAGGCAACTAAAAATCTTCCTTGTTTGGGCATTTTGATGCTCTGTGCCCCGACCGCCCACAATTCAAACAAGAGCCTCCAAATCCAAAGCTTCTGCTACGCACAATAAAAAAAAGATGTCATGTTTGTTGGTTGAAACTTGTATGAACAAATTGTCCAAACCCTCAGTCACACAAGCCAGCAAAAGATAAGAAACACAACAAGAAAAAAAAAAGGGAGGAATGAAAGGGAAAAAAATCCACCACTTGGCACTTGCCCACATCATGCATACATCCCATAAAGCCTGTAACTTGAGGTTTATAAAGAGTAAAGGGAGGGGAGAGAAATCAAAGCAAAGGAGAGAAAAGGGAAGGGAGAGGGATATGCAGAGAAGGGGAAGGGATATGCCGAGAATTGGGGGGCTAAAGGGAGGGAGGGATATGCAGATAGGTGGCTGATGCTAAATGTGATTTTAGGGTTAGAAAATATTGTATTTATACTTATTTTTTAAAAAATGCTGACTGGTTGAACCGGTTTGGTTTGGTTCTGTTCAATTGGTTTCAGATTTTAGAATCAAACCGGAATTTATTTGTGATTTTTTAATCGGTTAATTTAGTTTTTTTTTTTCAGTTTGATTTTTCCGATTATTTTTTTTTTCCAGTTTTCTTGATTTATCGGTTTTTTTGCTCACTTCTAATCTCAAAAAATATTTTGGTGGTTAAGGATAAAATAGTGATAAAGGACCTCAATCCTCCTTCATGAAGATCTTCTAATCTCCCCACACACACGCGCGAGCTCCCACACACCAACTTCTTTTTAATGTTTCATTCTCTTACTTATAGGCTTATAGCAGTGATGATGATCCACATTATTATTATTTTTATAACCAATTTATTTAAAGTCTAGTATATTTACCATAAAAAAAATTCTTTTGATATTTATTGAAAAAAAAGTGTGTATATATATTGGATTTTTTACATAATTTATTATGTGTTATTACAATAAAATTATATTTTTCTTTTCTTTTCAGTTTAAAATAGAGGCTTTAATGCTGAGGGCAATTTAATTTTTTCTAATGGCTTATTGATCATTAAAAAATTATTAATAATTAATTGGTGATTAAAAAAATCAAAATACCCCTGTCTAATAGAGCTTCTTTATTTACCTATAAGGTCACAAATGTAATTTAAGAGTGTGTATACACAGTATTTTCTCAATTCGTTTTATCTTTTTGTTAATTAATAATACTGAGAAAATTTGATAAATTGAAACAATTGATAACTATATTGAAACTACATGTATAAATGAGAGATTGAGTTGTATTTCTCCTAATTTTACACTCCTTTCACCTCCTCAATTCTCAACTCCTTTTGGGATAAGCCTTCCTTCCCTTCTCCCCTTGGTCCTCTACACACACCAATGTCCACCACCGCTGTAACTCTCTCCTCCCTCCACCTCCACACCACCACCACCTCCACCTCCACCAGCACTCCTCGCCTTTCCCTCCTTCAACCCACCACCAAACTTCTTCCTTTTTCCTTTTCTCTCTCACCCAAATCCCCATTTCTCTACCTCTTCTCTTCACACCCCAAAAATTATAAGAACAATCACAAGAGCCAATTCAAGTGACATTGACACTTCCTTCTTTGACAATGTTAATCCAGAAGAAGAAGTTGTGTTTGACCCACCAACCTAACCTGAAGACTACATTCCTCCAGCCTCCTTCGATGAAGGTCCAATGGAAACTGAAGAAGAAATAGTTGCGGCTTATGAAGAACTTTATGGTCCTGCATATAGTGGAGTTAGTTTTTTAGGCAAAGATATATATGTAATGGATTCTAAGGTTAAAAAAACTAGTGGGTGGGGCTCAAAATCAAAGAAAGAAAACAAATTAAGGATGGGTTAGATGAGAGAGTTGTTCAAGTTCGGAGAGTTACTAAGGTTGTTAAAGGAGGGAAACAGTTGCATTTTAGAACTGTTGTTGTTGTTGGAGATAAACAAGGTCAAGTTGGGGTTGGAGTTGGAAAAGCTAAGGAAGTTATTGCTGCTGTCCAAAAATCAGCTCTTAATGCTAGAAGAAATATTATTACTGTACCTATGACAAAGTACTTGACTTTTCCTCATAGGTATATCTCTTATACTGAAAGTTTTAATATTTTTATCGGTTTTTTATTTTCATGTGGTTTATTATGTTTATAGATAAAGCGAATGCTGGTTTTGTATTTTAAGGATTGTAATTTGGTGATAGTTGCATTTGGTTCTTTTTTTTATTTTTGTTTATGTGTGAAGGCTTGGCTTTTCGGTTAATTTTATTGACTCTTTTGTTTTAAGTGAGTTTTGGATTTGTTGGTTCTAAGGATTTTAGGCTCTGACTGATTGTGAAATTTAACTTTTTTGTATTGGAGAACTAAGTTTGACCGAGAACATGCAGTTATTTTGGAGATGGATAGCTTGCATAATCGCATTTGAGATAAAATATGGAAAACCAAATATATGAAGAATTGTTAAGTTGGCTATGACAAGTCATTCAAGTTTCCTGTACGAGTAAGGCTGACTTGATTTGTGGAATTTCTGCAAGGATTAGAGGTGTTTTCTGGCAGTTTGGAGATGAAAGCTGTTAGAATTAAGGCTGCAAGAATTGTAGGTGTTTTCTGGCTGTTTAGAGATGGGAGCTGTTAGAATCAAGGGTTATTAACTATTTTTGTAACATGTAAGTGTAATGTTCTATGACAGAAAATGTCCTTGGGTGAGTATATAGGATTTGGAGTTGCTTTGGAGGGTTTGGCGATTCGTTAATCTGGGATATAGGTTTAGGACTAGCTGTTAATTGATGTATGTTTAGATTGGGTGCCTATAGGAAGCTTAGGGCATCAACATCGCTTTTGAAAGTCTAATTTGATTTACTCAGAGCACTGGCTTTCATCATTCCTTGTGTCTCAGTGCAAATTAGGCATTTTTTAATTTTTGGAAACTTTTGTGATTTTTTTCGTTTTCCTTATTTTTTTAAATTTCAAATTAAGACTTTATTTCTTAAAAATAAAACTGCAGGTCTATGGGGAGTTTTCTGAACTTCTATCTTGTTGTAGAACCTAGTTGCCTAGGAGGTGAAACATGAATATAAATCATCTGAAGTTGATTGACTCTATAATTTTTTCAAGTTATATGCTCTGAAATAGGATGGGTATTCCTAGAAGGTCAAAATGAATATAGTATATCATCTCAAGTTGATTGGCTCATATATTATCAAGTTATACACCCTGACGATAGTTTGGATATGCATCTGCATTGATTTCCATTTTCTCTTCTACTATGAACTGTTTTTTGTGTGTGAGAGTTTTGTTGTCATTTATCTAGCATTGATAATATAGTGCAATTGTTAAGAAAAGAAACACCTTCATTGACTATAAGACTAGACCATGTCCCGGGCCTTTTTGGTAGAGATTTGAGCATGATAAAGATATTGGAGCATGATAGATGCATAATTCACAAGAATACTCCTCTTTTAACCTGCCCACAATAGCATGCCTTGCATTTTACTTATTTGGGTTTTCATATAACGGAGCAAACAGTTCCAAATTAGCTAATTTAGTAACTAAGCATTTTTAACAACTGAATGGCAGATCTGAGGGAGATTTTGGGGCAGCAAAGGTGATGCTCAGACCTGCCTCACCTGGTACCGGAGTGATTGCTGGAGGTGCTGTGAGAATTGTTCTCGAAATGGCAGGTGTTGAGAATGCGCTAGGAAAACAACTTAGGAGTAAGAATGCGCTCAATAATGCGAGAGCCACTGTTGTTGCAGTGCAAAAAATGACGCAGCTCAGTGATGTTGCTTGTGAACGTGGGATCCCAATGGAAGAACTGTGGAAATGAGTTGTTAGGAAGAAGCTTTAGTGATTTTCCCCCCCTGAATAACCTTTATTTTTGTACCTCCAAAGTACATTCTGTACAAGGTCATAGTGGTTCAAAATAGCAGCAACAAGAACAAGATTCATTCATTTGTCTTTCATGTTTCTTGCCCAAGTTAATTCTTTAATTGTCCTGAGAGCTATTCTATGCATATTTCCATGACAATCTGGCAGATTACTGTTACTCATCAATCCAAAAGTTTGGCACTCTAGACTTCTGAAGTTGTAACTGGAAAGTCCTGACTGTTCTTCAGGAAACAAGATGAAAATATTGAACATTTTGTTTGCAACGCAAGAAATACTAATGGATGAAATGTTGGGCATGGAGTGGAAGCTACAGAAATTATGAAATATGTATGTCTTCTAAAATACTTGTTTATTATTTATACAAGTATAATTATTTTAAATGGTAAGTTGAAGCATCTACACGTTGGTAGTCGAGAGGTTGGGGTGGCCAGATGCTGGACATGGGTATTGGATTCAACTCCCATTAGAAGTTCAGTAAATTTGTGGTTTATCATGTCAATCTGTGTGAGCATGAAAGATTTTGTGAAAATCTAACCCGCATTCAATCATTCTACATCAACAAGTTAGAAGCGTAGCAGTCTCATCCGGTGTAAGTTATGACATTCATTTTTGTAATATTATTTTTTTACATCAAATTGTTTATGATATAGTATATGGATTTCGTGTTTTGATAAGTTATATGGAAGTCAGACATGGAGGATGTGATAAAAACAGCTCCTCCAATTTGCATAAGGATCCAAGTGCACTGTTTTGTGATCGTGGAGTTTCATTTCTAGGATTATGTGATGTGACATTTTAGATTCTATCAACATAGCATGGTTGATGTTGATACGAATTATGGGATTGAATTTTTTAGATTATATCAACTAGTTGCATGAGGGGAGAGATTGAATTTTTGAGGAGCAGCATCCCACCATTGCAGTTGATGTCTACATGGATTAGTATATGTGCATATAACAAGATGCTTTATCACACCGGCATAAGACATATTTCAAGGCATGTAGTACATGTTAGTATATATGTCTTAAAATTAATAAGTTGATTACATGTGTTATTAACTTTATTCATATATATATATATATATATATATATATTTAATTTATTAATAAAAATTTATTCATTTTTAATATTCATCAAATATTTTATTAATTACTCTAATGTTTGATTAATGAATCTAGAGTAAATATAAAGTTCTTGTGACAAAAATATTTTGCAACAGAAATTATAAAGTTGTTATAATTATGGAATTGCTATTGTATTAAAGTATTGTTTCTAAATGTTCTTGGTCAATGCTCTATTAAGATTGGACATTAATTGGAGTTATTGAGATTAATACATATCATGTTCTTTCTTTTATAAAACAAAGTAGTTGTTCTTATAAACTGAGATGTAAGGGATATCTAGAACTAATATGTAAGTGCTTGTCAAATGACTTATACATTGAACTGACCCGCATGCGAATTTCATATGAAGAGATTACATGTGTTTATGGAAAGGTTTACATGACTATTATATAAGTGATCCTTAACTTGAAATCACTAAGTTATCTTATATAAAGAGTGTTATCTTTTGATTCTGCTACATGTTTTCCTAATCAATGGAAATGAATGGATATATATTAGGTATAATATGAACTATATGAAGATATTTAAATAATCAAGAGAAGATTCGTCATCCTATATGAATTAGAGAAAATATTTTATCTATACAAATCAATTAATTGTTAAATTGATAATAAATTAATTTCTTTAATCCTATTTTATTTTAGGGTTGTGATTTGTATTTGGGCTAACTTATTAGTGAACCTAATACGTCACACACATAAGAATCATTGGTCAAAAATTAAAATGAGATGATTAATCAAGTATGACTTAATTGTAAATAAATTTTAGAAATTAAGGACTAGAATGTAATTAATACAGAGATTATAATTCTAGACCTAGAAACAATCAAGTAAAAACTTCATTGAATAAATTTCTAAAATTAGCCTAAAATAATATATGTGATATTATTTAAGGGGTTAATTGATATTTTATTATTTATAGAATTTTTTAGGTTTTTCTATAAATAAAATGTTATGCCTCTTATTTCATGTGATGAAAAGGAGTAAGTAGAGTATAACATCTAAAACATAAAAGAAAAGAGTTAGCACTCTAAGGTATAGTAATATATAAACATCTAAAACATAAAAGAAAAGAGTTAGCACTCTAAGGTATAGCAATTCATTTCTTCTAAAAGTGTTTAAGATATTTTTCACTAGTAGTTCGTCTGGATTACCATTAGAGGTTAGAAACTTCAATTACTTGTAATTTGTGACAACCCCGTCTTGAAACAAACATTCAAAACAAAAAGAATATCTGATCTTCAGGTAATCTTCACATAAACCCTAAACAACTATATATTTGTCTAACAAGATCCTTCAAACTCTTAAAAAAATTTTGGTAACCCATTAATGCCTTTGAAAGTGATTTTTAAAGTGTATATATTTGAGTGATAAATATTTTGATGTTTTTTAGATAGTTTTAACATAAATACATTAAAATCCTTGAAAAATACTTTAAAATAAATCAAACTTATACTTTCTTTTAATTGAGAATTTATAAGGTCGTGAAAAATTCGGGAATGAAATGGATTTTTCCTAATTGGGTCTTGGGATGAAATATATGGACTTATTATATAGGTTTTGTTCTTGGTCTTGTTGTTCTTGAAAAAACAAGTTATTGTCAAAATAGATGATCCTTTAAAATTTAAATTAGTAAATATTATAGGAGAAAATAATATATAAGAAAGAGAAATGGAATGAACTAATGTGAAGCAATGAGTTTTAATGGATTAAATTTTATTTTCTTGGCCTGGATTAATTGCCAGGTTTGGATGTGAATTGCTTGGAATTACCTGGATTTGCTTAAATGAGCCTCTTTTTTTTTTTTTTTCAATCTAATAACCAAAATATTTATAAACCATAATCATGTTAACTTATCTTATTAGAGCGTGGAACTGTCATTTTTTTTGGGTCAGTACTCTTTGCTCTAAAATGTGCTTTCGTTGCCTTGGGTCCCGAAAATTGATACAATTTGAGATAACTTTACATAGGTCCCCCAACTTTGATGTGAGTTTTATTTACATCTCCATATACCGATTTAAGCAATTTTACCCTACACTTGTAAAGTTAATACACTTAGTGGAAATTCTAGAAATTGGTTATAGAAGAGAGATGAAGAATCTAGAAGAACAAATGAAAGGAAGACTTCTCTTTTAATCTAAACTTAAAGACTAAGTAATATTAGTTCTAGAATTGTCTCGATCACAACTCACTGTAGAATAATCATCAACTCGTAATTCTACAATATCAATTAAAAAGCTCTATAAATATGGACAGATGTTATTGTGTGGTGTAAGGCATGATAACCTTGTATACATATTTCTATCATTGAGTTTCTCAAGGCCAAAACAATTTTTTTAAAAAAAAATTAAAAGACGCTTGTTTTGTGTAAAATATTACATAGAAAAATGTTTAAAGAGTTTTTTGTGTGTACTTTTTGTAAAATATTTAAAAAATAAATATCAACCCCATATATTTTATAAACATGAAAAATATTTCCATTTTATAATGTTTTGTAAAATAATTTATAATAGTAATTTATTACAATATGATCAAATAATTTTAATTCCACCACCACCACTGCATTGCCACCAAAACCTTCACCATCAAGAATTTTGAGAGTATTCTATCCTTACCGTATTGGTTCTATACAAATCTTATTTGAATTGTTAGTGCAAACCATTAAAAAAAAAAATTCAATTTAAAGTTAGATCCATTATTGTCACTGTCATTAGCCCATCATTGTCAACACCACCACCCTCCCCACAAACACTCCATTACCACCGCTACCTCCCTGTTATAACCTTCATAATCACATAACTACTGTCACTCCTACCATCACTCTACTTCTATTATCAAATTCAGTAATTTCATTACATTATCTTCACCACCTTCATCACTCTTATAATCATAACCATTATTGCCACTATAGCAACACCATTAACTTGTATTCATGACCTTCACCACTTCATAACCATCGTCACGACACCAACCACCATCACCACCTCATCTTTATAACTACCACCATTACATCATCATATAATATATCATCATCATTTTACTATTATTATATGTTTTATATAATTACTTACCAAATATCATGAAATTTTTTTATATTTAATGTTTAGTGTAAAGTAGTTAAGTGGTTTGTGCTATACCGCGGATCAGGTCATATTTTTTCTAACATAAAAAAAAAAAAAAAAAGTTAAGACAATGTCATTGTTTTTTAAAAGGCAAGAAAAATCTAAGATTTAGGTCATTGACTTAACTAGGTTTGATAACTCATTTAATTTTATAATATAATTAAAATACATCGACAATAAATTAATAAAAAGGTAATAATTACCTATAAAAAATGAGATATCAATATCATATTTAGAAGAAGAAGAAAGATAAGTTTGTTGGAGACTCATCGTCGCTCCGATATGAACTTTGTTGCATCATCATAAAGAGCTCATTAGGACGGTTCTACATTGCAAAAAGCTACAAGATGACATCAAAAGAGACCTAATGCGCCATTAGAGAAACGACACGGAAAGAAAACAAAAAAAAAATATCATGATGTCAGCATCTAATGCTTATATTTAATAAATCAATATAATTTAACTCAAAAACAAATTTATTTAAAAATAAATAAATTTAATAAAGAACAACAAATAAAAAGACTTGAGTTCAATCTTGAATTGAAAAAATATTAAAAGATAAAACTGAAAAGTCACGATCCTAAAAAAATGAGGGAAAAAACCAAGTAAACTTATAGGAACCTTCAGAACTTGGGTTAGTCTCTCAAACTTGCAACTCGAGAAATCCTAGACTTAGACTTCTAAAAAATTCAATGTTGAATGATGAGATTAAAAAAAAAAATTAAAATTAACCAAAGAAAAAGCAACGAAGAACGACAATTAAAAAGACTCGAGATAACCTTGGTCATTTTCAAAATTAGTGAAAAACTCCATAGTTTCTAAATCTAACACACAAGTCGACCCAAGGCAAGTCTTGGGTCATGAGTTAGGTAGGTTGACCTTGGTCAACCAAAAAAAAATTATTTTATAAAAAAAGTAAAAAATAACTTCATTTTGAGAAAAAAAAATCTAAAAATAAAAAAATCAATGGATTTTGATTGATCTTTCTTGAGTTGATCAAGTCGCTAATCAACCAAGATTTTTGACCAAATCACATCAGGTTAACTTATAGAGTTAAGTTTTAAAATAGTGAGAAACTCTATGAAAAGAAAAATAATAAGAATAGCAGATCTCAATCTCCAAATGAATAAATTCTGAAGAATGAAACTAAAAAGCATGAGTTTTTTTTTTTTAAGAGACCAATCAAACCTGAGTGAACCTCTTAATTCTGGGTTAATCTCTAAGACTCACAACCATTGAAATCCTAGACGAGCTCAATCTAGAAACTCAAATCCCAAATCAATTTAATTTTAAAGAATAAAATAAAATAAATTAATTTAAAAAATTTATCAAGTGAAAAAAAAATGGCAATCAAAAGAATAATGATCAAATCAGATAGAAAAGAAAACTTAAGGAGAATGAATTTGTTGAAAAATCAAAATTTAAAATTATCTCAAATAAAAATAATAATAATCAAAAGAATGAAGACCAAATTAAAAAGATGAAAAAAATTATAATTTTATAGATTTTTTTAAATAAAAAAAATAGTAATAAAAAAACTTAGATCAAATTTGAAAAAAAAACAAATTAAAAGGTTGCTTTGAATTCTAAAGGTTTAGACATGAGAATAAAAGAGGAGAGAAGTAAAAAAAAAGAAAAAGATTATCAACTTCAAACTCACGTGTCTCCACGTCGTGAAGGGGCCATCAAGATTATTCAAATGCCGACGTGAACGACAAAATTTAGTTATTGGACAGCGTTGCACGCGTTAGTAATTTTTTATAATAATATTTAAATTTTATTAAAATATAAAAATATCAATGAGTCAATTTGATAATAGAAAAAAAAAAAAAAAACCTTGATGAAAGGACAAAAGAGCAATTAGAAGATAGTTTAGCAGACTTTGCTTTTAGGGTAATTAAATCATTTTAGTGTGCTAAACAATTAAAAAGACTTAAAAGGCCATATGTAAGTTCAAGTTTTTTAATTCAAAGGATAATTACATTATTTAATGTGCCAAAATTTTTTTTAAAAATTATGTCCCCACATAATTTGAAAATAAAAATTGTATTGTAGTGAAAAGACATAATTATCCTTAATTCATAGTTTAAATATTTATCATTAAAGAGTAAGTTTGTCATTACACTAATATAATAAAAGGTAATGTATGAGAAGGTGCACAATAATTTCACGAGGAATTTTAGATTTTTTGTAATATCTTAGGAAAGCGCTAAAACAAGTTCTCCTAAAATAATCTTTTATTTCAATTAATAGCTGAACTAATATCCAACTATCTAGCAAATTAATTAAACTTTCTAACCCATAAACCTTTGTATTAATATGAAAGCAGGTTAATATCTAGCAAATTAGTTGAAGTCACAAAAACAGCATGAAAGCAGATCAGTATGATCTTTGCAGGTTAATATTTGAATGGATTCTGAAGTCGACTTCCAAAGCATTCTCTCTACTATGCAGTAGAGCATATTACACGGCAGATAAAATCTCGAACTGATAGAACATGTCAATTTTCACAAACTATATATATAATCCTACAGATCAGTATTTTTTCTACGGAGTTTCTTGAGCTCTTTCTTCTGGAAGAATGGTTACATATGCACAACATTAACACGCATTACATGTTAACAGCTAACAAATGAACAGTTATCACCTATGGATCATTACAGACTGAATGAAGTTCCCATATATATAATCCTACAGATGAGAATTTTTCTACGGAGTTTCTTGAGCTCTTTTTTTCTGGAAGAATGGTTACATATGCACACACATTAACACATATTACATGTTAACAACTAACAAATGAACAGTTATCACCTATGGATCATTACAGGCTGAATGAAGTTCCCATATTGAAGGTATGTAGCTATGTGCAATGTTCATATCAGCCATCTCGCATGAAAATTTCAACTTCCCATATATGTAGGACCTCTGAACGTTGGATCCTGCTGGAGCAGCCATTCTTTCTCCTTGAGATACTGCAAGAGTGGTTCTGGCTCATTCACGCCACCACATCCATAAGGGCTCGGTCTTTGATAACCATAAAAGAATTTGTTCCTTTGATCATCAGTTCCATGAACAGGAGGGAAACCTGGAAGGATTGGCGGGCTCCCTTCATAAACCAATTGATTAGAAGCCACAGGAGTTGCCCACTGATTAAAAAGACCGGACCTGGATATGTCGTGGAAGTTTCCAGTGTTCCCAACGTTGTAAGAATGTACTGGCCATAAGTGACTAGTGGTGCGCTCAGGATTCTGACTTTCCCTGTACTGACGAAGCCATTCAGAAGAAGTCATTCGACGCACTGGTGTGTATGCATCCATGAAGCCTGGAATTCCAGGACCGTGATGAAGAGGTTGATGAGAACCAGTCCAATTTGAATAGCCACTCACTGGAGATGTGTCAAAATAATTAGAATTAGTTCTGTTGATAGTTCCCAAGCTATTGTAGTCGGTGAAAGTAGATTGGATGCCATTAAGCCACACAGCATCATCAGGAAGAAATGGGGCGGACGGCACCGGAGCTGAATAAGGAGGAGAAAAGTAATGTGGGGTCAAATGTTCATGCGTGGAACTAATTACAGAGTCAGTTTCACTGATAGAGAGATCATTCATGGATGCTAAAGCCATTTCCTGAATAGGTGCCAAGCTATGTCTACTCATGTCACCTTTACCTTTCACCCTTTCATTGCTCAAACCTCTATTGAGAACCCAAGCATTGAGTGAGGGTGGCCCAGCAGAAATGGAGGTGCTGAGAGACGGAGTCCCATGAGAGTTAGGAGCTTCTGAAACCCGGTGGTCTGCTGTATCCTTTAAGGGAGGCTCCTGCTGTTTCACAGGTTTGATGCACCTGAAATTGGTGAGGTCAGAATGGAATGCTGAAGGATCACCCTGGCCCTGGTTTTGTGCTATTAGTAGTGACGTAGCACGTCGCAAGCATTCATCAGCAGGCACGACCTGGTCCCCAGTGTCTTCTGAAGGTGTTTGATCATTGGAGGTGATAGACCTATAAAGTGGTGCAGAATTGTATCTTGTGAGAGGCTTGAAGAGAATGACTTCTTCCTCCTCTAAGGAAATGGATTTTCCATTCACAACAGGGCTACTTGGTTTCTCCTCAAGGATTACCTTCTCACTTTTTTCTGTTGATTGTAAAATTTTCTGGTTGGGATCTTTCTCTTGAACAACAGTACTAGCAGACCCCATCTTTTCCAACTCTTTCCTGTCTTGAAATTTATTTGATTCAGCAACAGAAAATCTTCTTCCAGATTTATCATAGAAGATCCACTTGTGACTATTGTTTGTTCTATCTGCAATCTTCATTGCGGCATCAACGATGCGATTCACACGGTATCGAGTTCCAGTTTCAAAACTGTCTCTGTGTCCCCAATGACTTGTAAAATCTAATGGCACCTGCGAATGAGCTACTGGTGCAAAGCCTCTCAACTCATAGTCTTCCCAAAGAGCAATACTGTGTGGAGGCTCGACTTCACCACTATTAATGTCAAGCTGATTCAAAAGTTCAAGAAACACTCCAAAGAAATAAGACATAGCACTTGTACTTTTTTCATCAGATCCATGTGTTTCGAGTTCATCAAGAATACGCGCTAACCACTCCACAAAAACAAGCAAAGCTGGTAAAAGTGGGCAAGAGTCCAACAAATCTGCCTTCAAACATCTATCAGTAAGACGTCCCATGAAAATGAATGAAGCAGCCACTGCAGCTTGTATTAACACAATTTGATGGACTTCAGTTTTACCCTTTGAATCTTTTTCATCTGGGATATTTATTAGATTCTCAATGACAAAGATGAGTAATGAGATAAATTGAAGGGTTCTAAAAGGACCACTCCTGGCTGAATTCATATGCTGATATGACTCCATTGCAGCTTTTAATGTTGCATCATCTAGTGCCATCAACACATCCAGCTCTTTAATAGTAGATGCAAAAGTACAAGGAAAGTCCTCAAAACTGCCACAAATTGAAAAGCAATTAGTACTGTATACAACCATCTTTTGTTTAGTAAGGAGTTCAGAACAAGATACTTTAAAAAGCAGTTAACAAAATTTCAGCACAGTATGACATAGTGGAAGTGGTACTTTCAGAATGCATATGATAAAAACATGAATTAGTAATGTGACAGCATATTTCAGAAGGATGCCTCCTCAATCATGTTGCAGCTAATAGTCCTATATAATAAGGATAACAGTTTTAGTTTTGCTGGCCAAAATTCCAAACATAAACATTATTCTGTTGGCACAGAATTTATGGTAATTGCTTGATAAAAAAATTCCTACACCTTATGACTTTGAGAATCCACTAAAAGATCATTACATCTCAGAAGCTCAACACAAGATGAACATTCAATTTCAGAAAAGATGATAATAGAACAATTATCAAGGAGACTACCCTGGATAGTGAATGCTATACCAATTAACGTATCAAGCACATGCTACGTATAACAGAAATTGAGAAAAAAACATAAAACATTATTGCATAATTAAATCTAGAAGGGAACGCTGAAATTGTTTGGTAGAAACAAAATGTGCTTCAAGGATTACCTGGATTTTATGAAGAAGAAACTTATTGTTCTAATGATTAGAGGCCATAAATGTGTCTCCCTTGAGCCTTCATCTTCAGCTTTCAGAGGCTTGCAATTCAAAAAATCATTAGTGGATTGTGCTTCAGTCCAGACGCTACTTTCAGATGGTCGTAAGAAATCAAAGCAGGCCTCACTAGAAAGGTAATGCAAATGAGTTGACCTGTTCTGGAAAACCACAAAACCAACTGAGAACTGCCAAAGAAAAAAATATGGCAGCACAGCAATCTGCTGGTGATAGCATTTATACAAGAGAGAGAGAAAGAGAGAAAGAGCTGGAACATGAGCTGGAGTCTTACTCTTTCAAACAGTAAAATAAGGTTATTCCATGCATCAGGGAAAGGATCTTTAACTGCTAAACTTCTTATGCAGTGGTACAAAGCTAGGAACTCATCACCGACATATGTTGCCAACACTGCCAACTGAAAATTGACCATATTTGGTTATGTGCTATATATATGAAACCAGGATAGTAGGTTTTAAAAGCATACAAAGTTATAAAAGTCATTCTCATGACTGAGGACCTTTCATAAGTTTCTCTGCTGATATCATAATAAGGAAGTAGCGTGACAGTACCTGATTTTGGGGGTTTCCACTGTCAGGCCAAATTATTGTAGCTTCCAAGTAATGAGCGACTGCAACTGACCACTTGTGGTTCTGTGTGTCAGATTTTTCACATTGTTCTCTGTATCTAGCAAGATCCCCCAGACAAACTAAAAAGCGATGGCATAAAAATTGTAGTTTCTGCATTTTGCTGGGCTCAGGGGAAGCAGAATTGCCACCACTTCTATGGAAGGAAAAATCTTCTGGGAGACCATAATATCTTTTGATTTTGAAGATAAGATTTTGATAAAATTCAGTTGCTTCAGACAGAAATGATTTAAATCCATCAACATGGTTATCACTGCTTCTCTGTGCAGCCAACTTACTTTGTGGTGTCACAAACGTTATAGTCTCCCCGTTAGCAGAAAATTTCTTTATTCGTTTACGAAATTCATCAATATGTCTATAGTGAAGCTTCCACAGAGAATATTCAGTATCTTGAAGCTCCTCCAGTCTGTGATCACTGAGAATTAATTTCTCATAACTAGAGCATATTTTTCGATACAAGTCTTGAACATTGGAGTACAAAAGACCTCTCGTATGGACTAGTGTCCACAGCTGTTTTTCTAAAATAGCAACCTAAACCGCAAAATTTCAAGAGTCAAGACTAGAAGAACAGGAATTTCATTGTTAAGGAAGAAGAATCACACAATTGAAGCTGCAGAATTTACCTCAACAAGAAGACTTGGTTTTTCTTTCTGATCCTTAAGAAGCGAATTAGTATCCATGACTGGAGTGGAAAAAGCCTTTTCTGACCTGTCATTTACCAGACAACGTAATGTTAGTGAATAAACTAAACCCCAAATTCCAATTTCAAAGATGTGATTATATCCCAGATAAATCTTCATATTCATGGATTCTAGTCATCACATACAAAATATTGAAGCTCGTGATATTTAGCAATGATAAAGCTCGAGTAAATGCCCCCGATGAATTCAACTAACAAGCGTTGCTTCCTGAGTATTGACTACGGAAACATAAAACAGAAGTAAACTTTTCCTAAAGTAGTCCAAGATAATTCTATGGGGAACTAAAATCAAATGATGAAGAAGTCAATCATTTGATAAAGCCAAAAAAAAGGGGAACCCCCACAAAATAATGTCCATTGATACCATGTTATGTGATGATTAGCCAAAAAAAAAACAAATTCTCAATAACAGGCACCATGGACTCGAAGAACAACCTAAGAAGACATTTTAAAAGCATTCAAACTAGCTTAAAAATGGGAAGAATCTTTCTGGAAATGCTGTCAAGTGATCTGATTTCAACAGTACTTCTGAAGTAAAATTTTGAAACAATCCAAAGTCAAAACAACATGTAACCTCCCTAAAAGAACTTGACGAGGCATAGCACCCCCAAAAATCAACAAGCAATCAAGTATCAAGTGAACTCTACTAAAAATAAAAATTATTCGCAGTGTAGTAGCAGAATACAAGTAAAATCCAGCCTTTTTAAGCATATAACCAATAAAAAAATGATCGTCAACCTCACAATTGAAGTCTGAAAGCAAGCATCATGCAAGTCTAAAAGTGAGAATTGCTCAATTAATTGATGCCAACAAGTTGTAGACTTTAAGCAACCAGTCAGTTAAACGAAGAATTTTCCAACAGTACACTTCAAGAGAATTTTTTTAAAAGAATTTTCCAACACTATACTTCAGGAGAATTAAAGTGAAGAAAAAACTCATAAAACATGAATCAGGGAATTCTATAAGGGCACAAACCAAATTCACACAAATCAGAGTTGAACAACAGCAGAAGAAACAGTAAATGAAACCCACTTGAAATCAAGAAACTTGGACAGAAACAAGCATAAAAGCTATGATCTTTAATGATCATAAAAAGAAGGGGAAGAACTGTACTTGAAAATGAAAAAGAAAAATAAAACAAGACAGTACCTGAGGAAATTAAAGAGTCAAAAACTAATAAAAGAAAAATTCTATTAAGTAGGAGCAATGTTTGTAGTAGAAACTAAGACAAATACAGCCAACCAACCAAAAGTGTACAGCTTTGAGAGAGAGAAGCGCCGGGATTGGAAGAAGCAAGAAGAGTAGCCACCTGGTACTGGTTCAGTTGTGAAACAGACAAAGTAAGAGGTGGCTGATTATTTATGAGACCGTCTTTGATAGCACTACTTTCATTTTTCTACTCGATTCTAATAATTGATTTATGAATCAACTGTAATTTTAAAGTTTTTTTTTATTTTTTTTAGTTATAAATTATTATTTTTTATATTTTTATATGGTTTTGATGTGTTTATATTAAAAATAAATTTTTAAAAATAAAAAAAATTATTTTAATATATTTTCAAGTAAAAAATACTTTAAAAAATAATATCTACTCAATTCATTAATAAAATATACAAGCAAAATTTCTTTTAAATTAATATTTTAATCCGATCAATCTTCAATAATTTAATACATCAATTTTTTATTGGTTGATTTAGTTAAATATAAATAAGATTTAATTTGGTTAATTTTAAAGATATTTTTTAAAAAATTATATATTTTTTTAGTTAAATTTTTTAAAATATATATATTATTTTAATATTTATCTAGGTTAATTCAAATTAATCTAATTAACCTGGAATCCAAAACCTTGTACAAAATCTTGTATCCATGTGTGAAATTAAAGTATTCTCAAACCCATATTATATATCATACTTACATCTTGATTAAATATGTGCTATTCATATCGAGATTGGTAATTAAATGGTATACAAATATGATTATCTTTAACTTAACTTTTGCTTTATTGTGTTTTAATTTTTTCTACAAAAGTTCATTACATGCTATATATATATATATATATATATATATGTTCGTAGCTCGCAAAAGAATAGTAAAGAGAGGAATAAATAAAGGAGCACATGAGCGATCATCATCACCATCATCAGTTTCTCTTGACAAAATGAGGAGGATCCCTTGCACTCCAAGCTAAATCCATCTTTTTGTCTTGAAACTTTGATAAGATATCAATAATAATAAATAAATAAAAATACTCATGCTTCATAGATTACCTTGTTCTCATTAGATTGTCCACTGAATCCTAGGTTATGCTCGTTCTCTACTTTTCAATTTAAAAAAAAAAGAAAAAAGAAAACCTAGTGCTCCCTTTATTCAATTCGATGAAGTCATTAAAACAAAACGAAATAAGTTTACGGAATAAATTAACACACCCAGCTAATAATATTAGGTATTTGCAGGGAGACAATTTGAGTCTGGCCAAATAAGAGATTCAAATTCTGGGTTGAAAAGTCGTGCCAACGTCTAAAAAATGTGGCCTTGATGAACGGATAAGGCATGGGGCAACTTAACATGGAGACTTTGTGAAGGTAACATGCTCTCTAGGAAAACTTACATATATACACATACGAGAGTGTGGTTTGATTGGCTTGGAAAATAGCAGGGCTGCCTAGCTATCTGTGAAAGGTTGCTGGTGGGTGGTCGTCGACGGGTCATGTTTCTTTCAAATGCTAACAAAAGTCAACAGATATGCTCAGCCATGTGAGAACAAAATGCTTGTTAATGATGAGGGCCCTCAATGTCGTGTTTTGTTGTAGTAGATGAGGACTTTATTAAGCTCCCTTGAACACGACCACCGGTAGGTTAGGGCTAAATTACAGGCTCTATAAGATTCAAGAATAAAATTATAGGCTGTCAAAAAAGATGAAATAATTTAGAGCAGTGCTAGGAGATGATATTTGAAGAGAGAACAAACCCTAGTGTTAGAGATTAGTGTCGGGGGCAATACCTATCAGCGCAGCCATATTCACATCGGAAGGGAGCCGGAGACTGGGGGGGGAGAGAGTTATTGGTATATATTGCAAGGTGTGATGACCCAGAAACAAGTGGAGCTCGAATTTGGAATAAACGTGAGGGATGATTTATTCATATATTAAGACTTAATCAAGACTTTAGATCATAGCACTTTGGACTAATGGATGATTGTCTAAACATTTTTTATTCACTGATTCAACCATTAAGAAATCAATATGAATCCGAATAAATGTTGGTGGATGATGGGCTCAGAATTTGGACTTTTTGTACAAGGCAAATAAACACTCATGCAAAATTCAAACAGGGTATAGATGTACTTGAAGCTTAATAAGATGAAAACATACAAAATGGGCGTAGGTTATCTTAATGATGCAACACATTCTGACATTGATGTATTAGCAACCTAGCATGTTAGCTCTAACCAAATAAAAAACCTTTGTAGCTGATATGTTGTAACATTTTCTTTTGTTTTCTTTTTTTTTTTTATCTATCTTGTGCTGTTTTTATTCTATCATTTGAGATGATTGCATTCAGATTGATTGGATGATAATTTTATGTTTAATATTAATAATTTGATATTGAAAATATAGGAGAAACTCTCCTGAATTTTTTGTAAAAAAAAATTACCCTAATCTTAAATTGAATTCTCATATTCTTATTTGTAAATTTATGTCAAAAAATTGAAAGTTGTTACAATAGTATTAGAGTGCTGGTCTAGATTTAAGAGTTAAGTTGAAATCTGAAAAGTATTGGATTGTTTCAAGATGGTGCACACAAAGTAAAGTGTGATAACATATCCCTCTTCAGAATATAAATAATGTCAACATTCTGGTTTAAAGGATATATATATATATATATATATATATATATATATATAAAGAGAGAGAGAGGATTTCTTGGAGGATTCAACCTCTGATATACTTACATTTATAGCCTAGATTGTGAGGGCATTATTTAAGGCGATGCCTCGAACACCTGTACTAGGACCCTCAATAGCACAAGTAGCGTAGGTATTGCCAGTTGCCACAACACTGATGGACAGTGTGGTTACACTGGTTTGGGTAATGAAGAGCATGCGAGAATTGAAGTGTAAGTTATTTTTTAGAAGAACCAAATGCTGAGATAGCATCTAGGTGACAATGTACAGTAGAAGAAACTATGGAGTAGATTTGGGTGGCGAAATATTTATGAGTAAATTGTGCCATTCATTTATTGTCAAATATGGCATGATCTTTGTAGGATACAATGTTATCTAGTAGACCTGCGAGGTGTTAGACATGAGTTGAGTTTAGGGTGCAATTTGAAAATAATGACCCTTTAGAACTAGGAAGGTAAGATGGTGGTGTTTAGAGAGTATAGAAATGTCATATCGAACAGTATTATTTTGATTATGATGACTAAGAAGAATATCTTACTTATAGCGCCCGTTAAATTAGCTGACTTGAAGATTGAACTACAAGAATTGTTAGATAAAGGGTTCATATGTCCAAATAACTCACCTTGAGGAGCTCCAGTATTATTTATGGAAAAAAAAAAAAAAGATAAGACCCTTAGATTTTGTATTGATTATAAGCATCTAAACAAGGTAACAGTGAAGAATAAGTATTCACTGTCACGGATAGATGATTTATTTAACCAACAAAAAAGGGCAAGGGTCTTCTTGAAAACAGATTTGAGGTCAGGGTACTTTAAATTCTTGATCAAAGAACAAGATGTGCCAAAGATTGCATTCAAAACCTGTTATAGACATCACGAGTTCTTAGTAATGCATTTGAATTGATAAATGCTCCTACAATGTCTATGGATTTGATTAACTGGGTGTTCTGACCTTATTTGGATAAGTTTGTTGTAGTGTTTATAGATGATATTTTGGTTTATTTGAGATCATACCTAGAGCACAAACAACAATTGAGACAAGTATTGCAAACCTTTAGGGAGCATTGATTGTATACCAACCTAAAAAGAATTTGAATTTTGGCTTAATAAAGTGATTTTTCTAAGGCATGTCATATTTGTTGAAGGGGTACTAGTGGATCTTAGGAAGATGAAAGCAGTATTAAAGTGGGAGGGACTTACAAATATGACTGAAATTTATAGTTTTCTTGGGTTAACAGGATGCTACAGGAGATTCATTAAGGGATACTTCATTATAGCTATTTCGATGACCCGACTGACTTAAAATGGGATAAAGTAAGAATGGAATAAAAGTTATGAAGAGAGCTTCCAAAAGTATATATATATATAAAGGTTTACCCGTGCTCCAGTGTTAACATTACCATTAAAAACGAAATGATTTATAGTTTATAGTGATGCTTCAAGGAAAGGTCTAGGTTATGTATTAATGCGACATGATAAAGTGATTGCTCATACTTAAGACAATTGAAGGCTCATGAGAGTAACTACCCAATACATGATTTAGAATTGGCTTTAATGGTATTAACATTGTAGGTTTGGAAACACTGTTTGTATAGGTCCTGTGATCGAATTTTCATAGACCATAAAAGTTTGGGATATTTAATGACCCAAATGGACTTAAACATGCAACAAAGAAGATGAGTGAAGCTTATTAAGCACTATGACTATGAAATTTAGTATCATCCGGGAAGGGCAAATGTGGTAATTGATGCCCTTAGTCGCAAATACAAACAGTATCAAATGAACAAGAAGTTTGGGAAAAGAAAAAATTACTAGAATTAAGGATAATTAACATTTAGTTAGAAGTCAGGCTTCAAGATTCCTTAATTGCTCAATTAAAAGTGCAGTCCACATTCTGAGATAAGGTATTGGAGGCTCAACGGGAGGATGTTAAGGCAGCTAAAATAAGAAATAAGGTTGAATCAAGAGTTGAGAATCCTTTTTGGATACTAAATGGTGGAATTATCACCATGAGAAAGTGAATGTATCTAGTAAAAGACATGTTAAAGAATGAAGTGTTAAAATAAACACATGAATCCAAATTTACAGCACATATGGGAAGCACCAAGATATATATGAACTTAAAATATTACTACTGGTGGCCAAGTATGAAAAAAGAAGTGGCAGAGTATATGTTTAAGTGTGGCGTCTGTCATCAAACAAAAATGAGGCATCAAAAGCATATAAGACTTTTACAACCATTTTTAATACCAAAATAGAAGTGAGAATACATCATAATGAACTTTTATGTCTCGTCTGTCTAAAAGAAAAAGGAAAAATGATGTCATATAGGTTATTATAGACTGATTTACTAAATATGCTCTCTTTTTACGTATGAAGATGACTGGCCCAATTAACAAGTTAGCTAAGTTGTATGTAAACAAAGTAATGAGATTGTGTCAAAGTTGATTGTCTCGGATTGAACCCCCGGAATTACTTCTTGTTTATGGCCAAGTATCAAGCATCCTCTAGAAACAAACCTAAATCTGAATACTGCTTTTCACCCCAAACTAAAGGGCAATCTAAAAGAACAATCCAAAACCTATATGACAGGCTCAGGTCCTAATTTGGGATTTGAGCGGGGCAAACATTTTCTCCACCCAGTCCATGAATTAAGATGTTAAAATCCAGCAGCTAGCCCAACCCAACAGGCAGTACCTCAAAGTCTCAAACAGCCGCACTGTGCAAGTAAAATAGACATGATTCTTCCGCAATCCAAACTCCAAAAACTCACAAGTCAAAGTTGTTTGGCCAGAAGAAATCACCAGCCAAATTTCACCACATAAAAAACAAACAGGTCACTTCGATTCTTGCCCATATATCCACAGGAGTCCAGCACTGAATATATATATATATATATATATGATAATTTAAATACAATGTTGAAATTTGATTGTCAATATGTAATTAGAGTGTGTGACCGGTGCCAATTCCATCTCCTCTGCAAGTTGATGAGGGCGGTTTTTCTCGCCGCCATCCAACTAGGGATGTCCAGTCTTTTGGCTTTCGGATGCTTTCACTTCTTCTTTCGCTCGGTTTCCATCGTTGGTGGAGTTACTAACGGCGTGGCGTGGAAACCGCATTGGCTGCCGTGATTGATTAAGGGCTTGTTTGTGTTTGCCGTGATAGTGATTAGCAATCAGTTTAAAGGCCCAGGAGGCAGGATGAAAAATCTCGCAAATCTTGCGGCGCAGCTGCAACTAAAATCCAAATAATTTTCACACACTCGAGTGTTGATCAACTATTTCGATAGGTTGAGTTCTTGATTGCTGACTCAAGATTTAGTTAAGAAAAATATACACCTCTTTTATTAATTCATATATCTCTTGTAGTGGGAATAAACGCATGCATGCAATCTTTTAAGAGTTGTAGTGGGAATAAACACATCGGCCATTGACATTTGTCCATGGAACTTCCCATCGACAATTTCCCACCAAAATGTTTTATCTTAATATAGTGAGGTTCTCCCTGTCTTTAACATCGTTAGTAAGAAAAGTTTATTCCATTCATATGAAAGTTGAAAAATTTGACATGATTTTAATATTAATGTGCCTGTCATTCAACATTCGACCCCACGGACGAGTGAATCCACCCACATGATTGATTGAATTGGGGCATGCCGTGTGGAAAAGATGCAGCTCGAAGAACAGATTGACAAGGGAAGGAGGAGGGTGGCTTTTGATGATGATCGGCGAGCAAAGGGCCAAAGGGCGGTCTCCACCGCAAACGGTGCACATGAAAGTTTCAAATTTCTCAGTTAATGACCCACCACCATCTGTACGGTGCAGAGTCTCCTAACCAGATTGTCGAAAGAAAGAAACAAGTAGTGTTAAGACAAACAGGAGAAGTCACAAGGGCCCACCCTTCCCACCATGTTTTCTGGCTTTTCTCATTACTGTTCTTCATTTCTTCCCTTCCCTTCCTTTCCTTTCATCATCACACGTCCCCCTATCCCTACCACCTTCACTTTCTCGTGTCCCATTTTCGACAGCTTTGGTCTTCTTCGAGTCAAAAAGGAAGCTTGAAATCAGTGTTAGATTCAACGAAAGAGGAACTGCCTTTGCATGATTGCTTTTCCAGCACTCTAGTGTTTGAATATCTAAGTACCCCTCTAACTTAGGAAAACTCGAGTGGGCCATTCCTTTCCCACTCGTTCCTCCACCAGTGGGCCCCAAAACTTACTTGGATCGCAACAAAACGACCTCCTGTGGCTGAAATTCCGCCGGTCTGATCATCAAAACCACTAGGAATTTATTGCTTCCTTGAGACCCTAACTAGGTCTATCCTCCACTCCAAAGCAACAAAATATCGACCTTTTATTAAAATAAAAGTTCGCACTGTATCACATGTTCAAGCTTGCTACAGTTTTTGATGGGGCCCTTTCATATCCGATGGTCAATTCCTTGTCCAACAAGACCCCTCTCGGCATATGCTACAACATTATGCAGGATAGACTAAAAACAGGTGTTCTCTTCTGGACCTCGAGTGTGATTTCTTAACAGATGTCTCGAGAAAGAGTTTTCAGAAAGAAAGAGTGGGGAAGTGGTACAGGGTGAGATCGAAGAAGAGAAAAAAAACACATAACAGTGCTTTTAATCCAAGCACATAGAAATGCTTGGCCCTCTTGGCATCTTTTTCCTCCACTGTAGAAAGTAGAAACTGAAAACAATAGAGATCAACAAGATTCCTTGGCCATTTATCCACTCTTTCTATGACAGCTGATCTGGTCCAAAGTTGCTTTTGCCCATTTCATACGAAATCTTTTACCATTAATCCCTTCCTTCCTCACTGTTCTTACATTGCCTCTGCAATGAGTTGTTGAGCTACTACTGAACTGGGTTTCTTTTTGCATTTATTGAAAGAATGGAGAAATGGACAGTCAGTGATTTGTCCTATTCAAAATTCAAAATTATAGTGATCCTGCATTTACTCGGAATCTTATTAAAAATTGCTTGACAACTAAATTAAGTGAGAGATAACTACCAAAACTACCAAATGGCTCTTAAATTCTCTAGATACTACATGTAACGTAACGAACTAGAAGAACCAAAAAGTTTAACCTAGGCCAAATTTGAGTAAAGTCCAACTATAATAGTATTATTTCTAATTAATGGATTGCTTTTTATCAAAATTTACTACTACCACCACTTTATTGCAAACTTAAACGTTACAGGAGTCAAATTTTGACTCTTTTTCCTCTTTCCTTTTTCAACTTTCCCATCAACCAAACACTTCAATCCCATAAAAAAGGGGCCTAGTTGAGAACAGAAATTGAACAAACATAAAGATATACAAATGAAGCAAGGATCCTCTCATTCTCTTCAAATATTCAACAGCAGAAGAAATTTTTTTTTTTTGTTTTGCTCTCATAATCATCACCACCTTAATAACATCAATGCCAGCAATAATATATAGAATTATATATAAAAATCTTACACGAAAAAAAAGGATTAAAAATGACATTTATTACGATAATTTTTTATTCAAGATGAAGGACTAGCTGAACCTGAAACTCTTGGCGAAGTAACAGGAAATAGAGGTAACAATCGGGGCTCCGTCTCTCTAGGTGTGGATCCGGGTGATGGATGAAAGTAAAATCCTCTCTCTTTTATCGCTTTCTCCTCTGCATCAGTATCCATCACATTAGCATTAACGAAGTTGTTGTTGTTGTTGCTGCTCATGGGACTAAAACAATTAGTATACTTCGCTGATCCGGAACGGTCAAACGGGTCGGGTATTAAAGGAGTCACCGGGCTTAAAATAAGAGAAGGGAAATCGAGAATGCTTGGGGAGAGAATCTCTGGCTTTCTTGGAGAAAAACCTGAACTGGGTCTGGCAAATACCGGATTTAAAGGGTTGATCTTGAGGTTCTTGATTGAGTTTCTACGTTCATAAAGTTTGAACCCGGAAGATTGGTTCTTCTTTGGTATAGATTTAATTGGAGGGATGTTGTGGTTTCTAGGAGATGGGTCGGGTTGTGAGATGGTTGGGGTGGTGGAGGTGGTTGTGGAGGCCGGTTTGGGCGATCCAGTCAACATCTGGACTACTTGTTTGAAGGAAGAAGTGTCAGCTTGCACAAAAGTTGTCGGGTATGGGTTAGTGGATTCGGATCTGGAAATGGGTTTGGGTGACGGAAGTGGTGGTGGGTAGTTAATATTGTTGTTCAGTGCAACATTATTTGTCGTCGTCGTCGTGGAGCTACTGTTGCTGCTGCTGCTGCTGTGGCTATTTGGTGAAGGAAGGAAAGTTTGTGGGTTCTGGTTATCTTGATGAAGCCTTGGTGAGGTTTCCATTGATGTCTTCGTGGGTGATTTTCTTCCTTTTCAATTGCCCTCTTCTAGCTGGAATAGAGAGAGAGAGAGAGATGTAGAGATGGAGAAGAAGAAGAAGAAGAAAAGGAAGGTCTCTTGAAGTGAAGGGAAGTAGAGATGTGGGGGAGACTTTGTTGCTTCCTTTGGTTTGGTAAGAAATGTCTCGGTGGGGCCTCACTTTGAAGTTTCCTAAGCTTGGAGGGAGTCTCACGCTTCAGTTAACGACACTAAAGAGTATTGATCTTTGAAATGGGTGATTAATTAGGGTTTTGACCACAAATAAAGAGAGCTCGTTAGGTCTTAAACATCCAACATCAAAGGGATCCTAAGTCCTAACCACTAGTTTCATAAAATTATCAATGTTCATCAACAAAATTTAATTTTGAAATTTGGTTTTGATTTTGTTACATGGCATTGTGCTTTAATCATGGTGTTATAAAATAAAATAATTAAACTATTTTAAAGATATATATTAATTCCCTTCAATTAAAAGAATTATAATATCTATATTAGTTTATATAGCATCAAGAATCTTAATTTCTAGATATCAAGGTAAAAATATGGTAGAAAAAGATTCTAAAGCTATTTTTTCTTGAAAAATAAATAGTTTTTCATTTTAAAAACCATACCTTCCTATACTTCTTGAAATAAAATTACTTAAAATTCTCTTAAATTAAAAAATGAAATATAAAATTGTTTATCCAAACTTTAAAATACAACCAAAAAAATATCAAGAGAGAAAACAGGCTCTGCAGCTGTTCCTGAAGCATGATTAAGATACAAGAAACCTAATTCTTGAAAAGAAATTTAAGAATGTAAAGCTATTATATGTCATCATGATGTTTTTCCTTTTGTTTTTCTCCATCCATGAGACAATATACTAATAATTTAGACCATGGAAATAGAGCACACGCGCTTAGGTAGGAGGTGGCTCTGTTTTGATGTGAATTCCAGCTGGTAATATGCCATTGGCGGTGACAAGAATTTCGGACAAAAATGGGAGGGGCCTAGCTGTGACCGAGCCCGAAAGAAATGGTCAAAAAAGAGTTTAATATTTCGCATTGACTTGAAGATTCCCTCGAGTCTGACTATGGTAAGCGAAATTAGCATAAACAAGTTTATTCGCCTTCGCTACGTAGAGGGAATTATTTATTATTTTTATTAAATTTGATTCTGTAAATTAATTTTAAAATCTATCTACCTACCTAAGTTATTTAGAGGTAAAATTGATAGGTTCTAAAACAATTGGAAAAACAAATATAAAATATGATTTAGCTTTAGAAAATTTCAAAATAAATTTTTTTTAATATTAAAACACAATAACATAATAAATTAACTTGAATTTTACCGCGAAGTCCACTCTTCATATCATGAAACGCATTAAGTTTAATAATTATATTTTTTAAAATTATATTTTATTTAATTATATAATAATAAAAATAAATAATTATAAGATTAAGTATAAACAAAAAAAATAAAATGCTCGTTTAAAATTTTAATAACCTTATTAAAAACAAGTTTAAAAAATATAAAGATAAATTTAAAATTAATTAATATATAAAATTAAAATTAAAAAAAAACAAAAAAAAACAACTTATGAGCGGTAAAGGAGGTGAATCATACCTATAGGGTGTAGGATAATTTAATTGTCCCACTCTTGATGAAGCATTCATGGTTTATCTCTGGTCATAAGTAGATGATTTCTAGGTCTGAGTCATAACCAATAGGTTGGCCTAATTTACATTAGGATGCCTTTTCTTCTTAATTAGTTTGAAAAAACTTACAAATCATCATTATATTTTTAATCAAATCAAATTAATTAATTAATTTAGTCTTGAAACATACAAATTGAGAGCATAATATTTTTTACCATAAAATTAAAAGACAAAGTCCAATTATACCCTCATTTGCATATCGTAGTTCCAAATTTGCCTCTTGCACGGGTCCCCACGGGGCATGGATTAATGGACCCATTAGATTAAGTCAACAAAGGTAAACGAAGAAATCATGTGTGTTTTGTCATGTACAAATTATTCAAGTACAGATCAGTCAGACCCTTGTGAGAGTTTAGGTCCCCACGCCTCCGTCGATGTCGATCCACCGAGCAAGTTAGGCAAAATGTGCACTTGACCATTTAATCCCCCGGAAATTTAGAGAGAAAATTATTTTTTTTAATTAATTTAAATATCTGAACTATCTTGATAGCTCGATTAATTAATAATTATATAATTTTTTATAAAATCTAATCCGCTGAAATATATCTTTTAGGTTTCGGATTGAGAGAAAATTATTCTTGTTAGGACAGGCTGTATTCAAGACAATGGACAAATCATAGAGGACTCGGTCTTGTTACTACTCCATGCCCTCCTTGGAAACTCAGGAACGGGGGACAGAAACTCGAGTTCAAGTCTTCGTTCGGAGAATTGGCAATATGAAACAGCATGATTTTCTCAGAACAATGATAAGAAGCTACAATTGATGTTTGTAAATCTAAATCAAACAATTTCTCATCAATACATTAATTTACAACGGAGAGATTTGTTTAAAACAAAATAAAAATACATAAAAAAAAAATTATATTAATTAGATGTGATTAAATGGATCAGCCAATCCAATAAAAAATCTAACCGGTTCTATTTAAGATAAAAAAAATATATTAAACCCAATGAATCTTGACTTTGATTGTTTGGATCAAAACCGATATAGATTGTATCTTTACAAATTAAGATTATGCACTTATCCTTATATAACATATAATTTATGCTTTACATGTATTATTTTACGGAGCAAAACAAAAATATGTCAAAGTCGGAGTACAGAGAAACTAGCTCTCCGACCAAATGATCTCGTTGTGGAACCACAGACTCGGTTAGCTCCACATTTTTAATCAAGTCACAGTCCGAGGTTCGGTAAAGTAATATTGGTTAAACAGTCAAAATCCGGAGGGAAAAGAGAGCTCGTCACAGTGAATTTCATGGAAGGTGATGAGAGAGAGACTCGAACCTGAACCTGTTATGTGTTGGAATATTGCCAATTATGTGGCTACCTATGTCAAAGAAGATGGCTGCCATTTGAGAGTCAAAGAAGGAGGCTACAATGGTGGGTTGTTGGTGGCAACCAACAACCATTGTCCATTGTCAAAGTTTGGTAAGTTTGGCAACCACCATTGTTGACAAAAGAGCATGAGAAGCTACCATGGATGCCTATAAATAGAGGCATGCATTAGAGAGCAAAATGAGAGAGTTAAGAGAAAGAAAGATGTGAGAAATATAGGAGAGAGTGGGCTGCCAAGGGCAGCCAGCAGTAGCTGCCATTGCAGCACTGAGAAGAGAGAAATAGAGTGAGGTTGAGAGTTGCTAAAGAGGGAATAATTCCTCCTCCTCTATTGTTGTAAATCTTGTTCTCTCCCTATATAATCAAATGGCTTCTCCCGTGGATGTAGGCGGTTTGCCGAACCACGTTAAATATTGTGTCTCAGTGTGCTTACTCCTCTTATGAGCAATAATCAGTACATCACCGGTCGTCGGATTCCGCCCTACAATTGGTATCAGAGCATATGGTTTAAGTGGTGTTTGATTTTTTGCTCAAAAATGAAAGTTGTCAAAATAGTGTTTTGACCATCCCACTGTGTAGAGGAGGAAGAGACGAAGCCACTGGTGAAAACCGCGTCAAAATCGGACGTCGGACATGGTCGCACTCTCCATCACTCTCCGGCAAGGTGTCTGCCCACGCGCCCCACGCGTCTTCTTCACCCGGATGAGTTGACCCGACCCGAATACCAGTTGACCCGGCCCATGTGAACAGTAGGAATGAACAGTGACATGCAAAAGATACCATCGGCATGATGCAAGGATGACCTCAGCATACACAGTCAGCAAGGTCGTTGACCAGTCAACAGACATGTCAGCATAGTGGGACCCCCTGCCATGTCATCAGCCGCGAGCCAAGCCAAGTTGAGCCGAGCCGAGTTGGTGCCGAGCCGAGCCGCGAGCCGAGGGATAGAATTCTGTGCAGCAGAGTCTACGTGCAACCGGATCTGAGATTGAATCTGAGCCGTTGATTAGGCCAGAATTGTTTTGATCAAATCGTAGCCGTCTCATGTGCGATTTGGGCGATTCAAGACATGTTTCCAGCTAATTTGATCATTCTGGATGCAATGGTACGGTCCGATCGTTGAGATTCGAGACCGAAAATGGCAGTGGTGAATTATTAAAGAGAGATTGCCCGATCAGGAGGTATCTGAGGGTCTGGATTGAGGTCGATGGAGATGAAGAAGAAGAAGGTGCACATGTTTGCCCAATTACATGTGCTGAACCGTTAAATGGGAAAATTTATTGCCTTGATGGAAGGCAAAATTGGGACACTCAGGACACCCGAGATGTGGACAAGTTGAGGTGGAGAGTGAAAATTGACAAAGACCAATCTTGGCGAATCTAAGCATGGTAGTCTCGCCAGATGTTGAGAAATCAGGTATAAAACCAGGATATCCCAGATCACTTGTAAAGGAAAGCCGCAACAAAGCTAGCAAATGGTTGTATATACAAAAAGGCAGTACGGTGGATAGATACGTTCTAAGAAGTTCTGTCTAGGAGATTGGGTTTTAAGCGGGACCAGTGTGACCCCTCCAAATCTTTCCTGGGAACTTGCTTAGTTGAAGGATCATCCACACAGTACTATTTTTGTATATGTAACAGTTTGTAATGAAACTGTTGAAGACTAGCAAGATGACAGCTTAAAGGAACAGTTGGGTTCCATATGTTCAAGGATCTGATGGAGTGGTGATTTCTCCAAAGAAGTTAGATTTGGTGACTGTGATTTCTCGAAGGGAGAATTGATGAAGACCCTGATAATGGAAGAGAAATACGCAAGGGGATAAAGATTGGCACCCTATTTTGACTTGGATAAATGTTGTGACAGGATGAGCTGCTGTCAAACATAAAAGCAAAGAATAGGGAGAAATCTGGAGAACCGGAATTGCACGAGAGCACGCGGAGATTGTGCATGAGTACCCGTAGGATCCAACGAGGTATTGTAATGAGACAATAGGTGCAAGGCGAAGAAGAGTTCCTAGATGAAGCTTAGAGCAGAGACTGTGTGAAAAAGTTGTACAACAAGAAGTCTCTTGTGCTTTTGATAAAGGCAATAAGTGAGGACCTTTCCAATGCATGCAAGAATGGAAAGATGAGCTGTTGCAGAAGCACCAAATTAAGGGGGTGCGATCGCCTATGATGAAAGGCGAAGACACCAAAGAGATTGGTGTAGGTGGAGCTGTCAAGCAGAAAGGCATAGAAGCTCCAAACATAGAAATCAAGGTGGAGGATTGCGATGAGTATACCGCAACTTTCTCTTTCTATGTGATTAGTGGTAGTGATCTCTCCCAAGTCCACATGATGGTAGAGAATCTTGGAGCCACTAGAGACATCCGCTATGAAGGAGGATGTGGCCGTCTTATGATGACGAGTATAGACACCTCAGATGGAAGGTGTGTGGGCTAAGATTAGAGCCCTGGTTCAAACCGCCCCATGACGACAGGTAGAGACACCTCAGATAGAAGGTGTGAGGGCCATGATATGAGCCCAAGATCATACTACCCCATGACAACGGGCGAAGACACCTTCGAAGAAGGTGTGAGGGACATGAAGTCGCATGATGATGAATGGATACACCTCGGATGGAAGGTGTGAGGGCTACAATATTAGCCCAGATTCAAACCATCTTATGACGACAAGAGAAGACACCTCAGACAGAAGGTGTGGGGACCATGATATGAGTCCATGTTCAGGTCGTCTCATGACGACAAGTGGAGATACCTCAGTAGAAGGTGTGAGGACCATGGTATGAGTCCAAGATCAAGCCGTCTTATGACGACAGGCGAAGACACCTCAGACAGAAGGTGCGAGGACCATGATATGAGTCCAAGTTCAGGCCGTCTCATGACGATAGGCGAAGACACCTCAGACAGAAGGTGTGAGGACCATGATATGAGTCTAAGATCAGGTCGTCTCATGATGACAGGCAGAGACACCTCAGATGAAAGGTGTGAGGACCATGATATGAGTCCATGTTCAGACCGTCTCATGACGACAGGCGAAGACACCTTAGACAAAAGGTGTGAGGACCATGATATGAGTCCAAGATCAGGTCGTCTCATGATGACGAGCGGAGACACCTCAAAAGAAGGTGTGTGGGCCATGATAGGAGCCCCAGATTTAGACCGCCACATGACGACGAGCGGAGACACCTGAGGAGAAGGTGTGAGGGCCAGGATAGAAGCCCCAATTCAGATCGCCCCAGAGCCGATGTGATGGCTAGATATGAGTGGACAAGTGTATAGCCAATGAAGTGGCTATGATGAGTATGACAAAAAATGAAGGATTGACTTTCATGGATATTGCCCCATGCTAAAGATCAATGAGCTAGAAGACATTTGCCTTGGACAATAAGTGTGTGACTTGTGGAGCATTAAGACGCGACTGCTATGAAGGAGCAGAGGGCATGCGCAGGTTCCAGGAACAAGTTGACTCTTATCAAGGTGGTGAGCTCGGTGAAAGCATTGTAATACTCAGAGTATGAAGACATATATGGATCAACCTTTAATGGGCTGCCCCCATGGTTAAAGGTGGAGAGCTACCTGGACTCTTGAGACTAAGAGTGAGAGACTCATGGAGAAGTAAGGCGTGGTTCCTAGGGTGGAATAGAGGGCAGACGCAACTCCTGGATGAGTAGACTCTTGGAAGAGTGGTGAGCTCGTGATCACATTAAAATACTCAATGACTGTCGCACTTGGGAATATCAGTTTGAGGGGGTGTTGTAAGCCTTCATGTAAGGCTTGATAAATCATTCCGGGCCAAGCATGGTTGATATGCTTGAAGGGGAATGTTGTTCCAGAGACAAGCGTTAAACACTCTTCAGATGAGATGTGACAAACCATCTGGTTGAAGTGATCGTTTGGAGTAGGCAAAGGGGTGCTTGGTTGACTCTGGTGATTGAAAGGTTTGGCAAGTACCTGTAAACTTGGCCACAGACGCTCTCAGAATGGTAAGCTTGGAAGAGCTGCAAGATGTCAGCATGTGCTGAAGAAGCAAGAGGACAATTGCCCCACATAAATGACAAAGGGGGTGATTGTTGGAATATTGCCAATTATGTGGCTACCTATGTCAAAGAAGATGGCTGCCATTTGAGAGTCAAAGAAGGAGGCTACAATGGTGGGTTGTTGGTGGCAACCAACAACCATTGTCCATTGTCAAAGTTTGGTAAGTTTGGCAACCACCATTGTTGACAAAAGAGCATGAGAAGCTACCATGGATGCCTATAAATAGAGGCATGCATTAGAGAGCAAAATGAGAGAGTTAAGAGAAAGAAAGATGTGAGAAATATAGGAGAGAGTGGGCTGCCAAGGGCAGCCAGCAGTAGCTGCCATTGCAGCACTGAGAAGAGAGAAATAGAGTGAGGTTGAGAGTTGCTAAAGAGGGAATAATTCCTCCTCCTCTATTGTTGTAAATCTTGTTCTCTCCCTATATAATCAAATGACTTCTCCCGTGGATGTAGGCGGTTTGCCGAACCACGTTAAATATTGTGTCTCAGTGTGCTTACTCCTCTTATGAGCAATAATCAGTACATCACCGGTCGTCGGATTCCGCCCTACATTATGCATGCGCACATTGAAGTGGATACGCATCTGCCAGTATCCAAAGCTACAGCAAAGTGAGAAAAGTGAAGGAAAGAGGTGAATCCAATTCTCATTTTCTATGAGTTGAAAGAAAGCAAATGCCACACTGTTTTATGAAGTGAAGGGGCCACAATTCTCTTTTTAAGTGCAGCACTTGTACAGACTCTCTCTCTCTCTCCTCTCTCTCTCTCTCTGTTGTCTTGAGCTGCTGCAGTGATGTTATGTCATGGAGGAGAAGAGACTCAATGCTGGATGCAGATGCACCCACTTGACACGTTTGCCAAGATTTGGGTTCCTTCATAAATTGACCTGCAGCAATGGTCTTGAAACTATAAATGCATCTTGTGGTATTTCAACTACAAACAGTGAAGGAATATGTTCTTCATTAAGAGGTTCTCTTTAGTTAGGTTCTTTTCCAAATTAAATTTTACTTGTAAAAATATTAAAATATAGATATATATTTTTTAATATTTATTTTGATACCAGCATAAACGATCAAAAATACTTACCGAACCTAGGACAAAATAAGATTTTTATATCCTAAAATTTATGGAACAGGATGTAAATCCTGCAGTTTGTGACCATTAAAATTAATAAGCAAAGAGAGTCGAATTGAAAACCATCTTGGCTGTCCAACTCAATCTTACTTGATATAAAAAAATCAAAATATACAAGTATTTTTTTAGTTAAAAAAATGTTCAAACTCGATGTCCATGAATATTAATTCTAATTAAACTAAGATGAGGGGTGAAATTTATATTCCTTCACAACCTCGTGTGTTTACAGGGTTCAACAAGACAATACCAAAGACTAATCGGGTGCCCTTCAAGTTGACCTTATGTTTTCTCTCGACACGCGAGCCTTGACCTCACATCTCCCTCGATGGACTAGCTAAGATAGAGCTTATTCTCCCGAACAAGACTTGTACTCCGAACAAAGATTATATCTCTAGATAGAGCTTATACCTATAAACATGACTTACAACTCTCCGATATGGGTTACTTCCGAGCAAATCTTATACCCTCAAACATGGCTTATAACCCAACTATAGCTTATAGCCCTACATGAAACTTATAGTACTCTCGAAAAGAGCTTATACCCTTGACATGGCTTACCTCGAAAAAAAGGCTTATAACTTGACGGAGTTTATATTTGGACATAGCTTATACCTTTCAAATCCAACCACTACGCCAAAATATACCATCCTTACCTAGTCTACTCACCATCAATTATAGAGACAAATATACATGTATAAAATGAAGGCATGTCTCGACAACGTATCCCCTCTAGAGTTCGGTCTTGTTTTTGTCGTCAACAATATATAACCATAAAACTCAAAACTAAGGTATTTTTTGCAATGGCTTATAGTTATTATGAGCATTTACTCTAGTAGTTTAAAATTATAAATGACAAGCATATTAACCATCCCACTTTTATATGAACACCCTCGTAAAAACCTTCTCCTAGAGAGAGAGGGGAAAATCATTTTCCTCCTCTTTAAGCTTTACTTTGTGGACACACCCACGACAAAGCCTTTAAGGCTCCTTTCCACTTAAGCATTGGAGGGTGCTTTAAACCTAACAAAAGACTTGTTTTATAGATGCTCCTGCTTCTCAAATTCTTTCTCGACTTTTCATCTCTTTGAGCAGCATCAGAAAGAGCTTCATCATCGTTGGGTTTTGACTTACAAATTAAAATTTTACTCAGATGTGTAAACATTAGTTCCAACTTTCAAATCCCAACCCAAGACTTTTATGGATCGATTATCTTTCAATTGGTAATTTAACTTGATTAAACTAACAGATTTAACCTAGCTATTTTATATCCGATAGCTTTCTTTGATGATCAGGTTCAAATCATAGAGGTTTAAATAAATTTATATACGATGAAAGAGACAGAGCTCCCGCTATCTTGTAGCTTAGTACTAAATTAAGCTCCGATGAACCAAGGAGAAAATCGAACTTGCTTTAATAAGCATATAAAAGCCAAAGCGAAAATGCTTTTGATAGACGTTAGTGATCTTTCCTTGTATAGCAAACTGGAAAAAAATAAAGTTTGATTCAAGCTCCGTCTCACCGCCATAAAGGGAAACAAAGGGCGAAAGGAAGAAATATTCTTGTCATAACCCAGTTCATGCATTCATACTAATCAAACTATAGAAACTTGGTGGTTGTGGTACGTACTACCATATATTGCTAGATAATTTGAGTTGAAAACTTTGACTTTGATGTCTCAACCACATCGCAAGAAACATGAACAGCAAAGATATCTCCTTACCAGATGCTTCGGGTGATTATTACATATTACACAATGTGATGGGATTAAAATCTGGTGCCAACCATCTAGAAATACGATTTTTTTTATGTAATCTAAGGTTAAAGTCTTGTGATCGTTTAGAATGGTTATTAGAGGTTTATATAATTATTAATTTTAAAATTCGTAAAATTAATTAAATTAGTTCAAATATTTATATTAATTAAAAAAAATATATGCCTTAACTGCGGATTGAAGATATATAAATATTTCATGACTAATCTTGCCCTAGTCCATACGGGTCTTCGTTCGATTTAGATAACGAGCCACATTGCTCGTGCCCGACAAGAAAATTTGGCAGAGGAAAGGTCAAAAGTTTCGGCTATTATTAAATAAAGGTCAGAAAAGGTGGCTTGAGCTAGAAAATGCATTTCAATGTCATATTTATGCATTAATGGTTTCCTTTTCAAGTTGTTAGCAGTTTTTTTTAATATTGTTTTTTTTTCTTTCTTTCAATCATCAGGGGACTTATGACCCAATTTCATAATACCGATTCTTCGTCTTTTTTTATAGTTTAGTTTCTAGACAAATGTATTCCATATTCGTGTTAAGTAGACGTGGGCATGTGCTGTCCAGTGGGCCAAAAAAAATTATGTTCATGTGCAGTGAATCGCGGTTTTTTTTTTTTAAAAAAAAAATATTGACTACTCGGATATGATTACATTAAATAAATGAGCTTTACTTTAATTAGATAAAAAAAAAAATGATGATGATAGCTAATGGACCAAAATTAACAAAATTAAAAAACTATTGACCAAGATTTTTGAAGAATTTTATTTTTTAAAGTACAATTCATTTTCAACGAAGTTAAACAAGAATTATGATATCTTATATGTTAAATTTTGATTACTTTTACTATTATCTATATAATAAGTTTTTTAGCTATAATAATTTGTATACTTTTGGTTTTGTTTGCTTTATACATTTATCTTCTTATTGATGATACAAACTTTTTGTTCAATCTATAAAATATGTTTTTTTAATTTATAATATTTTTTTAAAAAATTTTGTTTGTAATGATTTGAGCTGCAACAAAATTTATATTTTAAAAAATTTATATTTTATTTAAATATTACTATTTCTTCCCTACTCATGCTGAACTTTCTTTTGTTGATCAAATTCTTCCAACTCTTTAAGATTTGTCATCTCTTAAGCAATTAAAGCGAAAAATTATGTATGAAGGATATCAAGTAACTTATTCGAGGTTACTCCACCACTTGAGAATACTTGTAAGGCTATTTCTACGTATCCTTATGAGTCTACTCTTTGGCACTTCATGAGAGTATTTCATCCCCTAATAGATTTAGTTTTTCTATTACCGTGTCCATTATTAATATTTCATCATTTTACTCACAGGTTTTCAAATATGAGTAATGCAAGAGGAACTTTAGGCATTTTAGAATAATCATATATGAGAAATTAATTCTTGTTCCACAGCTATTGAGCTCATTGGATATAAATGGGTGTGCTCAATTAAGTTTTATTTTGATAGAACTCTATCTTAATATAAAATATAATTGGTTGCTCTTGAAAATAAGCAGAAGTATAGAGTGGACTATGATGATTTTTCTCCTATATAAAAAAAAATGACTACAGTGCATATCATTATTATCATTGCTGCTTTTTAGGGTTGGCCCCTTCATCAAATGGACATTAAGAATGCTTCTTCTACATCAATTTATAACAAAAAAGATATTTATAGAGAACCTCGACTTGGTTTGTTCTTCTTCAATACATCACTTGTGTGTAAGTTGAAGAGGTCTTTATATGGTTTGACACATACTCCTTTAATGTGGTTTGACAAGTTCTAATCTACTTTACTTCGCTTATCTTTTGTGCAAAGCAAATATGATTCCTCATTATTTCTTTACAAGTCATCTACTAGTTTTATTCTTTTTCTTGTTTATATGGATTACATGTTGTTTTTTCATTGGCTGATATATCTTTCTTGGTGATTCTTTAATATCTTGAAAAGGTAAGAAAACAAGATCAAATTTCTAATTTTTTGACTGAATCTGAATATAAAACCATGTCGGCTGTTTACTCAGAGATTGTTTGGTTTCACAAGTTACAAGTAGAAATTGGATTTCCCCAAAGTATCATTACTTCTCTCCATGTTGACAATACAAGTGCTATTTAAATTGATCCTAATCTTGTTTTTCATGAGCATACCAAGCATATCAAAGTGAATTGTCATTCTATTCGATAAGTTGTGGTTACTAAAGTTATTTCTCTTCCATATATCTTCATTGACCTTCAAATCACTTAGATGTTTACAACATCTATGACTGGCCAACGCCATTAGTTTATAGTTGGCAAATTAAGGTATCTTAATCACTCAGCGTCAATTTCAAAAGGGATGTTAATGTGGACCATCTCATTTGAATCAATATTTTTCATATAAATATTAGCTATTTATGTCAAGAAAATAATTTTCAATATTTATATAATTATATTGTAAACAACTTTCTATAATTAGGGTAATATTATAGTTAATAGTAATTGACTTTGTGGAATGTAAATGAGAATTATTTCTATTTAATGAAAGGGACTCTTATAGAGAAGAGTCATTCAACCAATTTGAAAGTTTTAAGTTAATTTATTGAAATTTGATCAAATATTTATAATTTGCTTTATATTTAAGTGTCTTACTTGTTTTATAATGACAGTTATAGTATTAATATAGGATTTGTATTTTACGGTTTGCTTTAGATTTGAGTAAAATGAATTTAATTTTTTACTTGATAAAATTGAGTATGATTTTATAACTTGGGTGTGTTATAATTGAAAAAATCATGGGTGATTAATGGGTACTAATTATTTTTTTATTAATTTTATAGTTAAGTTGAGAATTTAAGGGAAAATGAATTTATGTGAAATTGATAATAATTAAAGGTATTAATTTAGGTTGAATAAGCTTGTATTGATAAAATGATAGATAATTGGCTAGGTCTACTTATTTTAGTCATTTTAAGGTTCTGTTGAAATTTTAGAAAAATTAAATTAATGTGCGATTGATAATAATTAGGTGTTAATTAATGTTATTTATTCTTGAATTGAATAAATAATAGGTGGTTAGTCAAGTACCAATTATGTTTTAACTTTTTTTTCTTTTACTTTTTTGGTTTATTTAAAATTTTAGAAGAAATTGAATTTGTGTGGAATTGATAATACTTAAAGTTAAGTATGTTTCAGCTTATGAAGTGATTAATAGTTATTGAATTTTGAATTATATTTTTCTAACTTAGGGTAATTGAATTACTTTAAAATTTAAGAAATGATGGGTTATTAAGTTGTTATTGTGAATTATTAGTCAATTTGTGTAAGTTTATTGCAATTAAGTTTTAATAAATAGTTGAATTTGTTATTGATATGTTTTATTATTATTTTATGTCATGTATAATTGTGTAATAAATTAAAAATGCGTAAGATATTTATATATTGCTATATAATGCATTATATTTATACGTGTTGGATAATTTTGTCATAAGTTTTTCTAATTTGTGTTCATTGTTTTCTTTTAGGTATACAATGTTTACAAGAAACATCAAGTCCAAGTCTAAGTCTAACATAAGCACTCTTGTTTTATCAAGTAGTAATGTTGGTGATTATGCTTCAAATCTAAAGAACAATTATGAAGAGACAACTAATGAAAAAGGTATCCACCAAGACTCAACAATCGAGAAAGATAGATTGGATATCCCTTCATTAATAGATCCTATTTTTACACAAATAGATAACATAATGGAAGAACGATATCTCAATATAATTATTTTATCTCCTGATGTTATTTATCTTTATCAAGTTATTTTAAGTTTTGCAATTAGAAAACTCAAATGGCTTTCTTAAATTGATTCTAAAGTTTACCAATATTAAAGTTTCTGGTTTCACCATATTTAGAAGAAATGGTCATTTAAAGAATAAATATTTTAATGGAGTGGAGTTGGCTTAATGACCATTTTGAATGGATATATGTTGTAGATACTGGATGGAGATAAATTAAGGTCATTTGAAGAATTACTATCTCTAATATGTATGTAATAATTTAAAATATTGTAACTTTATAAAATTAATTATATGTTATGTGATTTGTTAGAATTTAACTTCATTATAATTTGAGGTTTAAATTAACAGGTTTTACAAATTTTGGAAGAACAAGGTTGAATTAATAGATTTTAATTTTGGAAGACCTTATGATCTACAAAAATTAAGTTATTTCTTTGAATATGATAAAGTGTAAGAAAAAAGGCCCTCAAAAAACTAGTTCAGGTTATGGTTTTTATCCACATGTACCTTTTTTAGGGTTTCAATGATTTAAGGCTATGGTTTTTGTTTCACATGTATTTTTTTTAAGGTTTTCACTAGTTAAACATAAAGAAAACAAAGAAGAAAATGTGGATTTAGCTATAAAAGTGATAATGTGATAGAAAAACTATTTCTAATATATATTATATATGAGGGTAGTGTGGCTTTTTATTCAAATTAAAAAAATATTTTGATGCAAGATATAAAATATAATTGCAAGATACTTAGTGTAATTTACCCTTCAACTAATCTTAAACCTCCCAAACTCCTATACAATACTTAGAGATTATCATTTCAATTCGGTTATCAAATCAAAATATATTTTTTAAAAAATTAAAATTAGTTCAAACCGACCGGTTTTATTTTTTTTAATTTTAAAATTTTAATTAGGTTTTTTTCACGGTTTTGTTTTTTTAATTATAATTTTTTTGATTTTTTAAATTTAATCAGTTTTTTTCCTAACCTCTAGCAATACTCCACCAATTCGGAGTTTTACAACTTTATCCATCTGTCTAAGATAAAAACCAACAAGAAATTATCTATTTGATTAATTTTTTTAAGAACACATATAGACTACAATATAGATAATCAATCAACATGGACATGAAGATAATCAATCAACATGGACATGAAAATATCACCAACTTAAAATCCAGAGGCATTACTTGTCAAAATAGATACCAGTGGTCAAGTCCTAAAGAATTCCCAAATGATTCTTCTCGCATCGACACCTTCAAACCAGTAAGTTGTAGCAGAGTCCATGAAAAACAAGAGAAAGAGAAAGTGGCAAGATAAAGGCAAGTAAAAAACGTAAAGGGGCAAATGAGGGTGGATAGAGAAGGTTTCTGGCTTTAATTTGAATGATATGTCGCTCTCTTTTACCTTTATATGGTTTTGAATTTCCTGTGTATTTCTATGTTTGAACTTTAATCATCTGCTATATATCCTTTATATGATTGAGATTATTGGATGGTTTACCAGTTACCCTTCACCCGAATAAGAAATAACATGGTTTTAAAAGCAGAGGAGCGACATTAATACAAATAAAAAGAGAAGAAAACAGTACAAAATCACGAATAAAGGTAACTTTTAACCAAAAAAGAAACAAAACAAAAGGAATCCAATGGAAGAGATGAAGAATCCTCGTACTTCCTATGCAGGTCGTTGTTGTATTAGCTAGTTACTCCACTGTTAAACACGATGAAGAATGATGCAGCCTTCTGGTGCAAATCTCTCAGTGGAACTTTTTCTATATGAATCACAGGCGGGAACTGTTAATCAACAGCGTAAAAGGGATTTGGTCTGGCAGTTGATGTGGAAATGGAATGGACCAGAGAGAATCAAGGTTTTTTTATGGACTGTAGCTCATAATAGTCTGTTGACGAATGAGACCTGAGGACACAGGATCAGGTTCATCTCTGCTAGCAGATTTTATTTCCCAAAAATCCATAAAAATTAATGCGAACCACATGTTGATCATCAGGGCTAGAGATTTGTTGGCGAGAGGATGAGAAGGTAAAGTGCAACATGAATTTCGAGAAGCAAATTCAGCAACAGCTGATTATTAGAGACTCATGCGGATTTATATTTAATATTGTATTATGATCTGATTATGTTTGCTGTTTCTCGTTTAATTAAATGTTTTTAGGGTTGTAAACCCTGGTTTCAAATAATAATAAAAAAAGGTTTTAAAATTCGTATGTGTATTTTAAACTTTCATCACTTGCTATATGCAGTTTATATGGCTAAGGTTCCTAGACGATTTACCTGTTACCCCTTCATCTGATGAAATAACAAATAATATGATTTTTAATCCTACGTTTAGCTTATGAGGTTTTCGATTTGTTCTGAATAGTTACAAGTTCAAGTTTTTTCAAGATTATTGGAGATTTATATAATTATTAATTTTAAAATTTAAAAAATTAATCGAGAAACATGTAAACTAGTCTAAATATCCATGTTAATTAAAAAAAATATAAAATCATGAATAAAAATACATTTTAATTAAAAAATAAAAAAATAAAATAAATAAACAAGTCAAGAAGAATCAAGAACAGCTGAATCCTAAGGCCATGTTTGTTTCTCGGAAAATAGTTTCCGGAAAACCACTTTCCAAACTTTGTTATGTTTGTTTGCCATTAAAAAAGTTGGTCAACGAAAAACACTTTCCGGTCAATAAAAAACACTTTCTAGTCAACGGAAAACATTTTTCAATCAAAGGAAAATTTGGCTTGGTTTCCAGGAAAGTGTTTTTCCTTTTAGGTGTGTTTGTTTTCCAGAAAGTGGTTTCCGGAAAATCACTTTCCAAACTTTCTTGTGTTTGTTTACCATTAAGAAAGTTAGTCAATGAAAAACATTTTACAGTCAAAGAAAAATTTGGCTTGGTTTTCAGGAAAGTGTTTTCCTAGAAAATTTGGACGGAAAACACTTTCCGGAAGTTGTGAAAAATTTACAAATGTCATTATTTGCTGATTATATCAAATTTGATCCTCAAAATTTTGATTGCTATATATATTTTGTTTTGAATATTTATTTTTCAATTACATCTCTTAAAATTTAATTTTTATATTAACTTTGATTTTTATTTTTATAAGTGTTATTTATTTTTTCCTTATCATTTTTTTATTGAAATTTTTTATCTATCAAATTTGGTCATCATTCTTTTCATTGTTACTTATTTTATTTGAAATAATTTATGAAATGTTGATTATTATTATTTTAAATTCTTCATCTTTCATTTTTTTTTAAAATTTTTTAGATTTGATCTCTATTATTTTGATTATTATTTATTTTATTTGAGATAATTTATAAAATTATATATTTTTTTCAATTTCATTTTCATTCAACTTTTTAATTTGTAAGATTTGTTCCTTATTATTTTAATAAACTTAGAGAAAAATAAAATATTATTAAGTTATTTTCTAGCTCATTTTTCATGACATAACCAAACACTGGAAAGTATTTTCCAACTTATTTTTCATTACACTAGCAAACATTGAAAAAAAATTTCTCAAAATTTATTTTTTTTAAAAAAACTACTTTCCAACAAATAAACAAGTCTAAGTTGATCTTTCATCATCTACTCTTTGGGTCATGCAGAAAAAGAAATTATTGTACTCACCACTCACTGGGATTTCTTTTAGGAAATAACCACATCGTGGTGTCTTTATCACTTAATCCGAGTAAAAACACATATTTCCAAAACATATATGTTAATGTAAATCTTCCAAGGCCTTTTTCTTTTCTTTTTTCTTCGAAAGTATTGTATCTTTGAAGAATTTTATTGCTGTTAGGCATTTTACAGAGTCAAATAGATTGTTTTATTTACTTTGTTGCTTAATGAAACAAATTATGCCACCTTAAATAGTGCATTCTCTGCCTCTTTGCTTCACTTTTTCTCCGAGGATCCTGGCTCCGCGGCTCCACACCTGCCATGAAGTCGTATTAGAACTTCGCTTGCTGAGAGTCGTTTTTTTGGGTTGAAACCAGGGCTAACAAGCCCAAGATAATTATACTGATGAGTGGTGAGAAAAAAATTAATTAAATCAAAAAAATTTAAAAAATCTAATAATAAAAAAAACCCGATTAAATTTATTTTAATATTTAAAAAAATATTCAATTTAGTTTCATAAATCTAAAATAAAAAAAAAAACCTCAACCAAACAGATATAAAATCAACTGAAATCAAGCTTATCATAAAACCCATGTCAAACAATATAATATTGGTTGAAATCAATTTTAATCCAGTTTCGGTTTTACTTTTTATAGTTAACAAAATTTTAATTTCGTTTTTCAAAAATCAAATCAAAATAATCACAGCTAATAATTATATCATGCGTGCAAAAACTGTCCTTAACGAGACCCCTAATAGCACTAAAGGGACAAGAATGCAAGGGCAAAGACAAATGCAAGGTAAGCTTTTTTAGTGCTAATCTATGGATTTATAGAACCTCATTTATAAAAAAGTTAATTTTTTAATTCATAATTTTAAATTTTTAAATTTGTACTATTATTAAAAATATTTTTTTTTAAAATAAAAATATTATTTTAATATTTTTCTAAGCTAAAATCTTTAAAATACTTCGAAACAAACTACTATACTTTCAAACATTTCAAACAAGCCCCTGCAGTATCAATTATCTGATGGTTCAACAATAGTAAGGAACTGCCATTACAGACACAGGCCGGAAAAGCTCGGAAGACTACTTAAAGTGGGAGACACAAAGCTAGGAGAATCAGTAGCAAGGAGTACAAATTTGGGGACATCAACGAGGGCATTTGGACTCAAAAGCAAAAGGGCCAACACTGAAGAGAGCATATCCACGCTTCTTTTCATCAACGAAAGGCTTCTTCTCAGGCCTTAACATCGCACCGGCCAGCCCGCCATGGGTATCAGTGATCTTGCTGCATGCAGTACTTGGTGCAGCGACCAGCCACACCTTGCACTTGTGAAATCCATAGTTGGTTATCGTCCCCGGTGCTTTGACGAGGAAGTAGCCATTTTTGTCGGTTGTGGCCTTCACCTCCAGTGGGTACTTGGTATTATTGCACTGTAGTTTCACTGTAGCACCTGCCATAGCAATGAATGCTTGCTTACTTTATCGGTCAAAGCGACAATAACATTGCTTCTTCTTTGCCTCTTTTTTTTTTATAAACAAATGCTTTCACAAAGTTGCTATAGGATACCGTATACAATGATCTAGGCATTCGATGTTACTTGAGTGCCTAGCGTAAAGAGCTTGGCATTGTTTAAAATTTTTATTTTAAAAAAACGTTAAATTAGTATTATTTTTATAGCTTTTTATATTTAATACATTTTAAAAATAACCTCTGGCATTCTCTCAACTCTCGAGAAAAGCAAGGCTGCTGCTTCAGCCCATAACTTTGTTACTTAATTGACGTTACCGGGCATGGAAAAAAGAGCCCCTCCCCCGTCAATTCATATCTCGAATAAAACGCACAACGGATAGATACATCATGCATGTTGCAGAGAGAAGGAAAGCTGACACAGTGCGCGTGCAAATGTACAAGCACAAACCGTATTAATACACACATATACGTGAGTCTACATACAAGCACAACCAGTATTTATACACAAATATACGTGAGTCTACATACAAGCAAATGTATCAGAAAATCACAAGATGCCTGTTTGGTATTGTCAACCGCAACACATATGATCTTGGATCATTGGAAACAAGAAAGAGTTAAAACTTTATGAACTAAACTAGCCCCCGCATCTACATTGTCGTTGTTTCTGTATATCCTACGTGTATGTATGCTTGGATACTTGAACAAAGTGCAATATATGCTCTCCTATGCATGTTCACACACTACAGACTTCAAAGATTAACACAGAAGGCAAGCAACATTTCCATGGATAAACTAGCTAGTTAGCTAGCTCATACTTGATTTTGAACATAAAAACTGGTTGAGGAGCTCAAAAAGAGAAGTAAAAATTGTTTCGTAAGATTATTGTTAGATTAACTAATTATTGCAGAAAATGTTAAGCAAGAGGGATTAGAAAGTGTGAACAAGTTACCAGGAACTGGCTTTGCTCCCAAAAAGGTATCAACCCCAGAATAGTTGCAAGATTTGCAGTAAACAACACCTTGGACTGCTACAAGCTTTCTAGGGAAGTGATAACTCCGTGGGTGTGGGTGAGAGTGCATGGGAGGGTGAGCTGGTACTGATGGGGGAGAGTGAGGCTTCGGCGGGTGCACTGGTGCGTGTGTCGGAGTGTTGACAGGTGCAGGAGCTGGTGAGTGACCGTGATGGCGGTGATGGTGGTGGTGTGGGGCTGGTGCTAGGCTAGGTGCATGACTCGGTGGCTCACTTACTGGCGCTGCTGTTGGGTAGTGACCGTGAGAGCCATGGTGCAGAGGTTGATCAGCTGGCTCAACTTTTTCACTAAAAACAGTGAAGCATAGCATAGAAAGGAGGAGTGTCAGAAGAGCTTTAGCTGTAACAAAACCCATGACTCTATCTGTATTTTCTCTTAGAACCTAGAGAACGAAAGAGAGCTGGATGGTGAAAAATAAGTTCTTGGTGGAGGGATTTTATAGGACTTTTAAGCTGTGATTCGCTGCGATTTTGCCGATAAAAATCTCTGTTTTTTTCAACACTAGTGGGGCATTCTTAGTCAACAATCTTATCGGTACGTTTAGCATGATGATGAGTTGTGATTAAAATTATATTGTAGTCTAATTATAATTTTAAAAATATTTAATTAATTAATATATATTCTAATTTTAGATGATTTTACTAAAAAAACTCTTTTAAAATCTTGAATATAAAAAAAATGAAATTCAGAGTTTTTTTTAAAAAAATTACAATAGCAAAAACAATATATATATATATATTATTTTTTATTAACATAAATATTCAAATCAATTTGCATATATTTATATTAATTTTACGAGTACTGAAGTTAATGATTATGTAAATCTTCAATGATTTTAATATTTATAATATTCAAATTAGTAATTTTTAAAAAATAAACTTAAAATCTAATTAATTAAATTATATATCTTATAATTTAAATTTAATAAATTACATGATTCAAGTTTTAAAATAAATTTTTTAAAAAATATTTTTAAGACACGAAAACCAATAATAGTATACAGGTTCGGAATTGTTCAGTTATTGAAAGGCAAAGTAGAAGTTTCCAATGGGCTTCGATTTTCTGAACCTCTTTTACTTAAGTTTTAATAGTATTTCTTCAGTTCATCGCTGAGGGTAATCCCATTATACTTTCATAAAAGTGGATAAAACTGCCCGAGTTCTTGAGTCCTCAAAAAATAGAAAAGCCAGAGGATTCAAGTACTGTGGAGAAGACCATGCATTTATCAGACACTAGTTTTTTGAATCTCTTGCTTTTGAACGTACACTGGCATTGCTCCTGGTAGAAAAAAGGCATGGACAAGCTGACAAATCTCTGAGTTGGCCCAGACTCGGTCTGTTCTCCTTATAACCTTTTCTCTTCGAACTTTGAGTAAAATTATCAAGGCTCTCATCTTTTTCTTTTTCTTTTTTCTTTTAATGTTTTTATAAGGATCAATTCGAATAAGATAGAAGAATGAGGATGCCTTGAAGATAATTGCATGGTAGTGCCTCGTGTTACAGTAATTCAGGAAAAAGAATGTGTTTGGTATTGCGGTAGCTGTTGTGGTTGTGGTTTGAAAAAAGTTGTTTTGTAAAAAGTACTTTTAGTTGAGGTTGGTTTGAAAAAATAGATGTTTGGTTAAAACTGTGGTTAAAATTAAGGTCGAAGAAAAAGTAGTTTTAATGTGTTTGGTTAAGAATGCTTTTGAAATTGAGGTTATAAAATAATTTTAAAAAATATATATTAATATTGATGGTTTTTAATTTAAATTTTATGGATTTAACTATTGCTATTACATAATGAAATAAATCATACTTAAAAAAATTACTTTAACAAAAAATTATCTACAATTCCATTACGTATAAAATTCATCCGACAAGAACTATAAAATTAGATAAAATATTATCAAGAATAAAATTAAGATTACACTACGAGTAAATTTAATTCACCTTAAACTAATTTTTAAAAAAAAAACAAAAAAAAAATTGTTGTTCACGTGAAATAGCACGAGTGAAATTAATTAACTACATTGGTATTAAAAAAAAAAAAAAACCTGTGGCATGCTCCACTGTTCACTGAACAGTGCATGCCTCCACTGTTTCAAAAACAAAAAAACTGCAGGCATGCTCCACTGTTCACTGAACAGTGGAGCTGCCATGCAAAAAGCAGCCATTTGCTACTTTTAATTTTCCTGCGGCGAGAACACAATAAATGGAGGGACCCACGCACAGTAAATAGCTTTTTTTATTTAACCAAACACTCAGTCATTGCGTTTCTTCAGAAACGCAACCTCCACCTCGTAGCCAAACGGGCTCAAAGAGGAACAAGGGCTCGACATTAGAGAATAAAGATGGCTGCTTTGGGAGGCACGAATAGAAAATTTATTTTTTAAATTTAACTGATAAAGTAAATTTAGTGTCGAATACATAAAAATAATCCGACATTAACTTTCGGTATTTTTAAAAAAAATACTAAAAACTTGTTTTTTTATATTTTAAAATTATTTTAAAAAAAATTTAATTTTTTTATTTTTTTTAACTTGAAATTAATAGTTTTGTAATGTTTTTAGATGATTTTGATTTGATAATATCAAAAATAATTTTTAAAAAATAAAAACAAATATTTTAATATATTTTAAATAATAAAATATTTTAAAAAATAACAAATCAATATATACACCACAAAGCTTTATGAATACAAACATGTACTCAAATGCAAGGGAAAGAATAAAAATAAGGTGAAAGAATGGTGGATCCACCTTTGATTGTTCCTAAAAAATTAACTTTTATGAAACAATAAATTCTCTAATACTTAAATCAATAGATATTTTAAAGAAATAATGTGCAAGAGAATTGAGGCAAATATATTTATAAACCTTGGTGATATCAATTCACCTGAAGGTAAAAAGATCTGTATAATAGTTGATTGATATAAACTTTGGTTTCCATTGATTGTAATGCCTTATATTGTCATTGATGAAGAGAATGGTGAATATTAATAACTCATTATCTAGAAATAGCCATTGGTTAAGAAATGAGGTACTTGATTGCATAGAATATAGTGTGTGTTTGCACCATCAACTATTAGCTAGAAAATTTAGTGCCAACTTATATAAAAGTTGATGCTTGCAAAGAATCTGTTAGTAAAAGCATAAAAAAGTTTGTGTGTGTGGACGGTGCACAACGCCGCGTTCTAACTTCTTATAAATTGAAAAAAAAAATAACATTAAGGTGTGTGTCAATAATTGAGGATTTTGCATTGTGTTGGGCGAGTACTTTCAGAATGAAATTAAAAGAAAAAAGACGACACATCATGAAAACTGTATAATATAACCCTGACCCAAATAACATGGGGTGAAGACCATATTGTTTCGGCCGAGCCTAGACAACTTGAGGCTATTTTTTTTCATGAAAAATATCGTGCATAATCAATTGCCCCCGGTCTTTTAAGCACATGTGTCTGAAAGACTTAACAAGTAAAAATGGAGAAATAAAACACTTATAGTACAAATATTGTTGTGGCTTTGTATGTGTTAAAATGTTACCTTTTTGTGTGTTGTGAGCATGTTTGCATGGGGGTTCTCCTCGTAACTTTGTCAATGTTGGTCATGAAGACATAAAGAATGATCTTTGATCATTTTAGAGATAAATATTTGTAGCGACTTGGAGAAGGATTTGCAATCTTCTCAGAGACATTAAAGACACATATGGAGATTAAATAGATACATATTTGAAGATATAGAGATCTCACCTCGAAGATTTTCATAGAGATATAAAGACCTAGCATGACAACTTTAATGTAGACATGTTTGAAGATATGAAGATCTCATCGTGTATATTTTCATAAAGATACATCAAGGAGATTTTAGTGGAGATTTTTGTTAGAGACAATGGATATATAGAGAAAAATTATTGCTTTTAAAATAAAATTTTAAAATATAGATATACAATTATTAGAGACAATTTAAATATTATATGATCTCAGATGGATCATTTAGTGTGTAGACTTTCTTCCTTTAATACTTAGATTTTTTTTAATCAAAAACTGATAAAGTTTACCTCTAGGTTATTATTCTTTTGATCTTTTTTTTTTTTTTGAGAACATGGCATGTCCATGTTTGTAGTGAAAAAGACAGAACTTATTAGGGCTTCTTGTATTCATGCTACTTTCATGGGATAAGAATATTACACGAATTTTTTTTTTATATATAACAACTATCACCTAAGTTTGTGTGGTGGTCAAAATGGTAGTCAGGAGCTTGAAAAACATAAGATGATGACTGATGTTTCTCTTGGTGCTTTTTTTAAATGCTTTAGTTGGAGACTATTAATGTTAGGGAGATTTTTCTTATGAGTGAAAACAATGATATTCTTATCTAGTTATACTCGCTTCTTCTACCCTAATATAATTTCTTATTGCCTATTTAATACTAAGGAGATTTAAATTAGTGACAATGTACAACATTTTCTATAAGAAGTAGTTGTATACTCTACTAATCAGAACTTCTATGGCGATGGGTTCAATGAGGCTTTCCATATTAAACATTTTCTTTTTAAACCTTTGAAGATAAATCTTAGTGTGTAGGTCATCTAAACCCTTTAAACATCATTTAAGCTTAAACAATCATTTTTTTCACAAGCCTAAACCACAACTAGCATTACATGCCTTTAAAAATCATTTATAATCAAAAACCAGAATTCTAGGAAGGATAAGCAATGATCTCAAACAATATAGAGAATTTCTTAAAAGTAAATCATGATTTCTTAAGATTTTATCATAATGCTAAAATAGGTGGCAAACCCTTCAATGCATACTTTTTTTTTAAAAAAAAAATCAACACGCATCAAAGTATGCTAAAGTAGGCTACCAAACTTAAACACCTTCTGAGAAAAATTACAACACCTTAACAAACATCATAATATTCTTAGGTGTCAACCATTCATAACCCTAATTGAAAGATAAATGTCGAATGACAAAGCATGAAAACCTGAAGAATAAGTGGTTTTCAAAATTATTTACAAAGATGATAATGATGCATGAGAATCTTAAGTGGTTCATCAGGGAAACAAGTGGTCAAATTTATCTTGAGGGCATTTTGGTTAATAATGACAACAACATGGTTATCTAAAAGGTTGAATAATAATGATAAATATTGAGCTACTTCAACTAGAGGGGATGCTATTTATAGCCAAATCAGCTAGAGAGCTATTCTATAAGAAGAATAAGTTTATTGAAATCAAATGGTGGCAATATGGCTTAAAATAATCCATAATAGTGGATGATTTGGTGAACTCTCTCAACTTTTGAGAGTAACACCACACTTAAGGAACATAGTTCAATTAGAGGGCATCTTTATGAATGGATAATTTTCCTTTTTGAAAGATGATCATGATACCTGAAAAAAAAATGATGTTACATGAGTGATTTTTTTTATAATTACTGAAAGGGCTTACAGAGGCAGAATAATTGAAGGCGATTCAAAATAAATCTTGGCAATAAAGACTTGATGAACTCTTTTAGAAAATGAGAAAATAGAGCTTTGATTCCCGTTAAGGCAAACAACAAACACCATACTTGGAGGCACCGTTAAAAAAAAAGAAAAAAAAAGAAGGGAATGATCCATGGCATAAGATCCAAGTTGCCCAAAAAAATGGTAATTAGACATATTAATCACATGGGTAAAATTTGAATGGGCTGAAAAGTCAACTAACCAAAAATACTTATCTTGGAAGTTACAAACCTTATTCATCAAGCATGAGAGATATTGTAAAGTAAAAAAATGGCTTCTATTTCAAACTAGGAAAGAATGCATATATATTATCTACCCCTAAATCTCTGTATAAATGCTTTTGTAAAACTCTCACAAATAAAAAATTCCTAATGGGGTAAACAAGAATTCAACAAGGACCATACTGATTCAATACAAAAATCCAGCTTTGGGAGCATAGATATCTCAAGATAATGTTTCAACATTTTCAGAGCTAAGAGGCAAGTCACCTTTAAATGAAAGGATGTTTAGACATTTTGAAAAAAACTCCATGTTTTTCATAAATAGGTGGGTCGCTTGGTAGAATAACAATATCTTTAAAAAAAAAATGAAAGTTTTTTCATAAATAGATAGGTCGCCTAGAAAAATGAGATAATTTTAAAAATCTTTGATTTTTTTACAAACGGGTAAGTCACTTGGAAGAATGAAACCATTTTTAACAATGTCATCAGGGGCCCATTAAAAAACCAAATGTACTAAGGGGCCCATTAAAAAATTAAGTTTGAAATGTAATTTTTATGCAGAATTTTTTACATATATTTTTAACTGAATTTCGTAAAACTTTGTTTGTTTTTGTGTTTCAAAAATGCTTTTGAAAAAAAATAAAAAATTTAATTTTTTTATTTGCTTCAAATTAATATATTTTTAGTGTTTTCATATCATTTTGATGCGCTAATATCAAAAATATATTTTTTAAATTATTTTAAGGTATTTTCAAATAAAAAAGTACTATAAAAAACAATCTCAACCACACTTTCACCAAACAATTTATACATGTTTTTTATTACACATAAACTTCAACCATATTTTTTAACAAATACATATCTAAATCACCCCACTCTAATCATACTTTTTTAAAACTTACTTTTTTTTAAACTACAACTACAAAAACAACCTATAAAACACCCTACTCTAAGAACAACATGCATCTCATATTCAAAACTAGCAAGGCATCTCTTATGTTGTGCTGCCTGCCAGACTAAAGTTTCCCATAGTACAGGCTAAGAATCAGTGTGGCCATTTTGATCTCTTGTTACGTGGCTTGAGAAAAAAAGAACAAAAACATAGACTAAGGTTTGCATTTGCAAGCAACCTTGGAATCCCGAGCCAAGTAATTTGCGAACTTCCAGCATAATTTAATATATCTTTGCCTTAAACAGTCGCAAATAGAGACTCAAACCAGACAACAGTTTTTTTTGCCTTCCTTTAGATTCAAACTCCAAGTTCCTAAATAGGCAAATAGTTTTTTTTTTTTCCAGGCAAACAAATCTCCAGCGCTACTGCAAATTCGGTACAGCTACGTCTCAAGAAAAGCAGCAGTCCCCAAACGCTAAAAATCTTTCTTGAGCTTGTTTAACCGTATAATATTGTTTTTTAAATAATATTTTATATTAAAATATATGTTAATAAATTTTTTTTAATTATTTTTAATATCATCAAATCAAAATAATCTGAAAAATATTAAAAACATATTAATTTAAAGTTAATAATTTTTTAAAAAAATTTTTTAAAATATTTTTTTTTAAAAAAAACAAACAACCCGCTAATCAAATTGCAACAGTTGTGTGCAAGTTGAAAAGAACAAAAAATAAATGACGAAAAGAGTGCTGCCAAGAGCACATTCCTGGTGTTTATGCTTTGAAATGCAAATGCCACTGTGACAAGGGACTTTGTTCGCAGCAAAACCAAGATTGATATGCACGATCCAATGAAGGAGCCATTAGCAAGAGCCAGGCCAACAGTCGTAAAATGGTTGGTATGAAAAATGTGAAAGTTTAATATAAAACACTAAAGATAGACCCTTTCTAAAACTGGAATTAAAAGATAGAAACCAAAATAAAAAACCTATATGAAAAACCGACCAGAAGTATTGGCTGGTGAGTATTATGGCTGCTTCTGATCACATGTATCACGCCTTGCTAATGGACAATACTGACAAATGTTTGGCTTAGGCTTCTTTCATAAACAAGGGTAATGAAGTTAACCAAAGACAATACTGTATATAAGATGACCTTTCTCTTCCACAGAAACACCGGTACTATCACCAAACATGTATACATCTTGCCAAACATGGAAGGATAAGGTGCACAGATGATGACTCGAGATGAAATGCAAGTTAAACAGCAAACTTCTTACTTGAATATATTCTCCAATGTCTGCCATCCAAAAGACCAACAAAGACGAGGCTAGAGATATGTCGAAAAATTTTCTAAGAAATAAAACACACTCGTATCATTTCCAGTCTTCCTTTGATTGAAATCAGGAACACATGATAAAAAAAAGACAAAGTCTATGGACATCAGAAAGTGATCTTGACTTGTGACAAGTTAACCTGTCATCATTTTATTTCCTCTTGGTTTCTCAAAAAGAAGGCAAACATTAATAGAAAAGAAAAGGATGCAATTACATAACCATTATCAAAGTACAACAATATACCAAAGTAGAAAACTCAATTAAAAGAAATGAACACAATATATGCACGGAGTCATAATAACAGACCTAAAACTATATATTGGAATGGAAACTCAAATTAATAGTAGGGTGAGATTAAGATAGATTGTAGAATATAAATGTTAGCTCAAACCAACATTTCAAAAATGTTATTTCCACCAGTAGTTTGATGAAGAATTTTGAGAAGGGTTGAGCCAACATGAAAAACCGACACAAAAATATCAAACATAGTAAAAGTAAGCCAACAGGTTTTGGATTTTCTTTCTCATCGTTAAACAGTATTAACAAGGACATTGATTTTCACACCAGGATAAATTACGAAATGTCTCCATCGATCGATATCATGAAATAAATGATGGCAAGAATGTTGTAAATGTGCAGAGTAAAACATCATAGTGACATTAAACTTCGAAGGTCACCATTTGTTCAGCCCCAGACTGCAGACTTCCAGATGACACAATTATGGCCAAATCGTTATCCATTCAATTACAGATCTCAAGGATGACTAATGACTCGGCTAACCTATGACTTGCAAGTTATAAAAAAATTGGAAGAAGGCTAGGAGGAAAGATGTTATTAACAGGGAATAAAGATGATCATGAAAAATAAAAGCTTACCCTTGCAAGAAAACCATTCACTTTCTGCAGAAAGGAAAATGAAATGATAGGGACAAATTCTCTTGACAGAATGGAAACTATGATAGCAGTTAGCGTTGATAAAAAAAAACATTTCATATCTTCTCAAAATTGCAACCAAAAGATACAATATTTAAGGGGAAACTGTCATAGTTTCAGATATGTTGATCGAATCAATATATAGAATTTCCATTTCTTGCTGCATGCCTATGAGTACATCAGACCTTGACTCCAACCATGACATGTTTGGCAATGTGGTAGCGGTTGTTTTTTAAATAATTTTTCGTGCCGAAATACATGTCAATGATGTTTTTTCATTTTTTACAAATCATTTTTGATATCAGCACATCAAAACGATCCAAAACATTCAAACTGTATTAAATTTTAACAAAAATAAAAAATAATTTTTTTTTGAATTTTGTGGGAACACGGTTTCAACCGCATTCCCAAACGCACTCTAATCTACTGTAATGCTGAATTCTAATTCAGCCTCTCATGCAAAGGGACATCAGAGACCACTTAACAAACTGGCCATCACACAATAGAAGACATGAGAACATTTGATTATCACCTAGAAGTTTCAGTAGAATTTCCACATGTCGTCATCATCATCATATTTATATGTTGAATGTCAAATGCAGTTACAATGAACTAATCACAGAAAAAGATCATTTCACTGAATTAAGAAAAAGTAGACCATTACCCTCAAGCTTGAGCACCAATCTCTTTATCTTCCACATCTTTTGTCACCCCATTTGCCTCTGTATTCTCAGCATTCTCCTCAGGAGGCTGAGCTTGTTCCTCCTCAGGCAAAGGCTCCTCCACATAATCATTCTCAAAAGCATCAGCTGGAACCTCATAAATCCTCACTTGTGGTTTAGATGGGTCTTTCACCAGCACATACTTACCCTCATTCAATTTCATACACAAGTCAACAATACTCTTCACAATACCCCACATATTGGAGGTATTCAAATTAATCTGAGAAGCAAAGTCCCTAGGCTTATATCCAACAACAGCCAAAATCACATGATTGAAATGATCCCTTGGATGAACCCTAGAAACATATCCTAACTTCATCATATCTGCATTAGCCAACAAAGCTTGAGCAGTCCATTTAACCAATTTATTCGATTTATTCTTCAATTCGGTAGCCAAAACAGCACCCCTTTGAGTCTCCAACTTCTGCCTCCAATCAACACCAGAATACTTAGGATCAAACTCATTAAGAGCATTCAACGTCAAAAACGACCTTTGCTTATTAACCTCAACAACACTCTGCACCTCACACCTTGCAACAAGATACATGTCATCATCCAACTTCCACCTCCTATACCTATAAGCCACAGATGCAACCTCCTCCCCTTCATTGGCAAAGGGGTTAGGCTCATCAAACGAAACCTTATTCCCATCCCTAAGCAAAACTTGCTGCGAGAAGTTCTGATTAATATAAGCAGCCTCCACACTCAATGAATATGCCGAATTTATATCATCCTTGGCCTCCGGTAAAGGCTCCTGTGACGTCTCATGAACAGACAACAAATCAAGCTGAGACCCATCTCTTTTATCAAAAAACAACTTATTTCCTACCCTTTGAACCACGATATCCCACGAATAAACAGACCGGGTTGCACACATTATTGTAGCTAAAATATTGTCAGTAGCAAAAACAGTAGCTTTATCTTCATTAGCTAATCTTCTAATAACAGGATCATCAGTAGTAGTTACCTTAAAGAAATTCCTATTCTTAAACCTTTCCAATCTCCGTTCCGCCTTCGGGGTAATTCTATCAAAACTCTTATCGTAAAACTCTAGCCCACCACATAAAATCATATCCTCCGGTTCTGAGACTGAGAAGGACAGTTTCGTAAATGTGCTAAACGGAATCCGATCAAGCATATTCCATTCCGGCTGGATTTCCACAGAATTCTTAAACACAGCGGCTTCCCTACGTTGCTGATTCTGGTTGGGCCGGTTAAGATAATAAAGTCGATCCCTACGTGCCCTCTCTTTCTCCGCCTCCCGCTTCTTTGCCTCTACTTCCTCATCGCGACGTTGCGGGAGCTGCTGGTCAAACCGCCACTTGGGTCCAAACTTCGGCCTTGGAGGTGGCTTCCTGTCAACGAGACGAAAAGTGGAGTCGTTGTCAGCGGCAGAGGGGAAGGAATCATCGGCAGTGAAGTCGAAGACGGAGTCGGATGCAGCTCTTTTGCGACCACCACCACCGCCTTGACCGGAGCCTGGGTTAAGAATGCGAGTGAAATCAGCAATTCGGCCGAGCTTTTCGGAGCGAGAGAAGGGAGCGTAGGGGACGTTGAGAGGGAGTGTGGAGGTGGTGGTTGGGGTGACAGTGGCGCCCGGCGGACCCCAGCCTTCGGGATTGAAATGTACGGCACATACTTCGAAGCCGTCTACCATTGGAATGGAATTTGGAGGTTATGAGGTTGATTTGAGTGATCTGAAAGCGGACCCCAGACGATGGGTTTTTTATTGGAGGTTGAAGAAACCCTGGTTGTAAGGTTTTGACCTTTTGACTTTTGAGTGAAGGTTAACTGCGAATTAGGATACTTGGCCTGGGCTGTTGAGTGAGTATAATATGGAATTTTTAATGTATGCTATATATATAATTTTAATTAAAAAAAGTTATCAAATATTATAATTATGATTATAGTGCTTTTAAGTTACGAACTATAAAAAAAATTATTTATTATATCACAATAATTTATTTATTTTATCACCAAGTAAACTAACTAATCATCCTACAATTTTATTTTTTATTAGTATTTAGGATATAATTACAATATAAAAAGTATGATATTCCCTTTAAAATAAAGATAAATATCATTCACTTAATAATAAATAAGATATTATGAAATATTAAGATGATTCATTTAGTATATTGTAAAACAATATATAATCTCTTCTTAATTTTGATAATTACTATATAATTAGTTAATTATACTTTTAGTAAATAAATTTCTTTGTTACCTTAGAGAAGCAAAAGGTATTATTTAAAATCATAAATAAATCATCTTTAATCGATTATGAACTCATAAATATTTATACTTATTACATCATAAATATTATTTAATTTATTTTATAAATTTTAAAGTACTAAAATTACAATTACTTCAAATAATTATAGTAAGCTCCCTTAGAGTGAGAATATAGTTAAAAAAAAAAACGAAAAAAATCAGTTTAGACTAAAGAGGAATTATAAACAAGATTTATACAAAATAAGAAATTGAATCGTAAAGAAGAATTGGCTATAGTATCGCTAGGGGTATCTAAAATCATGGCAGGGTATTTTTCACAATTGATGTGGTATTATAATTATTAATAAATAATTATATTTTATTTGTTTTTATATTTTAAAAGTATTTTAAAAAAAATTAAAATTTTTTTGTTTTAAATTAATATATTTTTAATGTTTTTAAATTATTTTATTACACTGATATCAAAAATAAATTTTTTTAAAAAAATATATTATTTAATATTTTTACATGAAAAAATTGCATGAAATTACATGACTTCGATGCCTATAATGGTAGACTATTTATCTTCTATTGGGCTATTGCTCCAAATTTGGTCATGTAGTTGTTGGAAAGTCAAGGAAGGGCAAATTACCATAACAATTTATTTTTAATTTATTTTTATTTAAAAAATAGTATAAAAACCCATATAAATCTCCCACAACCCCATACACTTAAAATCACTAAAAAAAATATAAAACTAATTGAATTTAAAAAACCAAAACTAAACCTGATTTGTACTATGTTTGAAGGGAAAATTTATATTTAATGAATTCTTGAGAAAATAAATTTATTGACATAATTTTATTTTTTGACAAATCATCTATATTTTCTTTTAAATTGGGTAAACTAGCCTAACTTATAACATAGTTCAATACTTTGATCGTATTTAATAATCTTATTTTTTGAAATTTATTTTTTTATTTAATTAAATTATTATAAAAATAGATATTTACAAGAAAGATAATGAATAATATCATATAAAAAACATGCATTTTTTGTGGGAATTATCTTTTCTAATCCATTTGATTTGTTTTTGTTTTAACAATAATTATTCTTATTAGTAACATAACTAATTGAATAAAAAGCAACAACAATAAAAACAAATCAGAAAAACTATAATAATTTGAAATAAAAAGAAAAAAACATATATTTTAATAAAAATCTAAGTTTTCTTTATTCACACACTTTTATTTTTCAATGAAAACATTTTTTTTTTAATGAAGAGTTTTTCTTAAGCAAAAGCTCCTTATGATCATAAAATCAAGCTTCAATTACAAAATAAAAAAATATGAATCAATCATTTCTCATCAACTATATGAAAACATTATGAACAATATATTTTAAAAAATTATATAAAATAAACTATTAAAAAATCAAGAAAATAAATATTTTATTATCATTCAATATTAATAAAAAAAACTTATTTTAAATTTGTTTCTTATTAGACCAATACATAATTATTCATAAAGAGATCCATAATATCATCTTAACAAATTCCAAATATTTTTAAAAACAACCGTATTTTTTTTTCACCAAGAGCATATATTTAATAAAAGGAAACTATAATTAAAATAAAAATTTGTTAAAAATTTCAACCATTTGAAATAAAGTAGAAAAAACATGTTTTCAATCTAAACTTCATTTCTTTATTAATATATCTCCGGTAGTTTCAACAAAAGCATATTTTTTAATTGTAAATATTATTTTTTAAAAACAAAAAAAACTATCATGAACTTAATAATAAGTTTTAAAAAATATTAAAATAATATGTCTATATTTTCTATGTGATTGAAGGAAATAAAATATATTAAGAAATGCAATAAAATCATGTAAAAAAATCTATTAAAAACAAAAATTTCATTTTTATTGAATATTCATGAGAAATGATTTATTTATTTATTTATTTATTGTATATTCCGTGCATAATAATTGAAAAGGAAATTCTTAACATTCCTATAAAAACATATAATATTATTTAAAAACCACGATAAAATTAAATAATAATTGAAATATCATGTGAAGTATTTCTTTATAGTGCATTTCAATCAAAACTAAAAAAAATATATAAAAAGGAACCAAGAGCTTTGGCCAAATAAATGAGGCTCATGCGCTTGACTTAGTAGAAAAATGACCTAGTGTATGTGCTTGTAAGGCTAGGTCTGCGTGCCTAACCCTATTTATTATTATTAATACTTAAGGGGTTGGCAAGATGTTTGTTAGCTCAAAAGTTTCTAATACCTATGGTTTAATAATTTTGATGATAATAATAGTTTATTGTGAGGATTTTTCTATTATATCAAATGGAGCAAAATTAATTATTTGGATGCAAATTTAACTTGAAGATTTCTAAGTTATTTATTAAGTAATCAAGTCTTTATAAAATTTAATTTGGCATCATAAAAATAATTTTTCATCAAAAAATAATTTTATTGTCAAATTATACATAGTGAAAAAAAATCCATGAGAAAATATTTTATCAATATAGGGGTATTATTATTCGAATTCTTTTTAAATGAATATCATAAACTTGATCAAATGATTTCTTGTATTTTGATTACACTAAAAGTTTTTGTTCATTTTTAACAAGTGATAAAATAGTAATTTAAAAGAGTTGTACTTAATTTATTTTATACTTCAAAATTAACTTATTTTAAATTTAATGTTTAACTTGTTTTACACTCAAAACAAGGCACTTATCTGTTTCTAATATAATGAAAGGATATATTAAAATTTCAAAATATTGTACTCCAATTTTAAATGGGTGAGTAATGACTAAATGCTTTTTTTTTCTATAAATACCACCTATTCACTTTATGTTAAACTAACTTGATTGTTGCAAATTCTTTAATTTAAAATACTTTTATTTTTCTTATAATCATTTTAAAGCTTTAAACTTTATTTGCATCGAATCTCTCTTCCACATTCTTGAACTAAATTACATTTTCATAAAGACTTGAGTTAAATTTATTGTAATTTTTTTTATTGTAAGGTGTGAAAAAATCCATGTAAAAGATATATATATTGTGAAAATATAAGTTACAGTTAAACTAATTAGGGAAAGATTTGGTTATGAGGTTAAGTTCTTATCCTTGAAAAAATTATGAGTGAAAGATTTTTTGATCTTTAACTCACAAAATAGATTATTGTATTAGTATGATCTCACCCACAAAAGAACTTGAGATATTAATGAATACTTGAACAGTGGTTTAAGGAGTGGAGTAGATAATTTTATGAATTGCTATAGATTTGGTATCTTTCTTTTAATCTCTATTTTATTTACTTTGTGCAACTTTATATTGAATATTTGTCCTAACAATTTAAAGTGTTAAATGATTAAATTTCTTAAAGTATCATATGTTTAACTTAGCACTTAATTTAGTCATTTTAAGTGCTTTTAAGACTTTCAATGTCATTCACCCTATCCTTTTTTTTCCTTAAACAATAATGGAGATGGTTCAAGTAGCGACACATCATTTGCTTGACCAGATGGCTAAGTTTTTTGGACCAAAAAATTATTTGTTAATCTATTTTCAACTAAAAAAATCTAATAAATATTCTTAAAATCTCAATAAACAAATTTATCAACTTAAAACACCTTTAAATTGATCCAAAAAATACAAAAGTAGAGCAAAAACAATCATTTCATAACTCTATTTATTTTTCTAGCGAGATGAAGGCTCAAAAACACCTTAATAAAACTCATCTCATCAAATAAAAGTCATTGACACTACTAATAACTTTCTCTTTCTTTAGCCATTTTTCGACAGCATTCTTTTTTATCTCTCAAACTCGAAGACTGAAAATGAATAAAATAAAGTTTTGAGTCAAAACTAGAATTTTAAAATTTAAAGGGACTATAAAAAAAGCAAAAGGAAAATAGGTGGACCAAAAAGTGTGCTTTTGAGCAAATTTAAAATTGACCAAGCAGTTTTTTTCTTTTTTAATTGGTCATTTATCTTTTAATTGTATTTTTTTACTACAATTTCAAACTACATCTCATTAATCTCTAATCAAGTTTTAAAATATAATAAAAGCTTTAAATCTCTAGAAACAAGAAGATAAGATACTAACAACCCACAAAACACCCTAAACAACTCGTAAAAGGATACAATTAAAGAAAAAAAAGTTCAATGCATGTCCAAATTAAAAAAAAAATTATAATTTATAGTAAAAGCTGAGGGCACGATTATATATATACGTCAATTTTGCTTGATCTTTACAGTTTTCTTTGTAATAAGTTTGGGCTCGTTGACCAAGTTAAATAGAGGAAAAGAAGAGAACATAATTTTATATAATATTTTTTGTATTTTAGGTTTTGTTTGGTTTGGGTTAAAAATAAAAGGTTAAGCTATAAGTGTAGTCTTAATCAGGGAAGAAGAGGGATAACGAAAACTAGTGTATTCTGTGTGTAAAAACAATTTATGTGAAGAAATTAGCCAGGTGGTCCATTGAGTCGAGTGAATTCGACATGCGTTATCAACTAAGACTCGAGTTTACACAATAACCATAGGGCTATAGGGCCATCGACCTTCCAGGTGATGAATGTAAAATTGACCAAGTCTGGAAGTAAAAATGGTCAATAATCTAAAGGGAATATGGTCGATCAATATGGTGTCAAAAGAAGGCAACCCAAAGAAATGAACGTGAAAAGTTCGGAGAGAGTTGAGCGATGGTGAAATGGTAGGCTTTCAAGAAATCGATCAATAATAGACGTTAAGGGAATCAAAGAACACCTTCAAGGGCTTCTTTGCATGGAGTAATCACACCACTCTAAGAATTATTGGGCAGATAACATTTAGAGTTTGAGGCGATTGAGTGATATTTGATGAGACATGAAAATAAAGCTCTTAAAACTTGCACAACTATGGCAGAAAGATCGGATTGGAGAACATGCATTTGAATTTAAAAAGCAAAGAATTAAATTGATTTTTTTAATATGATATTAGGGTCTTAATAAATAATATATTAATAAAAAATATATAGGTAGGATTGTAAGTTTTTTTCTCTACCGAAGCCCACAAACAGCTCAATTAGTTTCGAGGTTAAGATTTCAATACTCATAATATTTGATCCAATATGTACAGTTTTTTTTTTTCTGGCACAGATATACCAAGCAATGAGGCTCAAGATCTCCATGTAGATGGCAAAACAGCAGTTCTGAATCCAAAACAAAATAAAACGTTAAGCTGTTCTTAATTAATAGGTGGCCAGCCAGGCAGCCAGTCTAGAGAGATGGTTTTCCGTGTGAACATAGAAAATTCAGAGCTTCTTATTGAGAATTTTAAAGTTAAAGCGACCGACCATTATTTATCTAATTTATTAATATGAATATTTAAATTAATTTGTGTATATTTTAATTAATTTTATTGATTTTAAAATTAATAATTATATAAATTTTAAGTAATACTAAAATTTATAAAACTCAAACTAATAATTTTTAAAAAATAAATCTAAAATATAACTAGTTAAACTATACCGTTAAAATTACAAAACCATTTATATGACATAGATGATGCTATAATATACACATCTCAATCGTCACCCTGATGACGTAAAACATTGAATCAATTGGTCTTCCGCTAAGTGTCTTTTTAGGAGAGACATGTTTTTCACGACCTAAATAATTATTGCAAATGCTGTTTCTATTCAACAAACGCCTCAGAAAATATTATATTTACGAAGAAAAGAATCCAAGCTCCCTGCCCCACTTTATTTACCAGAAGACTGAGAATATTATGTTTGCGAAGAAAAGAATCCAAGCTACCTGCCACCCCTTTATTTATTAAAACACTGAGATTCCTCTGATTTGTTCCCTTCCTGGAAGGGTTTCAATAATTAATTTATTCCATAATATTGACTTGAAATATAATGACAGAATTCTCATCGTCCTCGTGAGGTTTGCGAGGTTACTGTTCAGAATATAAGTCGGGTTTCTTATTAACACAGAGTTGACATCAGATCTTATGGAACAACCATTCTCATTCTCATGTTTGCTTGCTTATGGAGAAGGAAGAAGATAAAAACTAAGGGTTTGGAAATTAAGCTCTTATTGTTTGAATATTTTGAATGCCTGCTGCTGCAATAGAATGACTGAAGTATAACTTCTTGCAAGTAGTTTTCATTGTTAGTACCAAGTCTTTGAGCAACACTAACATATAAATGGCTTCCAAGTATTGTACAGAAAGGCCATTTGCTGCTTTGAAGGCAAATGAGAACGAAGAAAGGCCGGTAATCTGCAGAATTACCCATTTTTTGATTTAGCCATTAATTATATCTGCTAGCAGTTGCATTCTTTTAAGTATTACTATGCATTGATATTATGTGATGATTTCTGGGCCAGCCACCTGATGGGCAAGATATTGCTGTCAAAAGATTATCGAATAGTTCAGGACAAGGAATACAAGGCTTTCAACACAGGAATCTTGTGAAACTTCTTGGATTTTGTGTTGAGGGAGAAGAACAAGAGTTGGTTTATGAATACTTTCCTAACAAAAGCCTGGACTTGTTTATTTTTTGTAGAACTTATAGCCTCCTGCAAGGCTTTATACTGCTTTTTCACCATTGAGTTGAAAATATATATACCACTCTATGAATGACACAACGTCACAAAGATGCTCCAAAATCTGCCTAGATACAAGAAGAAGATCACTATTGGATTGGAACAGACGCTTTGATATTATCCCAGGGATTGCTCGTGGGATTTTGTATCTGCACCATGACTCTAGATTGATCAATTTTTTTTCTAGCAGTCGATCTGCTTGAGTTTCGATGGTGTACTAGATTAATATACAGTGTAGATGTATCTAATCTATATATCAATTAGTTCTATCCAACATGAAAAGCCCAGATTGATAGCTAGGAACAAGAACTATAAATCTTAAATATATTGCTAAGATGCGTTTGGACATGCATAAGCAAGTCTTCTGGCTAGGAAAACACACTCTCTCTCTCTCTCTCTCACACACACATACATGTAAACATAATTGGTAATATTACTTCTGTTGTACAAGTAATGAGGTCTCCCTGTGTTCTTCAACTTAAGCCAGCAAATCTCACGGTACACTTTAAAACGCATTATCATCTTGGACAAACTTGTTTAGCCTCTGAGATATCCTTGCAACTCCATTACTGGGGGCAGAATCTCCAACCTGAACAATTCATTTAAAAGGAATGATAAGGTTCAAGAAAAACTCCAGAATTTAAAGATAATATAAACTCACAATAATATTCTTCAATAATCACAGAATTAACATAAATTTCAGTAAAATTAATTAGAAACTGTCACCTAGCTGCTACTACCACCTTAGAATGTATTGTATGGAATACAGTATCTTCCACAACAGAGAAACTGGCATTAATAATCTCCGCTCCTTCTTCATGAAGCACACGAATGGTCTCATTGAACATGAACTGACTATCCAGGCCAGTTATCAAAACAACCTCTAAAGTGGAACCCGTTTCGCGAACCTCAATTTGTGGTGATCTTAGCCCAGTAGTTGTTCCATTACAACTACTCATGCTTGCATAATTTGTCCTTTCCGTTCCCATTAAATTGTCTTTCTTTTCCTTCATCCTCTCCAAGTTAGTCTGCAGCCTTTTTATGTAACTTGCAGCCTCATCTAGTTGATCAGGCAGCGACAGTACTGGTTCCTGCGACCACCATAAAAAGAGAGAAGAGAGAAAAACACAAAACAGAAGCAAAGATCAGAGAAAGATCGTCACAAAAAGGGCTTTCATGTTAATTAGGCAATGTACAGCAATAACGTGAGAACAATATTGAGAGAGGGATGGAAACCCTTGAGCTTTGATGTGGTACAAGAGAATTGAGCTGGGAGTAGAGTGTCTTCATTTGAATTCTTCTGTTTCTTTCTATGGTTTTTCTGTCAGTTCTTGATGAGCTAGGGTTGTTCTCCATTAATGTACTTGCAGCTGCAGTAGCTAGTACCCACCTCCAAAAAAAAAAAAAAAGAAGAAGACTGCACCACTATACAGATATGGATCTATCTACCGTGTAATTAGAGATGCTAGCTTGTCGTTGTTTAATTGGATCAAGCGGGCTTTTATGATACATACTAGAAAGCAAAGGTAAAAAAGCAAAATATATAGCAATATGATGGTGGGGCTATTCTGAAAAGTTTAGTGAATTCAGAGATAGCAATGGTGGGGCTGCTTTGATTTCCATACATACGGGGGTCTCCATGAATGACGCGACGTCTTTTCGCCCTGTATCAATTCCGGCTATATATATACAACCATATTATAACACATTTTAATAAATTTAGTCTCTTTGATTAACATTTGGTGCTGTAACATTAATTCTGTCATGGCTTGGTGTGAAACCTTTGACTCTGAATTTTCATGGATTCCTCTAGAACCGTCCGTGTTCATTGAATATGTTTCAGTTTGGTGCTATTTTGTTTCAAACAGGGATTGATTATTTTTTTAAAAAAATTATTATTTTTTTATAATTCTAGATATTTTAATGTATTCATATTAAAAGTAATTTTTTAAAAAAATATATTATTTTAATATATTTTTAAGTAAAAAAAAATTTTAAAAATAATTATTACCATATTTTTAAATACCTTTTAATTGATCAGCTACCTAACCAATACCTAAAATTAAATTTGGTAAGTATTTTGATAATTTTTTGTTTTTATCTAGGTTTTAATTAATGACATGTGTTTTCTTCTCTTCTAACGCACTTTGAGGTTAAATTCTCATTTATGTTAATAATAACTATAAACTCTCCTACACACGCGCGCTCGTGAAGCTTGTAATTAATATTTACCCTGACATGATTTATGAATAAACACATGCTAATTCCTACTATCTTATGCTAAAATTAATTTTTTTATATATAAATAAGAGAGTTATCAAAATTCAATTTAAAACGTTGGAACGCTATTGGTCAAAACCCATTCCATGCAAAACACGTATTCCGTGAAACTTATAATATTACTTTAAACATAATCATATTTTATGAGAACATGAACTATACTCATAATTCACACCTTAAATATACCTTAATTTCAGTGTTTAATCTCTTTGAGAGTTTGAAAGAGTTTTTGCTTTTCTTTTCTTTTGAATGCAAAATTCTTTTGTAAAAACCTCCAAACTTTGTTCTCTCCTTTCACATTTTCTTATACGTTAATACCTCCCCACTCTCTTTTTTTATTTTATTTAAATCTTTACCTTTTGTAGGGGATGTTAAGTTAATTTTTCTCTCCCACTCTCCCATATCATCATGGATCATATTGATCCATTCCCTTTGTACTCTATCTTAAGAGGAAGAAAAACATGTACAGGAGCATGGCCCAATTGTTTTCTGAAAAATATAAAAATAAAATTTCCGAACAATTGTTTACTAATTAATGCAAGCGTCTTGCTTTAATCATTAGTTTATTCTATCACGAAATATCAGCAAATAATAACAAAGCAGAAAGCCCAAAAAGGAGAAAATAAAGGAGTGGACAGATTTATTTCCTGTTTGGAAACGCGGACCAACCTGTATTTTAAAAAAATTGATTAAAAATTATTTTGTTTTATGTTTTCGGATTATTTTGATGTGCTGATTTTAAAAATAATTTTTAAAAAATAAAAAAATAATTTTAATATATTTTTTTTAAAAAAATACTTTAAATAACAACCACAACTACAATATTAAATAGGCCCTTCAAATACGATGTTATTAGAATATGGTTAGTGTCATAAAGCTAAATAACTTCATGGATCAAATTAGGTTGGCTATACAAAATCATTTCAAGATGGTCAAGACATTATTATTATTATAATGTACACACATTATTATTATAATTATTATTGATTTTAATGGTCAAGACATGTTTCGGATTGTAAATTGAGTATCAAAACAATTAAAAAAAAAGTTTGATCCTATATTTTTAGTTTTTTTTTCCACGTGCTTTCCCTTAAAATTAATGAGAATTATTATGTAATCAAGGCTTAAAGAGTAAATTAATTTGCATCCATATATAGGAGACCAACTATTTTGCTAGTTCTTGTTGATATTCGGCCGATTTTATGATACGAAACACGTGGTTGACGAGGGTCAAGCCTCTAAAGATTGCACCAGTACATTGCATGTTCAGACATGTTTCACGACAATAATTAAAGGGGGAAGTGGTCCCGTACATATAAGCAAGACTGCTTACCGGTCCTCACGATTTTATTTTATTAAAATTAGATTCAAGTTTCATAGGGTTTATCCTCCTAGTTTAGGATTGGGGAGGGGAATAAAATATATAAATAATAATTTTTTTTATGCAAAAGCTTGGGAATTTTAAAATAAAAATAAAAGATTTCAAAGTTTGAGATGCCATCCCCCACCAGAGTTTAATGAAGTATATTTGTACCTCCCAATGAAACAAAAATATATAAAAAGAGTAGTCTTTTTGGTACTTGACACTATATCCGAATAGTTATGATTTGGAATTTTTATTTAGGTTGGCTGAAGTTTATAGATGAGGGAGGTAAGCTCCCACGTTGTTGCTGAATGCCCGATATTTGTTCTTCCAATGGGACAAAAACAAACTAATGATGAAAATACCTTTTCTTCTATTAACTATTGAATTTATAGAAAAAATTAAAAAACCGAAATCAGATGAATCCGCAATTCAACGTTCTGTTTAGAGTTTTCTACTTTACATCTTTTATTTAGTTATTTTTTAAAATTTTATCATTTATTATTATATTTTTAATTAATTAATTTTTTTAATTTTATTATTTAACGCTGAGTTGATTATGAATTAAATTTTATAATTTATTTTGATTTATTTTCTATGTGGTTATTATAATCTTATAATCTAGATCGTGGATTTGACAAGTTAATTAATTCGAGTTAATCTAAGTCGACCTAATGTGTTGTCGTTTTAATTTTTAAAAAATATCATCTTGAGTTTTTTAGTCCAATTATGTTTTTACCAGTCATTAAAATTGTTTTTGAACATGCCAAGTTGATCAAGTCATATCGAGTTAATTCTTAAGTGGTCTAAAAGTTTTTTCAACTAGAAAATACATTAACAATACCTAAATATTTCTTTTACATTTAAGAAAAATTTAATTTGACTCGAAGCATAGTGCAGGCCAATAAACAAGCATGTCTCCATTTTATTTTATTTTTTAAATAAAGGTTACATCTTCTCAACTATTTTTATATATAAAAAGTGTGTGTGTATATAATTGTGTGTGTGTAGCCCACTACTAGATTCAAATGACTCTAAGTTTTTAAAAGTCACTAATGAATTTTATATAAAATAAAATATATAATTACACATAGTATTAGATGTAAAACATGACTAGGCATATAGACCACTTTAACCACTTTAAGAAATATTTTTTGTTTTTTTTTCATTTGATCTATATGATATTATCTAAAAAGTGATAATTCCTTTATAAAATTCAAAATGCTAGTGAGTGAAAATACTCATACTTAAACCAAAAATACAATATATAAATCATAAATTATACCTAATAATCAAGTACTTTCTTTCATGTATTATAAATATTAAATCCTCAAAATAAAAAATTTATAAGAAAATAAACTTCTAATAAGTCATTTGGGTCTAACTTTATATATCTTATAGATATAATAAATAATATTTTATATGCACAAAACATCACACTAATACTTGGGAATAATATCGAAATGTGTAGACAATCAGAGTTCTTAGTCCAGATGTATAAAGAATGTTATTCACATGCTCTTTTTTTAATGTATATTATTAGACATTGATTCTAATTAAATTTATATTGTTAAAGATATATAGTTTTTCATCCTAAATCTTTCTTAATCCTTTTTTATATAGGACTTTTAAGACAATCCTAATATTCATTAAGACATGTTTTTATGAATATCCATATCAATTACACAATAGACTTCACCCAAATCTTTCCTATCAAAGTTTTAGGAAAGAAATTGTTTTGTCTCATATAGTAAACTCAAATAACTACTTGCAAGTGAAATGTCATCAACATATAGAACTAGAGTAAAATTACTCTTACTAATCTTAAGGTATATATACATTGATAAAGAATGTTCTTAATAAAATCATATGAAACATTAATATATTATTATCAGAAGACTTGTTCTAGCCTATAAATAAATTTCTTTAGTTTAAAAACTAGATAACTATTTTCACCATAAGAATTTTTAAGTTGATTTATGTATATCTCTTTATATAAATCTTCATTTAAAAATGTTTTTTTTCTCATCTATGTGATGTAACTATAAATTAAAACAAACTATTAATGCCATTATGATTTTAATTGAATCATTGTTAGAGAATGAAGAGAAGGTTTCATGATAACCCAGAGTTATAATTCTAGCTTTATATCACTTAATATTACCAGAAGCATATTTCTTCATTTTGTAAACCTATTAGCCGCCAATGGCTCCAAATCCTTTTAATAATTTAATAAGGTTCTAAACTAAGTTTTTATATATAAATTTCATTTCTTTCTTCATGCATGGTATTATTCCATGAAGTAAATTTTTTCACATCATGGCTTGTATAATTGAATTTGAATCATCTATAAGTCCAACATTAAAGTCAAACCTTTAAAGGTACAACATAATCATAAAACATTATTTGTTTCCTTACTCTCGAGGATAGAGATGCATAAATATAAATGGTCATCAATAAATGATATGAAGTACCAATGATTATTTGGACAAGAAATATTAAAAGATCAACATATATAAGTGTACATGATTTTTAAAATTTTTAAGCTCCTTGTGGGATATTTAATGGTCTTGTTAGTTTGATTTTTCTTTGTCATAATTTATTTTTTAGCTCCAATTTCTCAAATGTTTTTTTAAAATACATAATTAGAAAAAAAAATATTTTTCATAAAAACTATTTACTTTTTTTCAAATTTTAGCTATTTTATAATTTTTTATATATTTTATTGCTAGTAGGATATATAATTATTGTCATGATTAAATTTATTAGTTGACCATATTTGATAAAAAAAAAAAAAGACCAACCTTATTGTCCAAGAGTTCCATTAGTTAAGAAAAGTTCTATTGAGATGTTTTTAGCTGGTCATCTTGCCTAAAAAAACAAATCGGGTTTGAGAAGTATTTTTCTTGGTTGAATTTTGTATTTTTGAACAAATTTAGGGGTATTTTGAGTTAATGAATTTGTTTATTTAGGTGCTAAGGATATTTATTATGTGTTTTTGAATTAAAATGAGTTAAAAAATATATCTTTGAAGTTAAAAAAACCTTGGCCTAATGTTTTACACCTTTTCAATGGTGGAATATGGTTATTAGACAATGCATAGTTTATTTATTTATTTTGCAATAAAAAAGGGCAAATAACATGTTGTCTATTCTTTAAAAAAAAAAAAAAGGGACCATCCGCGTGGGCCTTGTCTTGTAGGCCCATGCACATCCAGCCCTTTATTTGTTAAATTGGTGCTAGACTTTGAGAAAATTCAATTTTATCATGTTTCTTAAATAAAATTACAGATTTTTATGGGAAAGTTAACTTTTATTTTATAAATTATTATGTGCTTGATATGAAAAAAAAAGGCTCATGAATATTCAATTAACATAAAAATTTATGTTTTTTTTAAGATTTTTAATAGATCTTTTATATAATTTTATCATCTTTATCATTTTACTTTTTTATTCAATCATATACAAAATACTAAGACTTTATTTTAATATTTTTTTAATTTACTCTTAAGACCATGATGGATTTTATTTTTTGAAAGGGAGCTTGCACTTTAAAAATATATTTTTTTCTTAAAACAATAAAGAGAATCATTAATAAGAAAATAGAGTTTAGATTGAAGAAATATATTTTTCTTCTTATTTGAAATAGTTAGAATTTTTTCTAATAGAGTATAAATATCATTTTGGTTAAAAATATATTTGCATCTAATTAAATAAAAAAAATAACTTCACACATGACTCGAGACTAGATATGTTAATTTGCATAAAATTATTACTGATTTGTTCATTTTTTTTAATCATTACTAACAATTGGAAACCTCAAACATGCTCCTCCTAACTTTTAGTTTTACAAGTAGTTTTAAATGTAACTCCAAATAATTTTTATATCAATTTTATTTTTAATATTCAAAAGCTTTTAATTAAGCTTTTTCATTATTGCTCCATCAAAATATATTCTTTTTTTTAATAATAAATCACAATGTTTTATAAGAAAATTAATTTTTTCTATCAAGTAATTCTGAAAAAAGAAATTCATTAAAAAATTCAAATTATTTGAGAATAAGATTGATATAAAAAGTTGTTTGTGATCAAAATTGATTCATATTCTTTTTATTTATATTTTTTTTTCTTTTGGAATGTTTTTTAAATTGATATATTGTTTTTACAATTTTATCCTTAAAATTAAATCGGTTAGGTATTAAATTTCTTGATTGAACTTGATTTAAGATCTCACAAGTTGCAAGTTTTAGAGATGAAACTAGGTTTAGAAGGTTTTCCTGGGTTGACTTAGTTTTTTTTCTTTTTTAGAACTATTTTTTTAAAAACAATTTGACCATTTTTTTAGAGTTTTGCTTTAATATTTTTTAACATTTTCCTTTTACGAAAGTAGTCTCGTGTTTATGGCCAAAGTTACCAATCTAAAAGGATAACGTGGGTTACTTTTTTTTTTTTGCTCGGGTCCTTTTTTAAATTTATTTATTTCAATTTCATTTGTCAACATTTAAATTATCTAAAATTAGTCTTTATATTTTTTTTCTTTAATTTCTATTAGGTTATCTAGATCATGTGCATATGATCATGTGATTTGCGAGTTAACTCATATTTTTTGTTGTTGCTATAGAGTTAGTTCCAGGTTCTTGATAAGAGTCATCGGTTTCAAAGGTTAATGTGGATTAACTTTATTTGTCCTTTTTTTTAAATTGAATTATTTCAATTTCATCATTCAATATTTGATTTATTGAAAATTGATCTTCTTACTCCCCCCCTTTCCTTTCTATTGGGTTATCTCAATTATTCTTTAGTTTTTTTTTCTTTTACAATTTTATCCTTCATTAGTTTTTTTTTATTAAATTTTATCCTTATTTTTTTAATACTATCTTTTTACCTTTGACAAGTTTTTGAAATTGATAATTTTTTTTCATGATTTCATCCTTTAAAATTAAATTAGTTGGAAATTAAATTTCTTGACCAAACATGGTTCAAAGATTTCATGATTTTCATGGTCACAGGGTTTGCAGGTTTACTCATATTTTTTTCCTTTGCTTTTTTAAATTAAATTTTTTTTTTTTTATTGTCATCCTTCATCATTAAGTTGTTCAATAATTAATCTTCATGATTTTATTCAATTATCTTTTGAACGTGGTCGCCCTGGTATCAGAACTGGATCATAGATTTTGCATTTTGAACTGGGTGTGCTCGGATCAAGTTTTTTTTGACATTTCTAAAACTAAATTTTTATCTTAATTTTAAACCTTCAACATTTTATTTTCTAGATATTAAGCTTCACTTTTTTTTTGTTGAATTATCATATTCTCATTTGATTTATTAGGAATTTTTCTTTATGTGTTTCTTTTTATGAGATTATTCCAATCTTATATTCATGATCTGAAGTTTGCAAGTTAACGCGGTTTAACCAAGGTTCTTTTTTTAATTTTTTTCAGTTTTGTCCTTTAGTATTAAGTTGTTTCACAATCCGGGATAGCTCAAATCAAGTTCTTTTAACCTTTTTTTCATTGTCTTTTTTGTTTGTTTGTTTATTTTTGTTGAGTGAAATTGAAAATTAATAAAACGTTTACAAAAGGGCCAAGGAGAAAAATTTAAAACCTAAAGAATGAGGACTAAATTGAAGAATCTAATATTTGATAAAGTGAGATTGGAAAATGAAATTGAAAACAAATAAAAATTCTACAAAAAGACCAAGATAAAAAATGAGAAATCAAAAGAATAAGAACTAAAGCTGAAATATCAATAACCAATAGGGTCAAGCTGTAATTTTTGGATGTTGGGAGGTGCCGCATGCCTTGCCTAACAGGCACGACAACCTCCCCGCGTGCTTCTAGGTGCACCACATATGCATGTCTTTTTTGTTATTTTTTTTATTTAGTTAAATATCAATTTGTCCTTGCTCCAACATGGTAATAACAAAAAAAGTTTAGGAAAAGAAGAAAACATCACTTGACTCTAATTTGAATCTTTTTACTTTCAATGATATTTTAGTCGTTTCAATATAATTTTGATTTTTTATATTTGGCCAAAGATGAAATTACACCTTATCTTAAATGATAATATAAAAAAAAACCATTTTGAAAATACCAAATTGCCCTTTAATGACAATATTCAAATTTTTTCTTTTAAGAGTATTTCAATATTTTTATTATGATTTTGAAATGGAATCAGACATAATTGCCTCGGAACAATTTAGAAATGAATAGTGTTCCTTGTAAAAATACTTTAATGCCCCTAATAGCTAGTTATAAGTTAAAGGTATCATTACATTGAATAGTAAAAATTAGCTACATGACATGTGCTCTGCCGCAGGTCAAATATTTTTATTTTTCATAAAAAAATTATATATGCAAGTTTTTTCAATGCATTTTTATAGTTCAAAAAATTTAATAAATTAAAAAATTTTATGCATACATGTAATCAAATAAACTAAGAATTATGCGCCCTAATAAATAAATAAAAAATCATTAATGACACCTAAAAACAAAATTTGAAAAATTGAGAGACAGATATAAATCAAGATATTTAATCTCGAAAAATAAGACATTACTTGATTATATTTAATCAAACGGTAATAGAAATAGACAAGCATATTAAATTGATTGGATAAAAAAAAAAGGAATAACATGTAAGTTTATACATATTAAAAATATCATCTGAAAATAAATATTTTTATTTTCAAAAACATAATTTATCTATATAAAAAATAAAAACAAAACATAGATGGAATTAAAACCATTTTGAGGAATCGAAATCACGTGGGACTAAAATAGAACTTAATCGTTTAAAAACAAAGTTGGAGGACCAAATAAAAAAAAATTACACAGTGATAAATACACAATAAAAATCCCACTAGAGTATATTATAATAAGTATGGAGGTACAATAATTTTCCTACCACCTAGACGGTGGATGCTATTTTAAAACAGTTATTTTGTATCTTCAACAAACCAAATGGCAGGTCTTGGGCTCCCAGGCTTCTAGTACGGCATTAAATTTGGTGTATCAAACTCCCAGGCGTGTTTTTTATAATACATACGATTACTGGGATTGAAAATATAATTTTATTGTTTTTTTAAAGTATTTTTAGTTAAAAATATATTAAAATAATATTTTTTTTTATTTAAAAAAAATTATTTTTGATATCAGCGTATCAAAATTATCTAAAAACATTAAAAAATATTAATTTAAAATAAATAAAAAATTAATTTTTTTAAAATACTTATAAAACATAGAAACAAATAGTGCCAATAACTTCAGCAGGAACTCAATGCTATGGCTCAATATTCGAGTTTCACCTTAATTAAGCAAATTAAGGTGCATTATTATCGACAGAAATTTTTTTTTGAACAATGCAATAATAGAATATGGTTCTATTATCCACTGAACAGTAAAGTTATGCTTCTTTGTTTTTTAAAAATATTTATGAGAAGCGGCAAAATGCTACTTTTTCAATCTTGTGGTTGGGCAAAAAAAATTGATGAGTCCTACCAAGCTTTTTTTTTTTTATTTTTCCTTGCTTCACCAAGTAAAATTTAATTTTTTAAAAAATACAAATAGCACCAATAACTTCGTCAGGAACTCAATGCTATGGCTCAATATTCGAGTTTCACCTTAAGCAAATTAAGGTACGTTATTATCGAGAGAAAAAAGGCTTCCCAAAAAAACCAATTATAGGTCTTCTTTTATTGAAAAAGACAGCACAAAACTTGAGAACCAGGCTTCAAATACGTGTTGAAATGCAGAGTCGATCGCTCGTTAAGATTGAACTATAGATGAGTCTTTTACTGTTCAAACTTGGTGGGCATAATGTGAACTTTTTTCTTTTTTTCTTTTTTTTTCTTGGTGTCCTTTTCCTATCCTGAGGCCAATCCCTGCCTCTCTTCTTCTCCCTGCTATAATTTGGGCGTTTTGATAAAAGCCTGGACTCGCAATATACTGAGACAAGGACTTGTAATCTTTTGAGAACAGATTTCACTTTTTCTTATTCCAATTCAGTGGAGGAGAAAGCTTGTTCCAAGGGTGGGTGTCAGTCGATGCTTAAGTGTAAAAAGTAAAAACTAAGATCCATTTAAGCCTGTCATTTAACGAACAGTTTTGACAAAAAATTGAAAAAATTGTCGGTCATTGGACCCGGAGACAGTCAGATTCATTATTGCATATCACACTCTACACGAACATGAACCTATCCTAGCTTTTTAAAAAGCTTTTTTTTAAATTAATTTTTAAAAAAATATAGTTTAACTTACTCTCTGAAATATTTCAAATACCATAAAAAAGCAGTTACTTATAAACTGGTTTGAATATTCACAGTTATCAAAAACACAAAAAAGCAGTTTTTATCTATAATTGGTGACACAACGGACTCCAAATAATGATGAAAATGATTTCTAGAGGATAACTATGAGGAATAATCTGACTCCCTCGCAAAGCTCCATTTTCTTTCTGCCAAAAACCCAAGCTTGAGTCGTCTCATCTTGCAGCAGCGTAGTCCTTCTGTAAAGAGGTCTTGCCTTTTGCAAAGAGGTCTCTTCCAAAATAATGCTGTCTGTGTTGGCTCCTCGTATATTAATATACTTTCTTAGCTGTAACTGTCAGAGGTTGAAATACCCAGTCTAGGGTATCGTGGAAGAAATACATATAAATTACTCCAGGTCATGATAAAAATCAAGTCAAAATTATTGTTACCTTTTGATAAAATAAAAATAGATAACAGTAGATTTTTATGCCCACTAGGTCCCTTGTCAAAATCAATTTTTATTTAACATCTATTAAAACATATTTGAAAGAATTTTAATAATTTATTTATTAAGGTAAAAGTCCGCCCTCTTATTTATACAATTTTTTATTTGAAAATGATTGTTTTAATCGGTAGCATGGTTTTTTAATATAAAGTAATTAAAATAAACTTTTTTCAGGCACAATTTACTTTTTTTTTTTGTTGGTAAGACCAAAATTCCAAAATACTTTCATAAAACTTTCTTCTTATAGACAAACTCCCTAATACCAAGCTTGGTTTTTTTATGAATGAAATGTGGCAAATCCAAATCTTTCTCTTCTCTCTTATTTTTTTTTTAATGATTTTCTTTCTCATGTCTAGAATGTAAAAACTAAAACATGATGAAATGAAATTTAAGGACTAAAATAAAAAAATATATAAAACTACAAGGGTGAAATCTGTGAAAATCAAAAACTTCATAGACTTTATTTGTTAAAAATCACCATTTCATTATAGTGTGGTCTACAATGATCGTAAGTGTAGGTTAATAGTATATAATATAATGTTGTGAATGAATTATTAAAAGTTCTAATGTTTATCAACCACATGGAGAAATTACAAACAAAAAACAAATGTTGTGGTGTTTTTATTGTATCACTGTGAGAGGAAATATTATGGATTTTAATTGTATTTCCACTTTTTTTCCTTTTATTTTTCTTAACTTTAGTCATTGATTTTTTTTCAATTTCATCCTTTTATATTTTATTGATTGGGACTTGGACTCAATAATTTATTTTAATAGGATTATCACGACATTAGAAAAATATCTTGATATTGGGGTGATGCTCAATTTTGCAAGAAAAAAAATTCAATTTTATTGCTTACTAAAAATAAAAACATGGGGGTTAAAATTCACAATGAGGTAAAAACGAAAACTTTCTTTTCAAAAATTGTTTATGGGAAACTATTTAAATAGTATTTTTCTCTAGCATTTTGCAAATTTCATTTTCATTCCTTTTAGTTTGAAACTTTTGTGTTTTGATCAAAGACTTTTTTTTTTACATCTTGGTCCCTGAGTTTGAGAGAAGAGAGAGAAATTCATTAAAAACAGTGAGGGAAAGAGAAAAAAATGGTTGTTGTCTTTCCCAAAATCATGTCAACCATGCCATCTTTCCTAAACCTTTTTTTGTTTTAAAGGGGGAAGTCTTATGCTAAAAGAAAGTTATCATCTAGTATTATGATCACTCAAAAACCCTAATTGTTCTGTGATTTTTCTTAAGCTAAGAGACTAGTTATGCTAAAGAGAAAATATTATCATCTTAAAACATTTCACATAAGGTAAGTTGCGTTGCTACTCTTGTCTTCTATCCTAACTGTTGTAACCCAATTTTATAATAATAGAAATAAAATAATATTCGAGAAAATCTTGGTGAATCCAAAATTGGGTTACAACACTAACAATCAATTTGCCTAATCTACCAATAGTCTATTTATGGATGATAATAGGTCTAATGCAATGACTTAAACCCAAATGATTGGTCTAAGCCTAATCATTATATGGGTTGGTATAACTAATTACTCTTCATCATGACATGTGACTAGTAACCTATTAAGTCACATAAATGAATAACCATTGAGCTTATGTTAGGTTCATTGAACCTAGCCTAAATCCTAGGAATAAGATATGGTGACATAAAGGTCCCCCAAGGAATAAGTTTTTGATAAATGACATATTGAGATTTACTTGTCTATAATGTATGTTATTTAACAATCATTTTCTTATGATTTATCTTTTTAGGTGTTGCCCTTCATTAATGCTACCTATGCTATGACTCGTGTATGTACATTCATAGCAAGTGAATAACCGATTATCAATATACATATGTGAGAACTTATTAAAAGGGTCAATACTCTCAATTGTTTGGTGAATATTGGACTTAGATATTTGTAAGACTTGTTTTCCATTTAAAATCAAAAGAATGTGTTGTTCCTTGTAATATATAAGGTAATCACCCATGTTGAGTCCATTTACCCTAAATACTAAGAATGGATAACAAGATATTTTTTACATGATTTGTAAGAAAACAAGGATTGGTTTTTTTTTAGGTTTGGAATGTTAGCCCAACTAGCCTTTTAATATGTGTTGTACCTTTAATGGGTTTTATAAAAAGGCTATAAAATCTAATGAAAACACACACACACACACACACACACACACACACATATAGTAAACATTATCCTTTTAAAGCAAACTCATGCATAAAAAACATAGAGGAATGACCAAGAATATTAAACATTAGCAAGATATAAACTTTGAAAGATTTGACCTAGATGCATAAAAACCAAAAGGACTTGTAAACACATTGAATACATTCACAATGTACATTGATCCATTAAACACATCCTGCAAAAAATTCACCAACTAATTCAAGTGTTCACACATATATGCAATCAATCTCAAGGTTTGTTCATTCTTATAAATTTCATCACATTACACATCCAAACCAACCATAAATAATAATAATAAAAAAATCATTTATAATATGTTTACTGTTTGAAAAGGACCTTTAGAAGTGGTTTAGAAATCGAATAGAAAAGTTTAAAGGATATTTTCTCTCTCTTTTGATTTATTATGATGCAGAGGTTGTTGGGTTTAATTAATCTAGAGCTTTTGTATAAGGCTTTGAGATAAAGATAATGAGGTCTAGTTGGAAATAGAGGTTGGAGGTGAGAGAAATCAAGTGGGGGAAATTTTGGTTTTAGAGAGAAAGATAAGGCTAGGGTTTTTTTTTTATAGGACAAAGATATGTAAATATGAATAATGTTCTTCTAGGGTTTATCTCTTCACATTTCAGTTTATATTCTCTCAAAGCAATTCATGGTGGCTTTGTCCTATGATGGCTAAGGTTTTTGTTAGTCTTTTGGTGGAAGAGATAATGAAAAATGTTTTTTTTTTTTTTGGTATTACTTAACTATTTAATCTTGTCATCTTCATTTTAGTTAGTCCCCAAGAAACTTAATCTTACTTTGACCCTAATTTTTCTTGTTTTGCATGTTAACACCTTGTTTTTTTTACTCTCTATTTTGATATATTCTTTTCTTTATATATATATATATATATATATATTAAATGTGGACGCCAATTCAATAAGAAACTAAGAATTATAAAATGCATGTGAATGCATCAAAGATATATTTCTTTGAATTAGATTCAACTAGAGAAAAATAATTGACAATTACAAAATGGGCATGTGAATGAATGAAAAAATTAAAACACCTTTTTTGTAATTTTTTTTTGGATTTTTAGAAAATATTTTGAAAAAAAGGTCAAAATTAGGTTATTATAGTTGCCAATATTTTGTTAAAAAAAAGCCAAATTTGGTTTTAATGTGTTCCTTTTGATAAAATAAAAGTCAATGAAGTGTTTTAAAGCATTAATGATACTAGAAAAAGTAGATTGAGGTTAGGAAAGGTTTTGCAGTTTGATTTTGTGTTTTTGAATCAATTTAGAAGTGTTTTGAGTTGAATAATTAGTTTTTTGAAATTCTAAGGGTGTTTATTAGTTTTTTTTAGGTGAAGATAAGTTAAAAAAAATGTTTTTTAGATCCAAAAACCATGGCCTGATGTTTCAGTTGTCTCTTTGGTGACTAGAATTTGTGTAAACAAATTATGTGTATTTTACCACATCAGACAACACCTCATCTATTTTTTTTTTTTTAAGAATAAAACATGTTTTTGTTAAAATAATAAAGAGATGAATTAATAAGAAAATGAAGTTTAAATTAAAGAAATACATTTCTTCTCAATGATTTTATTCATTGTCTTTTTCCAAAAATATCTATTTCTATAATTATTTAATTAAATAAAAAATACATTTCAAGAAGAAAGGTTGTTAAACCTAGCTAGGGTAGTGACCTAGGTTATAAGTTGAGCAAGTTAACCAATTAGATTTAGATCATCTAAAATTTCATAACTCCAATATTTTTTTGATAAAAAATTGAATTGACATCGTTTTAAATTTTCTCAAAAAAACAAACCAGGTTTTGATGGGGTTAACCAAATGATCGTTACACCTCCCTGATCAGCTAGGTCAACTACCATCCTATTTATTTTCAAACTCAATCTAATCTAGAGATTATGTCAATAAATTATCCTGTTAACCTAACAAGTTTAGCTTGGTTTAATAAAAACATTGAAAAAGTTCACCATGGTAGTCTTAAGAGAAACTTGCTAGTAATTATACAAAATATAATCTACTAAAATATACAAAACAAATTAGATTTGGTCTTTAAACACACATAAGAAGTTGAAAAACCTCACTTGAAGAGCAGTCTTAGCTGCTAGTGTTAATTTGCAAAGCAAAATTCGTTACTTCTATCTATAATGCAAAGCTTGTTAAGATTCCTTGGAGTATCAACCACATATTTTCTCTTATTTCTCTAAAGTTCAAGTAGTGGAGAGAGATTGACCTTTTCATTTGTTTTCAAATACTCTCCTTAGTGAGAACTTTGGAACTTGATAGAGCAATTCAATAACTTGGTGAAGCAATTCAATAATCTCTCTTACTTGTTTTTTTTTTTTTATACTGGAAGTTATGAAAGGCTCGTAATGATCTTATATTCAATTCCATTGATTGGAATCCTTCTCAGATTATTGATAATGTCATTCAACAGCTTCAAGAATTTAAACACTATAGCTTTCTTTCATATAATTAGTGGCAGGATCAAACATGTACTAATGTAGAACCAATTACACATTGTTCCTAACAACCTCCTCCAATTGAATCTATTAAGATTAACTGTGATGGAGCTTTCAAATTAGCATCCAAAACGGCCACTTTAGGCATGATTATTATAGATGACATATATTTTGTTATGTGAATTAAAAATAGTTATCATCCTTGGGTTTTTTTTATGAAAAAGGTTTTGTTAGGTGGGTTAAAATTTTAGCTTTGTGGAGAGTTATATTTTTAACCTTACACTTACAGCAACAAGATATCATTGAGGGAGACGTTAAACTTCTAATACCAGCAGTTCAAAGGGAGCAATTTCATGACAATGAAGCTCATGCTATTTTACATTATAGCATAAAGAGCTTAGGAAAATCTTCATTCACATTTCTTCATTTTGTTCAGATATGTTCGGTTGCTTACAATGTAGCACATAAACCCTGGTTGATTTTCAGTTATGTAACAATTCATACACTATTGTAAGTTAAATCCAAGATGAATCGGAGGATTCTAACTAAGAAAATATTGTGCAAAATCCAAATAAACCAAGCAATAAAAAAAAAAACTTAGGGATATAAGAATTTAACAAAGTCTACTTCACAAAACTCCACCAATAATTTTAAAGACTACAAATAGTAATTCATTAACCAACCACACAACAAATACCCTTTTACTCCAAATCTGATTAAATCCATGAAAACTCTCATAAAAAATCATAGTAATTCTTTTTTTCATAACTTGTACATGGAATACATCAACTAACTTTCTTAAGAATACACAAGGCAATATTCATCTTTACATTATTGGATGATTTTCATATAATATATCAATACTACAATCTGTTCTTATACATTCTTTAAAGGAAGATTCTGATTGATATGCATTCATGCCTTTAGATTGTATAGCTGCAACTCCCTTATTAGTAAGACTACCATTTTGGATTGAGTTTATTGCCTTTCAAACATTTTTCTCTCCTCACATTTCTCTAATAATATAGGGTATGTTGCTGGCAGTAACTTGTGAGTTTTTAGGCTTATTTTTGTCATAATCTTGAATAACCTTATCACTCCATCTACTCACATAATAGTTATTGTTATCAAATTGTGTATTGTTAACACTCTCTCTCAAACTGTGCTTGGCTTGAAGACAAAGTGTGTTCTGAAAGTTGATGAGAGTAGCCTTTGACATTGGCTTGGTGTAGAGATCAATAACTTATTTATTGGTGGAGATATGTTTGGTGATCAGTTGTCCAAGCACAACTTGCTCTCGCATAAAATGATAGTCCAACTTGATATGTTTACTATGAGCATGTAAAACAAGATTGATTATCATATGAAGAGCACTAAGGTTGTCATAATAGAGCATTGAAGAAGATGTCACTGGAATATGAAGAACTTTTAGAATAAAGGTTAACCATGTAAGTTCAACTGTTGTTTTAGCTATGACACGATACTCAACTTCAGTACTGGAGAGTATTGGCATAATATGTCTAAAATAAGTGAAGTGGTTGTCTTAGAGACTTCAATGCCAAAGAATTGATAAATAGGTCCCAAATCTTTCATTGTAAATTCACCACTTAAGACTTAAATGAAATTGCTAATAGGATTTCGTGAGTAATATATCATCTACATAAAGTAAAAGCATTAGTAAGCCATGTTCAAAGTGAAAAATAAACAAAGCTACTCACACAATAGCTAATGTCATTAAATTGTATGTTATTAACACTTTCTTTTATTTACATATAAATATAAATAAATAGTGTTTCAAATAAAACTTACTAATGAGGGATTTTGTCATATATATAAAGACCCCAACTTGATCTATAAATATCACGGGTCTTTTAACTAAAAATCTCATGTAAATACTCATTAGATAAATAAAAATGAATATCTATCAAGTCTATTTCATTTATATATATATATATATATCATTTGTTATCCTTATATTCATCTTCTTTTCTTGCTCAACAATGCATTTTGCAATCTTTTTTGCATTAGAATAATGAGTATTTTTCATTGCTATAGCCTAAAACCTGTGAGTATGATCATACTTGTGAGTAATGAGAGTGATTATGTCATCAATGATATTCTCGTCGATAAGTTAGAGATTGATTGCAAAGATAATTTGAAAAGTACTCAACAAAAATAATATTAATTAGGCTATATCAATTCTTTTTATCATATATTTACTGTTATCATAAAGATAAATTTGTTCAAGAATATAAGAATATAATACATGTTGATGAAACAAGTTTAAGATTTGTAATTCATCACTTTAAAAGCCAATATAAAAGAAATAATTTGTAAATTTTAAGATAAAAAAACTGGAGTTGATATCTAAAATTGCTATACATCTTAAGATAAGAAAGAAAATGGGATGGTTTGATTGAACATCTGCGAGATAAAAACAAGAACACTGATGCAAGAAAAGTTTTATGAAAAAATATTTATTTTCCTAATTATTTTTATTTTTGTCTAGTTTTAAGAAATATTTTTCTTTATATATATATATATATATTGTTTAGGAAATCAATATAGCATAGTAATTTTATTTTTCCTATACCATATAATAATTCTATAATCATTTATTAAGATTTTCTTCTCTTCAAGATAGATTTATGACTAGTATAAATAATACTGTTTAGTTTGCAACAAAACTTTTCAATAATAGTTTTATCTGGAAACTTTTTTTGGCTGATTTATGTATTCTTGGATTTATTTAATTGTTCCCATCGTATCAAGATTCGAATTCGAGTCTCCATCCAATTATACTCTGACACCTAACATCAATCCTCAAGGTCTTTAACTATCAGACCTTCTTTTTCCAGGCGACAAGTCCAAACATAATTTTCTATGAACAGGAAAAAGAATCTGAAATGTGGTGTAAACATTTCTTCACTTTTTGAAAATCAATTCCAGTGGCTGAGAATCGATCTCCTAAAGCAGTGAGATGGAGTCGATGTCGAATCGAACCAAAGAGCCCGAGACAGCCCCCCACCTCCTAAAGTTGTCTCCATCCTTGGCCTTAATGATAGCCAATGATGGAGAATTCACCAGCAAAAAGACTCCTGAGTTTACATTGATTCGACATGGATAATGTAGAGTGAGTTGTGTCATGCTTGCATCACATTTTCAGTCTTTAATTTTGAATTTACTTCATTTATATCCATATATATGTTTCTTGAGGTTATTGCAAGGATATGGAATTCAATAAAATGGATATATATACATTGCATAAATCACAAATCTATAATCATGGGACAAAATGGAGCAATAATTGTTATATTATAATGAAATACAATTTAAAAGTTGAAGGTGATTGCAGCTTATGCCGGTAGAAAACTCATGATGAAAATTTCAATATAATATATGTGTGGTTGCGGTTGCTTTTCAAATAACTTTTCATACCAAAATACATGTCAATAATATTTTTTGATTTTTTAAAAATTATTTTTAACACCAGCACATAAAAATGATTTGAAAATACTAAAAACATATTAATTTGAGGTTAATAAAAAAATAAAAAAAATTAAATTTTTTTAAAAGCATTTTTGAAACGCAAAAACAAATAAGTAACATCAGTTCAATCTCATGGGAATTAACTTGAGATCAAAATTTTCCTGTGTGAGAAATCAGGCCATAATCAAAGCATCTTATGTCCAAATCCAAAGGCGAAATGCGAATTTCATTATTAATTAATTTTTTTAATGATAAATAAATATAAAAAAATTTTAAAAATTATTTTTCTAGAAACAACCATACCCTAAAAATAGCTCTGTTTATATGCGTGATGCAAGCACCATTTTTATAATAGCGTTTGATAACACGATTCAGATCATGTTTTTTAAAATTCTGAGATATTTTTTATTTAAAATTAATATAATTATGTTTTTAAATCGTTTTAATAAAAAAAATAATAAAAATATTATATTAATATATTTTCAAATAAAAATTATTTTAAACAGCATCTAATATCAGACTCTCAAATGCACTTGATGTCTCACAGTAGTTGACAAGAATCCACAACTTCTGCCCCCCTTCGAACTATCATTATAGATGAACACAACTAGTTGTGGGGTACCTTAATAATTTCGATTTGCATCCAACGAAATTGGTCGGCGTGTCTGTTGGGACCATCTGCAATTATTTTCTTACATGTAAACGCAATCCACTGTTGAATGCCATTACAAGGAACAACACCGCCAGCCCAAAAAGATACGGTGGAGGCAAAGCAGTACCGGTCTACACACATTTTAACTCCCTCCTCCACCTACCAGTCGAAAAAAAAATCCAATTTGAGCATGTTTGATGAAGCTCCGACCATGGGCGGCGTTCTCACTATTCTGTGATTATTAAACATGAATGATCTTTCTAAACATCAACTGCTGGTTTTTGTTTTCAGAATTTCAGATAAAATGAAACCTTATTTTCTACTATAACAATATGTTTCTCTATAATTTGAAAAATAAGTTAAAATCTCTCCTTTTCTGCAGATGTGATAAAAATATAATAGGATTCTTAGCTGTAAAAATAGCATTACTTGGTTCTAACATATTTTCATACAGATTCTCAAATAATTGGCCCAATTATCAAATAGGTTCCTAAAGTAACTTCTAGGCCGGCCATCCTAATACATGGCATTCAGGCCTTTTTTTTTCCGGCTACCCATGAGTGGCCTGAAGTGTTGGACCTTGAAGAAGGGATGTTAACCAAATTATTTGGGAGTTAATTATCCTAACTTTTTTTTTATAAATTTGACTAAAAATTACAAAAAAAGAGTTTCTGCTGACAAACATGTTCTTGTCCCAATCAAATCGTCACCTAACATTGACCTAAATGTTGGCTAGCGGAAGCCACGTTAAAACGGAGGCCAGGATTGGGCTCTATGGAGATATCAGGCTTAATGTTACAGATTGGATCTTCTTCCAAATAGCCGAAAGTTTCATCCACCTTTCTCACTGGTGGTTGAGCAACTTGATTCACGCCGGCATCGGAAAGCATCAGGCCCATAAATTGAGAAAGTATAAGACTCTCTCCTATTTGTCGTGGGTAGGCCTGAAGGCCACATGAAACATCGAGGGTTCTTTACAGAATCCACTCTGAAAACAGTTTTGGCAGAGCATGTTTTGTTTTGTGTTTTAAAAGGTTTTGAATTTTATATATATATATATATATATTAATATTTTTTAATATTTTTAGATCATTTTGATATATTAATATATAAAAAAATTAAAAATAAAAAAATTTACATTATTTTAATATATTTCTAACCGAAAATCATTTTAAAAAACAATCATATAACATTTTATTATTATTATTATCATGAGTCTCCGGGACAGCTTACGTGCATTTTGACTAATTCCACGGACCTTGAAGTTAACGACTATGTAAGTTTTTAGTGACCATCATATGAGTAACCACAAGGCTTGAACCTGAAAACATAAAAAAAATAAACATTTTAGTTCTAAATTCTTATCATTAAACCACTTCCTAGATGATTCATTCGCATTCTTATTATTATAGGTACGGAGTACAATATTTTATTCCCGATATCCTAAATAATGTTAGTGTTGGCGAAGAAGAAGAGCACTTACTTCCCAGTTTATTTGGAGTCAAGACCATGAGAGCATGAGGACTAATTTACACCACGTTATGGTTAATTTTCAAACTTATAACTCAATATTTGGACTTAAATACTTCGAGTAAATTGGTTGAATCTGCACTCTTTTGGCCAACAAAAAGAAAAACAAAGAAAGTAATGGTCATTTCATGGGATTGATAGGAAATATATTTTTAATAAAAGGGGATATTTTGCATCAATTAAAATTTATATGATTTAAAGGTTTTAATGGGAAAATCTTACGGTATAAAGGATGGCCTCCATGCTTCAAACTGTTTGTGTTTATGGATAGAAACATATCTCTAAGCTAAGCCTGACCCATTATGAATTCTTGAAAAACATTTTAGTATGGTTGTTTTAATGAAAGTGATTTTTTGAAAATTATTATTTAAATTTTTTTGTGTTTGTTTATTATTAGAAAATTGATTAATGAAAAATATTTTACAATTAAAGAAAAATTTTACTTGTTTTTAAAAAAATGTTTTCCCTTTATTTTAAGAAAAAAATAATTTTCAAAAACTGTGAAAAAATTAAAAATAACTTGTTATTTATTGATTATATTAAATTTAGTCATCAATATTTTGATTGTTATATATTTTATTTTGAATCCTTTTTTTCTTCTTAATTTCACCAATTGAAATTTGATTTTTATATAAACTTCGGTACTCATTTTTTTGTTTGTTATTTGTTTTTTTCTTATCATTTTCTTAATTGAATTTTTTTTATTTATCAGATTTGGTTCTCATTCTTTTTATTTTTATTTATTTTATTTGAAATAATTTATAAAATTAGATTTTTTTCAATTTCATCATTTTTCAACTTTTATATTTGTCAGATTTGGTCTCCATTATTTTTGTCACTATTTGTTTTATTATTATTTGAGATCATTGTTGAAATTAGATTATTTTTTTCAATTTCATTCTCCTTGAAAAAAATTAAAATATTAATAAGTTAATTCCAGATTATTTTCCATGACATAACCAAATATAGAAAAGTGTTTTCCAATTTATTTCCATGACATTATCAAACATTGAAAAACAACTCACTTTTCAAAAATTCATTTTTCAAGAGAAAATTACTTTCCAATAAACAAACGAGCCAAAAAATCCCTATAAATTGCTTCCTATCAAATTAGGATTAAAAAATATGTCTTACTTGTTTTCACTTTAGTTGTAATGTTATATATATAACAAGAAGAGCTTTCAAATAAGAAATAGCTAGTTTAACACCAATTTCTCTTCTTAAAAGGAAACTAAATGGGAAAGGAACTCATGTCAACACTCTCCCCTATAGTTGCTACATATATATCACTAATTCTCAACATGATAAGTTTGTCATTAAAGCCTCAACATATACAATATTTGATTGTGCATATGATAAGTTAACCAACCAACCTATTAATCTTTGAAATCTATCTTTGTTAGCACAAAATTGATTAGAAAATTCCTTAATCCAATGATTTTGCTATATAGGCTACATCCGAGCATACTTGTCTGTTTTAATAAGTCCAATATATATTTTTATCATAATAAGAATACTCTTTTATCCAATATCTTTTCTTATACTTGATAACTTCAATAACTTAGAAATATTTTAAACTTTCAAGGTCTTTCATATCAAATTCAAATGATTACTAGTAATAATCATGTCATCCACGTAAAGGATAAGTGCAATTATCTTATCATTATTTCTTTTAAAAAATAATGTATGATTTATGTTGCTTTAAGTAAAACAATATTCCCTTATAACTAGCTGAAATCCTTAGAACCATACTCTTGGTAATTGTTTTAAACCATATAATACTTTTAAGAATTTCGTAGTCGATATAATATCACATATTTTATTTTTTATGCCTTATTTCATATATATATATATATATATATGAATAATACATGAAAAAACTACATAATAATATTAATTCTTGGACGGACAATCGAGCCTCTATGTTATTTTATATAATATATGTATTTTTATAAATATTCTTATAAATATCTAGGATGTTTATAAGATATTTATATTAAATATATTATCTTATGATATATTTAAATGAAATTAATTAAAATTTAGATATTTCTTGAAATATTTATCTTAAAAAAATCAATACAAATAAATCTCTCTTGAAAGTCATGAGAATATGAAAGTGTTTTTCATTTAAGTAGTATGGGCCTACCAAATCTTTCAGATCTAACTTTTCAACTTATAAAATACATATTTAATTTTTTTTCTGAGAATTTTTTCTAATCTCATCACTGACTCCTTGTAAACAAAAACTCAGTTCATCTTGTCTTATGATATTTACTAAGCTACTTTTGAAGTATACGTAATTTCCTTTTCTTTTTGTTTAGCAGTAATTATATAAATGTCTGATTGAGGGATTGTTGCAGGTCAATCCTAAGTGTATCGAGGCAATGATTCGAACTTGATCATGCACCTCGATTAAACATGCATTCTATCTGGTGAACTTTTTACTTATCCCCTGATTAATTTGTTAATTTTAGATATCATAATTTAACAAATTCTTGTTTCCATTTGAAAATTTGATGTCTTCGAAGACAATTTTATGGAATCCCTTTGAAGGCAGCAGTGAGGGATTGAAGCACCTCCAAAGAGAAGGGGCCAAAAAGAAATGATCTTTTCGTTTCAAGTCGAAAGTCAAACGAGATATGGAAAACTCAGAATGTTTGAAAGATTAGTGTTTTTTTTCCCCTTAAAAAACAGATAATATATAGTTCCTTAATTAATTTATAGGGACTTGAAAACGAGGTGTTTCAGGTGAAAAATAATGATTAAAATTCTTTAAAGTGATTAATAATTTCTTGTTCGATCAAAGATCACAAAATAGAAGGGACAATTCTCCCTTGTTTATATGATTTCCTAACTCTGCCGGAGTAGCAAGCAAGAGAGCTACAACAAAATTTATGTTTTTACCACACAACCGTAGCAGCGGTGCAGTGTACATTAGGGAGCATCTCTTTCAAATCCACCGTCAGCATCGATGCCTTCGGCCTCAGCAATCGGCCGGAATGTCCCATCGACAACGGAGGCATAGACGGTGCCCTTTCACTTGCCGTCGCAAGCCATTTTGCCTGCATGTACCTTTGCTTTCTCCATGGCCCTAAGTGCATTTTCTTTTCTTTCATGCACTTCTTTGCAGCCAAGCATAAGGCCTTAATCACAGAGTTTAATCTTTCAACTTTCCCAACAAACACTTCTGGCAATCTGTGGACAAGTTGATTGTATTCTTCGCTTGCTTTAGCCATCTCAAACTCTGCCCTAAAATTTAATTCGATTATAACTCTCACCTCTCCTCTTTTTGAAACTGTGTTGTCTATCACATCCATAAAAGTATGCTCTCCTGCGTTGTATATGGAAAAAAAAAATACATCAAGAGCTAGTTTTAAGAATATTGCAATTATCTACGACTAGAAACAACTCTCTTGAATATTTATCTTAATTTAATCACTAACCTGCTGGGATATCAGGCGAGCTTCTCCATTTAGTCTTGCAAATGGCACTATTGTGACCGGCATTTCGTAGATGGCTAGAGACTTCTGCCATCAAGCAACTCCGACAGCCGGCAGCCATTATTGGTCTACCGCAACCACAATTTCCAGCCATTTGTCTTTCCTTCAATGCATCTTTAGTGATCCTTCTAATGCTAGATTCCAAGGAGCTAGTCCTGCACAGGGTTGCCTGAACACCACAACACGGAGCAAGTATTAGATAGGGTTGTACACATTCAATCTCTGGGATCCTAAATATATATTATTTCCACAAGAAAAGCATATATATAATTAAATAATTGTATAAAGAATTGTGATACTTACATGTAGAAGCTGGTGTTGGTTCTCCCAGAAACTCCTGTTCTCTTCCACATTGCTATTATTCTCTTCCTCTTCCTCTTGCTCTTCCAAATCCATTATCTTATTTTCGTGATACCCTTCACTACTCCCGCTTTCCGACCAGGACTCACCATCTTCAAGAAACCCGAAAACCATATCGGATAAACTCGGCGCCGGTTGATCAAGTAACTCAAACTGGTTGACGTTAGACATCAAATTGTGTTGACCAAACGGGATTCTTATCCTCGCACTACACATCATCCGATCATCGTATTTGTTCAATTTTACTATTGAACTTCTTTGCTAGAAGAAAAGTGTAACAATATGTGAACTGCAATGGAAGCATGGAAAACCTGGTTTTATATACCAAGATTAGAACTGATGTGGGACCCATTAGGCCAACGTGGACCAACAAGCCGCCGGACACATGTGGGGTTGTTTTGATGATAAAATTGGCAGTTTATAATTGGGTGATGCAAATCAAGACCAGACAGCATGGATCCACGTCAGTTAGATATCCATGTTTTTATAAGAGCGGGTTTGTGTGTGTGTGTGTGTGTAATGGGTTATGATTGAGGAGGTCTTAAGTTAGGCTTCCAAATGCCGTTTTCTTTTTCTTTCCATTATTTAAATCTAAAAAAGTTTTTAGCATTATTTATGTTAATAAATAATCTACAAAACTATTAGTTGGGATCTTTTGTGAAATTAGTATGACAGACACAAATTTAAAATCTTTTATTTGGCGAAAATTAATGAATGTTAATTGAAGTACGTAATTCTATCATAAATCCTTGTCTAAGTCGCTGGTGTGGGGCCTCCATAATGAGTTGATAAGATCCGTGATGGTGAAACGTGGTGCCATCTGAGACGTTTGATGTAAAGTTTCTTCCAAATAGTGGGACCATCTTGTTGGCTACCTACATCAAATAATTCTTTTTTTTTCCTTTACATTAATTATTTCAAAATCGCTTTTAGCGGATTTTTCGCAAAATTAATTATTACAATCATTATCTAAATAAAATAAAGACACAAACGCGGCGCCTTGCCAATGGTTTTTGCCAAAATCACCGCCATAAGGACAGATTATTATATATTTGTTTGTTTTTTAAAATATTTTTTATTTAAAATAATAATTTTAAATTTTATTTTTAATATGTTTTTGTCAAGCTGTTGAATCTGGGAACTAGATAACAAAATGCCAAGCTGGACAGATTTTATCGCTCAGCCTAGCTTATCCTATCATATCCTAAAATGTAAGAACTTCATATTTTAAGTTTTTTTCCCAAACAAGTTCCAAGGGATGCCTTTAATGGTTTTTAATGCATTCTGCGCCTTGTAGATTCTTTCAGAAGTAGGACTCTGTAGAATATAGTTCTGTTTTGAATAATATTCAGTATCTTTCTATAAAAATCTAACCTCTAAATTAAAAAGAAAAATATAGAAGAATAAGTTTTTAAAAAAACAAATAAAAAAAAAAGAGAAAAAAACTCAATAAAATTTAGGATTTATTTTCCACCCATTTAAAACATCTATTTATAGGACCGGTAAACAAATATATTAATACTCCTAATTTATTAATCTTCATAATTCATGAATATCTATAATTCATGAAAGAATTTATAAATATTTATAATATATTAATATCTAAAATATTCATAAATGTTTTTAATTCATGAATTACTTATAATATTATTTATTTTCATTGCATAATTAATGTATTAATTCATAGATTAAAATATTTTAGAGATTAAAAATAAGTTACTGATAAAGCATGGACTTATATAAATACTAAAAAATATTTTTAATTAACCAAATTTAAATTCAAACTCAAGAGCTCAAAGCCTACAATCCACAAAAAGTTTGAAACTTTTATATTCAAAGATTCATTAAGAATGATATTATATTCGTTTTTAATTAAAATTTTTAATAAATATATTAATATTTTATGTTAAAACACTCATGATAAATCATGAAATTCAATATAATTTTAACTTTAAAAGTGAGTATAACTCATATATAATTTGTCATTAAATGAACAATTACATATTTTATAAATCATTACCAACATACACGTGTATGCATATGTGTGTGTGTGTGTATATATATAAAGCAAATATGGTGTCATTGTAGTAAGATAAAAAACAACATTTTTTGTCGATAAATTACGAGTCAACTACGAATATTTAATTTCACAAATGATGCTTTTGATGATGTTTTAGATGCTCTATCTTGCCTACTCTATGATCATAATTGCTTATCCTAAAAAATCTCTCCCACCTCCTCACTATTCTTTAATCTTCAGACGACATATATATACAGGCATATGTCATTGTATTGGATTTGCTTATTATCTCCCCCGCCAGTTTTTATCAAGTAAAAAATGAGCATCCGTACCATGCACTAATCAACATAAAACACCTTCAATCTCCAAGTATCAAAACTTAATTGGCCAACTTAATTAATGGCTTAGCAATCAAACTATAAGCTGGGAAGCCATTTTACACTAATTATTCATTCCGTTTTTACACCCTATACCAAAAGTTTATCACTAGTCTTGAGATACATTGCCAATTGATTTGGAAAAATAATTTAAAGACAACTAGCATGACATGCGATGAAGTCGTGAAAAAGCTTCATGTAGAGATTAGTTTTTCATGGCTGTGTTAATGGGCTTGACTGGTGGCTATAAGAAAAAAGTAAGTCCCTGCAAAATAGAAAACTCTTTGAAGCTTAAGTGTGTGTGTATGCATACAAGAAGAGAAAAAAACAAAAAAAAGTTAGGAAGTGCGTGTCTTAACTAGAAGTTGTATGAACTACGATGTAAAGGTGAGAAAAAAAAGGAAAAATTAATTAAACTAAGAAAACTAAAAAAATCAAATCGTTAAAAAAAAACAATGAAAAAATTAAAAAATAAATCAACGAACATATCACAAAGTGTTGAGTGCGGTTGTCGATAAAATGTTGCACTTCCTTTTAGTGGTCTTCACTCCGCACATGTTTCTCCACAAAAAGCTCTATTGGGCTCAGCTTACGTTTACGAGTCATAGCCTGTAAGAAAACAATGTTGCAAGTTAAATATATTTATAAATAACAACAAATTAATTAAAGATAGATGTGATTAAAATTAATCTTACGATCTACTTTGCATGCAAAACGAAAGGAATGGAACCGCTAGTGTGCGTGGTAACCGAGCCATGAATTTGCTGACTCTGGTTCCCTGCACCAGACTGCGAGCGTCATGTGAAACACTCGGACATCACGTGCTGAATATATTCCGTCCATGTATCCTCTTTGATGTATGACGGCCTGAAATCTTTCCAAACCGCCACATCATTTCATTCAGGTAGAGCATTTTACTTGGCATATTTTTTAGCTTTTTTTTGCACATCGTATCAAAAATCACGCAACTTAAATGATACATACATATTTTATGAGTTAATGAAAAATAAAATTTTAATATTTAAAAAAAAAAAAAAATTTAACCCTAATAAAATATTGACATGTGTCTAAACAATACCAATTGAATTTTTGACGGTAAAATTTTCTTGTTTGGCGAAATAATTATGTCGGTAAATCTATTAATAATTATATTTCTAATAGAATAAATGACGGGATAGAAATCAGTGACGATATTTTTTCTCCTGTTATTCCATCGGTTATTGTATTTTTGACAAAACTAGGCTTTAAACACCAATGGAATATTCATCGGATATTTTGCTATTTTTGGGTAGTGATATTCTCTCAAAATCATTGCCTTCTCTCAAAGAATTTGGCACTAAAATGTAGCGCGTATTTTGGCTGTAGTGAACTTGGATGGGTTTATATTTCATATACATGACTGGTACAATTACTCATGCCAATTCTAAAATGTAAAATAGCTATTGTAAAATATTAACTTGAGTACTCCTCTGTATCTCTACAAGAGTACTCAAAAAAAGGAAACTCGATCGTGGAATTGATAAGGTTACACAGAAAAAAACATGACACGAACGACATGCATGGATGGAAATTGATAGATTTAATCACACTCCAACTAGCCCATGGTTTCTTCAAGCTAATATAAATGCTTGCTCAACTATTAGATTCAGCTTTTACGTGTGTAATATTTCGAAATGTGCGATAAGTGGAAGCAAAAGTTTGGTGAGTTCGTGTGTTTTTATGTGTGGGGAAAATACTGTATTTTTTTTATTAAATATTATAAATTGTTATAAATTATTTAATTTAATTTTTAATATTTTAATTATCAACACAAATTTTTTTTTATATCATAAAATATTAGCTTCATCATACCTTTAGTTTTTATTATTTATTTAAAATCGATTTATAATTATAATACTATCAAACAAATTAATTTTGTCTCGTGGTTTCTTCACGCTAATATAAATGCTCGCTAAACTATTAGATTCGGCTTTTACGTGTGTAAGCTTTCGAAATGTGCAATAAGTGCAAGCCAAAGTTTGGTGAGTTCGTGCTTAGCTCGTTTTGTCATTAGTGTTGTCTCCATACCATAAGATTTGCCTTCTTGACAAAGCAATGATGAATTTCTTCACCATCGAAGAAACCAAAAGGATAAGCTTTGGTAGGGAAATCATCACTCAACATGGAATTGGACCTTGATAGGGAAAGTTTCCAGCACCTAATAATTAAAGGTTTTTTTTCTTTTTTATTAATAACCTAATTCAATATTTCCTAGTAAATGATTTGGGCAAAAAAATCGTGTGGTGCATGAGAAATGAGAACCATTAGACTAACACAAATTCCATAATGCTGGACAAGTCAAAAGAATTTCCATAATTGCTAAAAGTGAGTTATAAAAGAGATTTAGATAATATGCAAGGCATAGAAAATTATATGGCTTAGGCCACGTATGAATTGGCATAACGGATCACGTATAATCAGGACAAAATAATGCAAACTAATGGATCACGCGATCTTATCAACGAACTCAAGTGAGTGATTGGGAGAGTGTGGCTTATGTGGTTGTTGTCGGTAAAAAAATAGATCTCATGAAATTATTGTTAGAGTGTGTTTGAGAGTATAGAATGTATTGTTTCTTTAAAAAAAAAAATTTAATATATTAAAATAATATTTTATTCTTTTTAAAAATTTTATTTATGACATTAGTATGTTAAAACAATTTAAAAACACTAAAAAAATATTAATTTCAAAAAGAAATCAAATTTTAATGAAAAGTGGGTTGCACGACAACCCCAAACTGGATTAATTATGGTTTGTTGTATTAAAAATATATATTTGATTAAAAATATGGTTGCAATTATTATTGACTAAAAGGCATTTTATATATGATTGGTTAACTTTTTTTTGTAAGTGCTTTTGATAATACAATTACAAAAAAAAAAACATTTATGAATTTTGTATTCATGAATGATATTAGTTTTTTTACTTCAATTATCCCATTAAACTATTTATTATCCTATCATGGAAACCAACCATTAGAGAATGCCTCTGATTGACTTAGATTTGTGAACGTGGAACAATATCGGTTAAAAAATTATCATAAACAAAATTAGGATTGTAATTGTATTTTGTAAACATAACATGTTCTTGCACTTCATCCTAATATAATATAGTTAGGTAGTGTCATTGATACCACTACAATCTGCATTTGTGATTTGTACAGATAAACATGCATATTCTATAAAATTATTTATCTTTGTTTCCAAACTCTAAAGGCACGTTCAATCACATTGCATAATGACAAGTGTGCATGATTGAATAGTTCCTCTTGACTTGTTGATTGTCTTTGACGCTGAAAATCTTGCAAATGATATCTTTTATCTTTATATGGACCTAGATATTCGCTCATTGGGGTGTCAAGCATTAACTAAAAAATATTTGCTTGTGATGTAAAGTAAGGAAAGTGTGATTAATTTTGAAAATTTAGAATAAACACAATTTAACTTTAAATAACATTTATTTGCTATCATTTATTTACCTTCCAGTGGTTTTGGAAATTTTATACTAGGATTGTCAATAGCTTCAGAAAAATACAAGTATAATGAATACTACTTGCCCAAACAAACATGAATTGCATGTTAAAACTACATTTGACAATAATATTCTTCGTCGATACATTTTTTCTACCAATAAATAGTATTTTATTTTCTTAAGATATAGAAGTACAAACATTTGCACCAATGCAAAAAACAACATATTGTAAATAAGGCACAACAATACCGAATTAATTTTTATTTTTCATTAGTGACAACAAACACCATTTTGATACCTTAAAATGAGGTATATATCTTGGATTCATCGTATTTCTTCGTTAAGTGTTTATAAATTCAAGGTCTTCTGGTTTAATAAATTTAATGCAAGCAAACAAATTATCTTTAACATTTTATTGAAAGATCGACTAACAATTTCATCAGAATGTTAAAATCTTTCTTAAACTAGCCTACTTGAAGCACCTAATGCTATAGTGTATAAAAACATGACAATTTTCTCTATAACACTCATTTTTTTTAACTCTTTCAACCCATAATGTGTTTCTAAGTCTTAGCATAAATTTTGCAATAATGATGCATCAATCCTTAACATGTTGACACATCATTTATAGTATTCTTATAATATTTTATTCAACCATCTCATTCTCATGTTATATGAAACCATATAAAGTTTTTTATGAAAATAATTAACATAATAAATGTGTAAAGCTTTGGATGTGCATACAAGTAGGTTTTTACTATTAAACTCTCGATGCCAAAATAATTCAACATCATTATTAATATTATTATCATCATTATTGTTGTTATTATCATTGTCATTATCATTATAAACCCCCGACTTAAAAGTTTACAATGCTAAAAAAAATATAGTTGGAAAGAAATTTCTTGTTAAATCAAACTTAAATATTGTATTTGAAAATATGGAACGGTGTGTGTGTATATAATACATGTATGATGGCATTGTTGTAATTAATGAGGATTTCTTAGAGAAGTCATGGCCGGCACTAGGAGAATTGAAGGGGGGAGATTTCTTCAATTTTCATCAAAATTTTTGAGTGAAACAGAAAAAGAACATAGATTAAGGGCATAGCTAAAAATTTATTTAAAAAAATAATACAATTCATTTAGCCACAACAATATCATTGATGCAATTATTATTATTATTATTATTATAAGGCTACGGCAATGTCATTAATGCAACCTAAAAAAATCTAAGATTTTATTATTAAAATCAAATATTTTTAATTTTTTACTTATCTTGAATTTATTCCTCGATAAGTGATGTTGTAGTTAGAATTTTACTCCACCAAAATATTTGAAACTGCATTACCTAAATAGCAATACGAATTCTTTTTATGATAATAGAAACTAATTTTAAAAAATAATCCACACTTGAGTTATTAGGAGTTTAACTTAGTTAAAACTAGCAGTTGGCCCAAATTAATTTTTTTTTTTAAAAAAATATGTAAATGTTGTCAACAAGTTTTCTAGTAGAAAAAATAATAATTATGAATACAAAATTTAACGTGTAGAATTGATAAAATTAATCAAGAATTATTCATGTCAATAATTATTAAAAAGAGTTGTTAATGCCAACTAAAAATCAAATCAAGAATATAAGAGATAGAAAAAAATTAATATGTCTAATTTCTGTCACACAAAACTCTTAAAATTTATTTATGTATTTATATGACAATAAGTTATTTTTATATAAAAAAAGTAATAATTTAAGTTTCATCAAAATAAATTGCTAGTATAATTCTTCATTTTCTTATTAATATTTTTTATCTCTTAAAAAAAAATTTGTTCCATGTCATTCATTAATGAAAATCAAAAGCAATCAAAACTAGAGTCAAATTCGGTTTCTAAAGTTTCAATTATTTTAGCAGTAAGATTGAATATTTTCTTGCTAAATAAAGTATTAATTTAACACTGGAATGTTTTTTTTTCTTTTTTGACACCTTGAGAATCATATGGCAAGATAATTAAAACAAATTATCAGTCTTAATCCAAGCTAATATAGCTTGTAAGGATGAAATTAAAAAGAAATTAATATCAAAGTGGAAAATTCTCCTGAAACCGAAATTTTTTTTTGAAATCTTCAATTTTTTCTCTCAAAATAAAATCAACACCTCTTTTAATTTTTCTTACAATGCAATGCATTTAAAGTAACAACAAGAAGTCAAAGTATCTTCTTGTCTATTACCAATCTAAATTTTTTTAATCAAAATTAAATAATTTCTCAAAGAATTAGTAATCCTAAAATGTGCATTAATTACAAAAATTTAAGTCTAGAAATAGTTATATTTAAAAAAAAATAGTGTCTACAACATCCATTTCTTTCGAAAGATTATATTTATTTTGTATTTTTAAAATATATATAATATTATTAATTATCTCAATTTTTTTTAATTCATTTTTCTTTGTCGATTGAATCATTTGACTTGAATACATTAAGAAAAAATTTATTTTATATTATCTCTAAAAATAAAAGACACTTCCATTTAATCATTTGATATCAATCCCTTAAAAAAAATTATTTATATATATAAAAACCTTTACTACCTGCGGACTTGTCGAAAAAGATTAAATTAAAAATCTAGTTTCTAAATTAACCCCATGATTACTTCAGCAACTAAAGAGATGAAGCAGCTTTTGGAAAGCATATATTCTGGTTGGAATAGCACTGGAAGCTACTTTTGTGAGTTACACTTTCTCTTAACAGACGGGAAAAGGATTTTTTTTTTTTTTTTGTCAAATAAAAATACCAATTCCCTTACTAACAAACGAGACCGTTTTTATACGAGGAGATCATGGGGCCAGCAAGATATTTTAAGCACTTTTCTTCAATTTCTTCTTTGGTTCAACTCGCACAAAAATCTTCAAACTTAATTTTTATTTGTATTACTTGATTATTGGTTCAATTTCAATCCCAATTATATATTTTTTATTTTGTTAATTTTTTTGTATTTCTTACAATTTTCATGGTTTTTTAATGCATAAAAAACTAAATAAAAATAGCAAAATAATTAAAATTAACTAAATTTACTCAGAATATTTTTTTAATTTTCTCTAAGTTTCAGAATATATAAAAAAAGGCAGTAAAAAAAAACAAGGCTATGACTTCCTCCATCAAAGATTCTACCTTGTTGCTCTCTTTCTTAAAGCAAATTGTTCTTGCCATAGGCATTTTAAACAGAGCATTTGCCGATAAAAAATAAAACATAAAAATTAAGGCCTGGAAATGATGGTTTTGTGATTGGCCCATCATTAATTTTGTTATCCATACACAGTATAGACCGGCCCGGGAATGATGTTTAAACTGGGAATAATGAGTTTTATATGGGCTTTAGAGCATTGTGTAACACTTAACAGTGTGCACTTCAGGCCCATTTAAGAAGAGAAAAAAGGGAAAGAGATAAGTCTGAAGTAAGGTCAGAAAAAAACCGACAAATTAATCAAATTAAAAAAATTAAATCATAAAATAAAAATTAATTAAATAGATTATAACATTTTTAAAAATTTTAGTTTTGTTTTGATTTTATAAACTTGAAATTAAAAAATTTAACGGAATAAAAAATAACTCATTAAAAAATCCCAAAAATACACAAAAAAAACAACAAAATTTTTAATTTTTAATATAAAATAATCAAACAAAATCTAAATCGATCGATTGAATTTTAATTTTTAATATAAAATAATTAAATCAAACCAAAATCGATTAATTAGGTTTAATTTTTTAAAATAAAATAATTAAATTAAATCAAGACCGGTCGGTTAGAATTAGTTTTAATTTTTTATATATACTTTATTAGTTTTATAAAATAATAATCACTCTCAGTCTAAAGTCAAGACATTGTGGTATTTGACGTCCATAGCAGGGTACTATTGTACCACTGGACCACTGGTGCTTGTTGGTATCAACGTGTGGAATAGGTAATTAAATATATATAATGACACGTCTATTTCCTAGTCAAACGCAGAAGCAAAAATTACAAAATAGCAGTCAACGTTTTTTACAGAAGTCTTGTACCTTTACGACAAAGTTTAACGTTCTATCTCGCTGTATTTTAGGACACCAATATGCTAATTATTCCTCGTACAGAAACAAGAAAGGATTCTCCTCTCCATTATTGTCCCAATCTATCAAACGTTAATAAAGAAAAAATGCAAATCAAAATCAAGGCTCCCTCCCCACTGTTTCATTTTATATGCTCTTGGATCTTGATCCTGCCAACTTCTGCAGCTTCTTCCAAGCTTGCCACGGAAAATCTGGCAAATTTTAGTTCGCAAAAAAAACCAACAGATACCGTAATTCATCAACAGATTGCAGATTCACCTTCCCTCCACTGTAGTATTGCTCCAAGATAAAGACATAGACGATGAGTGGTATCGTCTAATTTCATCAAAAGTTGGGTGCGATCCATGGCTAGAACTTTGAGAATAACTCGACCAAAAATCCTTAGACTTCATCTGTTGTAGCAAACATGTGTCCAGATCCTCACTTTCAATCTCACTAAGCTCATTATTGGCCTCCATGACCTTCACTACTTGCCTCATTGTCGGCCGCACTTTAGAGTCAGGATATGCACACAATAAGCCTACATGAAGAATTCTTTCTACTTCTCCTTCGTCAAATTGTTCTCCTCTAGCCTTTAGTCGCTCATCCAAGGCATTAAGTGACTGCCCTTGCAACATCAACTGCCAAACCAATTCCACCAAAGGTGGCTGCCCTTCTTCTATAGGCCTCCTTCCACACATGACCTCCAAAATCAAGACCCCAAAACCAAACACGTCGGTTCGAGCTGAGGCTCTTCCGCTTCGAACCACCTCAGGTGCCATGTATCCTATGGTTCCAACCACCCGCGTGGTGCTAGGCACTTGACCATGCCCGTGCACTCGAGCCAATCCAAAATCACCTAACCTTCCATTCATATCCATGTCAAGTAACACGTTGCTGGCCTTGATGTCTCTGTGGAGGACTTGAGAATCCCATCCCTCGTGCAAATACAATAATGCAGAAGCCACATCTTTCAAAATTCTTATTCTCTCATCACAGCTCAACATTTTACTCTCATCACAATCGAACACCCTCTTCTCCAAACTCCCATTTTCCATGTAGTCATATACCAACATGAAGACTCCTCTTTCTCTCTTGCACCAACCTCTCAAACCCACCAAACTCCTATGCTTCAACCTTCCAAGACTTGAAATTTCAGCTAAAAACTCTCTCATCCCGTCATTTTCATGTGAAATTCGCTTCACTGCAATCTCTGTCCCTCCTGGTAAGACACCCTTGTAGACCTTTCCATTTCCTCCGATTCCGATAACATTTTCTTCACTGAATCCTTTTGTTGCTGCTTCGATTTCTTGATACCTAATTCGATGTGGCCAGTACTCCAATTCCCAATCCTCCATTTCCTCTCTCTCCCTTGCTTTCCTCCGTCTTCTCTTTATCAAAAACCATATAATTGTAGCAGCAGAAACAACAAGAAGGACCCCGCCCACTGTGGCTCCTGCAATGAACACTTTAGACCGATAAAATGGATCTTTTGGAAGCACAAACGATGGCAACCCAGTAGTGATTAACCTCTCACTCAACGAAAAATTGGAATTGCTAAAGCTCCATGCCAAAATCTTGTGACTTTCAACAAGTTGTCCGGTTGAAGAAGTGAATCCCACATACATACCATCCTCAAAAACATCAGATAGATTAAGAGACATATTCAATAAAGGCCTGGCAGGCCTTTTCATGCCGGCCGGAGCCATAGTAACATTAATCATAGAATCTTCATAGTCAATCCAAACTTGGTAGTTTTTACCATTATTTAGATCCTGTTCCTTAAAAGAATTACTATTCCCATCACTGGTGTTCCCATTGCTGCTGCTCCTTGAATTATCAGGCCAATAGCCTGCATCTGCTGCTTCAATTGATGTAAGTGAATTATTTACATCTATTCCAACATGATTATCATTCATATCACTGAATTCTTCATTTGCGAACACATCAAACTCGATGCCAACCATATGATTGTCTGAACTGTTACTGTTCGTACGATTCAGAAAGCCTAAATATTGAGCTGAAGTAGACCTTTGAATGCCTGTAAAGGGCACAAAAAGAAAAGCCAAGCCAGTCCCAGGAAGAACATTCTTGTAAGGGACCATAGCAAAAATAAAAGAAGTGGAAAATGGATACACAAATGAAGAGTCTGGAGCTTTGGTTGGTATCTTTGTTGGGTACAAAGCACGGCCAATTTCGAAATATGTTTGATTTGTAAGTGTAAGAATGCGAGATTCAATGATGGCAGAGCCATAGAGTGAGACACTAGAGGAATTGAATCCATTGAAGACAAAGTCAATAGCCCATATGGGTTGCAAAAACAGGATTATAGGAAGTAGAAGCAAGGCAAGATCAAGCTTGCTGTTGAATTTCTTCATTTCAATCCAAGAAGCAAGGAGAGAGAGAAAGGAAGGTGTTTTTCATGTTTTTCAGACAGATAAGGTGATCAGAAACAGGAGGTTAAGGTTGTACAGAAATGATAGGAGTCTCTTTCAACTTGCCCATGTCAAACGTTTAGCAGCAGGATTTTAATGGTTGTGAATTTGTCCATGAACCTTACACAATTGGAATTTTGTGTTTATTACAATATCAAGGTCGATTAGCTTCGAAGAAAATACTTGGTAGGTTCCAACTTGCGTCCTTAGATATAAATTTCGGATTAACCAGCAAGTTGATTTAGAATCTAAACGTATCTAAATTAAAGAAAAAAATTAAAAAACAAATAATTAATATAATAAAAAATTCAAGTTAATTTACTAATCCGGTTAATCCAGTTACTTTACCTTAACTTATTGATTTTTTTAAAATAATATTATTTATTTTTTCTAAAAAAATATTTTATTTTATTAACTCATGTAGGCATGTTACACGTTAGATGATTTGATAATTAAATACGTTTGGCAATATTCATGTTTCTAATTTATCGTTTTAAAAAAAAAGAAAAGAAAAGAAAAGTTGTTCTTATATTTGAACTTACAATAATATAAAAAGTAAACTCATATTGTTCTAATTATAAATATTCATTTAACATTAAGGGTGATTATATATATATATATATATATATATATATATATATATATATAATAACGAAAACTGGTCAAGAAGTTCATACAGATCTCATATACAAAAAAAAAAAAACTAAATAAAAAAAAACAATAGAGAAACTTCATTTTGAAGATTTTTTAGGCAGTGTTCAAACCTTTCTAGTTTCTTCTTTTTCTTCTCGTATTAATTACAGTCACAATCAACCTAGTTAGGAGTTAGGTAGCAGAAAAGAATTGGGGTCTAGATACAATGGCAACTTGATATATTTTAAGAGAAACTAGGAACGTGGACCGCGCTACACGGCAACATAAAAGATATCATAAAAAGTTAAGATTTAAGAGGATTTGGTTTTTTTTCAAAATTATACCTAAAAGTATTGGTCTATCTATTACGTTTAACCCTAAAGTTATATTTATAATATTAATAATAATATTAAACTTGCATGACCCAAGTTTATGTGAGTTTCGTTGCAATAACAAACTCGGAGCCTTGGATATGAGTCTAACTACTTATAAAAGTATGATAATTAAAAAGAAAAACATTTAATATTACAGAATGAAATTAAAAAAATTAATTAAATAGAAAAATAAATAAAGCAAAGCATTATTCTGATTAACAGTGATTTGTAAGGAGAGGTACATTAAAATCCCCTCATGAGATAATAATAATCCAATGAACAGTAAACAAAACAAATCATAAAGTTTAATTTTTAATCAAATCGATATTAAAGATGAAATTGAAAGAAAAAAACTACTTAAGAAAAAGAAAAAAAAATTGAATTAACTATTTTCACCCGTCAAACCAGGTTAACCCGTCAAATTTGAAATTTGTGTCATGAAATTGAAAGAAAAAAGGTTGATGCATTTTAGTTATAGTTAATTACAATATTCAAAGATGAAATTGGAAGAAAAAAAATCAATGAAGAAAAAAAATATGAATCAACTGTGTTAACCCACCAAATCGGGTCCTGAGATTCATGTCACGAGAGTGTGATAACTAAATAGAAAAAAAAATTAACATTAATGAACTAAATTAAACAAAAAAAGATTAATAAAAAAAAACATACAAGAAAAAAAAAACTAATGAAGAAAAAGAAAAAAAAATCTGAATTAACTAGGTTAACCCGTCAAACCTAGGATCCGTGTCATGAAAGTTTGATAACTAAATAGAAAAAAAACTTAATATTAACAAACTAAATTTTAAAAAAATTAATTAAAAAGAAAAACAAAAATAAAAAAGAAAACAAAAATACTAAACAAAAGAAAAAGATTAATTTAAAAGAAAAAAAAAAGCTGACATGAAGAAAAAAAACTAATGAAAAAATAAAATAAAAAACATCTGAATTAACTGGGTTAACCCTTCAAATCAGGTTAACTAGACAAACCTAGGATTCGTGTCATGAAAATTGAATAGGAAAAAAACATTTCAAGTTAACTCATAATTAGCCGAGTTAACACGTCAAACCCGAGATCCGTGTCATGAAAGTTTAATAACAAAATAGAAAAAAGTTAACATTAACAAACTAAATTAAACGAAAAAATTAATTAAAAAGAAAAACTAGAAAAAAAAATCGGGTTAACCTAGAATCCGTGTCATGAAAGTTTGATAACTAAATAAAAAAAAATTAACTTCAACAAACTAAATTAAACAAAAACAATATTCATTAAAAAAAAGCAAAAAAAAACGAAAAAAAAAACATGCTCAGCCTTTTCACTGTGTGTTAATTATAATATTAAAAGATGAAATTGGAAGAAAAAAGTAATGAAGAAAAAGAAAAAAAAAATCTGAATGAAATGGGTTAACCCACCAAGTAAGATTAACCTGTCAAACCTGGGATTCGTGTCATGAGAGTGATAACTAAATAGAAAAAAATTAATATTAATGAACTAAATTAAACAAAAACAAGATTAATTAAAAAGAAAAAAGAACAAAGGAAAAAAAACCTACATGAAGAAAAAAAACTAATGAAGAAAAAGAAAAAAAAACGGGATTAACTGGATCTACCCGGCAAACCATTTCAACCCGTCAAACCTGGGATCCGTGTTATGAAAGTTTAATAACTAAATAGAAAAAAAATTAATATTAATGAACTAAATTTTAAAAAAATCAATTAAAACCAAAGAAAAAACAGCCTACATGAAAAAAAAACTAATGAAGAAAAAAAAACATCATAATTAACTGGGTTAACCCTTCAAACTAGGTTAACCCTTCAAACTAGGTTAACCCGTCAAACATGTGATTCGTGTCATGAAAGTTTGATAATTTATTAGGAAAAAAAAAATTATGGGTTAACCTATAATTAACTAGGTTAACTCGTCAAACCCAGAATTCGTGTCATAAAAGTTTTATACTAAATAGAAAAAAATTTAACATTAACAAACTAAATTAAATTAAAAAAATTAATTAAATAGAAAAAAAAACTATAAAGCAAATCATTATTCTGATTAATAGTGATTTACAAAGAAGGATATATTAAAATCCCCTCATGAGATAATAATAATAATCCAATGAACAATAAACAAAAAAAAATCATAAAGTTTAATTCTTAATCAAATCGATATTAAAAGATGAAATTGAAAGAAAAAACTACTTAAAAAAAAAGGAAAAAAAATCTAAATCAACTATTTTCACCCGTCAAACTAGGTTAACTCGTCAAATTTAGAATTTGTGTCATGAAATTAAAAGAAAAAAAGTTGATGCATTTTAGTTATAGTTAATTACACTATTCAAAGATGAAATTGGAGGGGAAAAAAAACCAATGAAGAAAAAAAATATGAATCAACTGGGATAACCCTCCAAATCAAGTCCTAGAATTCATGTCATGAGAGTGTGATAACTAAATAGAAAAAATATTAACATTAATGAACTAAATTAAACAAAAGAAGATTAATTAAAAATAAAAAAATAAACGAAAAAAAACCTACAGGAAGTAAAAAACTAATAAAGAAAAAAAAATATGAATTAACTGGGTTAACTTGTCAAGCTAGGTTAACTCGTTAAACCTAGAATCCGTGTCAGGAAAGTTTGATAACTAAATAGAGAAAAACTTAATATTAACAAACTAAATTAAAAAAAAAATAAAAAGGAAAAAAAAAAGCAAAAAGAAAACAAAAATACTAAACAAAAACAATATTAATTTAAAAGAAAAAGAAAGCCTACATGAAGAAAAAAACTAATGAAGAAATAGAAAAAAATCCGAATTAACTGGGTTAACCCTTCAAACCAGGTTAACCAGACAAACCTAGGATTCGTGTCATGAAAGTTTGATAACTGAATTGGAAAAAAACATTACGGGTTAACTCATAATTAATCGAGTTAACCAGTCAAACTCAGGATCCGTGTTATGAAAGTTTAATAACAAAATAGAAAAAATTTAACATTAACAAACTAAATTAAATGAAAAAATTAATTAAAAAGAAAAACAAAACAAAATTCGAGTTAACCATCCGTGTCATGAAAGTTTGATAACTAAATAGAAAAAAATTTAACATCAACATACTAAATTAAAAAAAAATATATTCATAAAAAAAACAAAGAAAAAAGCAAAAAAAATGAAAACAAAAAAAAACATGCTCAGCCTTTTCACTGTGGGTTAATTATAATATTAAAAGATGAAATTGGAAGAAAAAAACTAATGAAGAAAAAGAAAAAAAAATCTAAATCAATTGGGTTAACCCACCAAATCAGGTTAACCCGTTAAACCTGGAATTCGTGTTATGAGAGTGATAATTAAATAGAAAAAAAATTAATATTAATGAACTAAATTAAACAAAAAAAAAAGATTAATTAAAAGGAAAAAAGAACAAAGGAAAAAAAACCTACATGAAGAAAAAAAAACTAATGAAGAAAAAGAAAAATAAAATGAATTAACTGGGTTAACCCGTCAAACCAGGTCAACCCGTCAAACCTGGGATCCGTGTTATGAAAGTTTAATCACTAAATAGAAAACAATTAAAAACAAAGAAAAAAAAGCCTACATGAAAAAAAAAACTAATGAAGAAAAAGAAAAAAACATCTAAATTAACTGGGTTAACCCTTTAAACCAGGTTAACCCGTCAAACATGAGATTCGTGTCATAAAAGTTTGATAACTGATTAGGAACAAAAAAAATTACGGGTTAACCCAGAATTAGCTGAGTTAACTCGTCAAACCCGGAATCCGTGTTATAAAAGTTTCATAACTAAATAGAAAAAAAAATTAACATTAACAAACTAAATCAAACGAAAAAATTAATTAAAAAACCAGAAAAAAAAATCGGGGTTAACCTATCAAACCCGGAATGCGTGTTATTAAAGTTTGATAACTAAATAGAAAAAAAAAAGTTAATCAAAAAAAATATTCATTAAAAAAACAAAGAAAAAAATAAAGAAAAAAACAACTTAAAAAAACAAAGCAAAAGGCAAAAAACAAAACAAAAAAAAAGAAAAGACAGCTCAGCTTTTACTGTGGACTGCACTGTGCAGTCCACAGTAAAAGACTGAGCAGTTTTAGTTTATTAGATAATTCAAGGTCATTAATGAGCAGAAACTCTTAGAGCTTATTTGACAGTGTAGATGTGGTTGCTTTTGAAATAACTTTTCATGCTAAAATGCATATCAATGATATTTTTTTAATTTTTTAAAAATTATTTTTGACATCAGCAAATCAAAATAATTTGAAAATACTAAAAATAAATGAATTTGAAAAAAATAAAAAATAAAAAAATTTAAATTTTTTCAAAGATGTTTTTAAAAAATAAAAACAAACAGGCCTTTAATTTATTTTTTTATATTTAAAAACAATATATGATATTAACAACAAACGTTATGAAGTGTGGGTGCTAAATCCAAGAAGGTTTAAATATTTATATATATATATATAAATAAATAGAATATTAACTCGTTGTAGAATATGTATCAATATATCAGAGAATGTGTTTTTGTGTGTTATAAGGTATGATAGCATTGTTGTAATTAATGCGGATTAGAGGAATTATAAATAGTACTGTGGTTTCTTTGAGAAGCCATATATTGCCGGCACTAGGAGAATATATAGAGTTTTAATCATAGTTTTGAAATCCAGATCGGCCTGGTGGGCCGACTCGGGACCCTGCTGACCCGAGCCTGGGACCGTCCCGGGTCTAAATAAAAAACCCGTCCAGGAGTTGGCCCAGCGAAATCCGATCGACCTAGGTAAACCTGGCTGAGACTCGACTTCTTATATATATATATAGCCGGAAACGAAGTCGTTTGTTGTGGCCTTTTAAAATATCAAAAGTTTTGACTCAAAACGATGCAGATGAAGGATGAAGGATGCAAAATAAAAGACAGAAATAACAAGAAAAAGCAATTTCAATCGCATAGTTCATGTGCCCGTAACACACCTCCACCCCAAACACAACATCCCCTTCGTAGTAATCCCTACTCGTTCCTGTAGATTCCATTTAAAACAACATACCCAGTTTTGATAAGATCCTGCATCAAGACATGATTAGAAAAGCCCCTCTTCAAAGTTTCGTGCGTGAATATCAGCGTTGTTGTTGATGCACAATTGCTACTGTTTTCTATTTCGTTGCTCATGTGTTCTCTCTCTCTCTCTCTCTCTTTAAGATTTTCTTTTCCTCGTTATCTTCTATTCTCAATTTAAAGAGAATGCCTATTTGTGGTTGATTAAAAGAAAATATTTATTTTTGGTTAGAAAGCTGGAAAGCAAATTGACAAGAAAGGGATAAGAGAGGAGAATTGTATTTATTGAAGTTTTTATTTGATTTTATTTTATTTGACACAATAATCGATAAAATTAATCAAGAATTATACAGGATAATAAATATTAAAAAGAATTATTAATATCAACTAAAAACCAAATAAAAAATCTAAGAGATAGGTGAAGATTAATATAGTGAATTTCTATCACACGTAATTCTTAAAATTTATTTATGAATTTATATGACAATAAATTGCTTTTATATAAAAAGAGTAATAATTTAAGTGTAATCAAAATAAATTGCTAGTATAATTCCTCATTTTCTTATTAATATTTTTTATCTCTTAAAAAAACATATTTTGTTATTCATTAATGAAAATCAAAAGCAATCAAAACTTACATAAAAAAATTAAACAATTTATAATAAAAATAAAAAGATAATTGTCTAATTAAAACGCCTTTATCTTATTATTGTGCTCAATTTTTCTAGAAAGTTTTTACAATAATATTTTTTTTTTGGACAAAATCTTATCATAACTATAAAAATAAGTTTTTATTAAAAAATTAATATTATTATAATTGTAACGAGATTGTATTAAAAATATAAGAATACTATATTATTCACGCTTTGTTGTGGGAAATTCTTTGGTAGTGTCATTAAACTCCGTTTAGCCTAGGAGTCAATTTAGATCCCCTCAACTTAACTCCTAACTCGGGTTTCAAATTAAGTTACTTGAGAGTTGATCTAACATGATCAGATCAAGTTCATAGATTCAAAAATGACTCAATCGACCCCGGTCAAAATCTAATTTGACTTGGTTAAAAAACTTCTAAATGCCATCATTTTGCTAATATTGTGACTACAACATTTTAAATTGATCAAGGTCAAGCAGGATTCATTTATCAAACCAGTGACCCGGGTCATAGACTCAATTAGGTTTAACAGCTTATTGTTTTGAAACTATTTTTTATTTAATTATATAATAAAAAAAATACATGCAGGAAAGCCACCAAAATAAAATTAAAACAAGACAAAAATAGAATCATGAAGGTCTGCAAAAACAAATTCTTGAAAATATTATAAAAACAATGTTATAATCTTATTAAAAAATAAGATTATAACATTCTTAATTAACAAAATAATATTCCAAAATATTTTTAATTGGTGTGTGTTGTGTGTGTGTGTAGAGTTTTAAAAGGGACTAGAGAACTAACCCTAGCTAGGTCTAAGTGGGCCAACAAACTTGTCTCACTGAATAAGAGCAAGGTGTATACAAGGCCAAACCCGAGCATCTGACCTTTTTCTTTTTCTTTTTTTTTTTCCTTTTCTTACAATGGGCAGAAATTCATCATTCATTAATTGCATTCTGATCATCTCAGTTAGTTGAAAAGTTATCATGATATCATGTAATTAGAAAAAAAAAAAAAAAAACTTGTTTTCAATCTATTTTCACAAGAAAATACATAAGAAACACTAGAAAATTTTCAATTAACCCATATCTAACTTTAAAACAACTTTTAATCTCTCATAAATTTAAAAATTCATCCCGATTAAAAAAGAAAACTCAATCTCCAATCTATTTTCACTAGCAATATGAAGGGTAAAACACATCAATTGAATATTTATCGTCAAATGAAATTTATTAACACCAATAATGGGTTTTTTTTTCCTTGTTTGGAATATGGTCAATCAGCTACCTTTTTTTTTTCTCCCCTTTTATTTGACAACTCTTTCTCTTATCTCTCAAGTTTAGGATCAAAAACAAAAACAAAATGAAGTTGTGGGCTAAAACATAAAAAAAACACAAAAAAACATGAATAAAAAAATTTTAGGGACCAAAACTTAAAAAAAAAAAATGCCTCAGGAACAGTAAAGAAAAAAAATAAAAAAAGATTGTATTTTTGTTTAAGAGTCAAATTCAGTTCCTAAAGTTTTAATTTTTTTAGCTGTAAGATTAAATATTTTCTTGTTAAATAAAGCATTAATTTAATATTGGAATGTATTTTTAACACCTTGAGAACTATATAACAAGCTAACTGAAATAAATTATCAGCCTCAATCCAGACTAATAACACTTATAATGATGAAATTAAAAAAACCTTTACTATCTGTGTACTTATAGAAAAAGATTTTAAAACTCTAGTTTCTAAATTAACCCCTAAACTTCTAGAATTTTATGAACAATTCGCGTCTCAAATTATACTTTATGTTTTGCTCACCACGCAAATAATGATTGTTAACTGCAAACCTTTATAGGTGCCCCCATGATTACTTCAGCAACCAAGCTACTGTAACTAAAGAGATGAAGTAGCTTTTGGAAAGCATCTATTTTGGTTCGAATACCACTGGAAGCTTTCCTCTTAGTGAGGCGATCGCCCTTCTTCCTCAAGCCCACTCGACTTTAGTAATTCGGGAAGGATCCGAGCTGGCCTTCTCAAGCCAGTCGTCAGGGCCGGAACCTCTTTCGTCGCTATACTGGCGTCAATCTTTCCATAAAATGGTAGCCGCTAAGGCCACTCGGACTACCTTTCACCATAGGGGACAGCAGGAGAGCTTCAAGCTCTCTCCTTAGCCGGCGCAGCGTTGATATTGTAGAACCGTAGGCGGCGGCAGTTGAGTCACTCTCGTCCCTGGGTGGGGTTTAGTTCCTCTTTGGAAAACAAAGACCATTTCTTGGATTCTCCCTTACGTGAAAAGCACCATTCTGACTTCCGACAACTATAAAAACAATCGAACAGGTGCGGGAATATAGCAAGCCAATAGCACTAGGGTTAGTTACACTCTCTCTTAACAGACGGGACAAGGATGTTTTTTTTTTTTCCAAGTAAAAATAACAATTTTCAAACTTTATTTTTATTGGTATTACTCGTTTAAGACCAATTTCAATTCCAACTATATATATATATATATATATATATATATATATATATATATTTTTTATTTTAATGATTTTCATGGTTTTTTAACACACAAAAATTAAATAAAATTAACTAAATTTACTAAGAAAACATTTTTTTTTTCTAAGTTTCAAAATATATATATAAAAGGCAGTAAAAAAACAAAGGGTTATATCATCCACCATCAAAGATTCTACCTTGTAGCTCTCTTTCTTAAAGTAAATTGTTCTTGTCATAGTTTTTCAATAATTGTTGATTGCAAGCGATATTATTCTTATAATTTATAGGGAGAGGTGGATGGCATAACATTGATGAAAAATGTGTTCAAATCATATTCCAAGGAATTATCAATAAATTCAATACATTGGAGGGTGTGGAAACTATAATGTTTTAGCATGCCTTGTTAATAAGCATGTTACACAACCATATAGTAATTAGATTTAAATTTATGTCACTTAAGGCAACTCTCTAATGGCAAAAATCATTTAAAAAAACTAAATTGTTGATATAACGTTTTTAATAGTATAAATATAATTTTTTTTTATATGTACTCAAATGAAAAAAAAATCATTTTAACAACCCATTTCTATTTTAATACTTTTTGCCTTTTGTTTTTAGAAAAGTGATGAGAAAAGTTGTGGAGATAACAGAAGTAATATTTAAATAATCTATTTTAATATTTTTGACTCTCTTGATTAGATATGTAGGAATTATTTTTCTTTAATAGAAAAATTATTTTAGCTCTTCATTTGTCTATCCATTTAAAGCTATAAAATAAAATAAAAATAGCTAAGAAAATTACTTTTTTTAAGCTCTTTTTTTTACTCCTCTTGTACACTAAATCCGAGTTTCATAGAGACTAGAGATAGGAGTATACACTAAACTAGCCAAAGCTAACCTTTTTTTTTTTTTTGACAAATACTACATTTGTTTCTTTTTTTCATTTTAAACAGAGCATTTGCGGATAAAAAATAAAAACTTAAGGCCTGGAAATGATTTTTTTTATTGGCCCATCAGTAATTTTGTTATCCATACACAGTATAGACCAGTCCATCATTAAACTGGGAATAATGAGTTTTATATGGGCTTTAGAGCCTTGGGTAACACTTAACAGTGTTCACTTCAGGCCCATTTAAGAAGAGACAACGGGACATGGACAAAATAGTCTGAAGTCAAAAACATTGTGGGATATGACAGACCCAAAAAGGTCCTGTCGACGTCGAGGAAAAGGATTGCACCAGCCGGGAATTACGTGTGAAATAGATAATTAAATATATATAATGACACGTCTATTTCCTAGTCAAACGCAGAAGCAGAAATTACAAAATAGCAGTCAACGTTTTTGACAAAAGTCTTGTACCATTACGACAAAGTTTAACTTTCTATCTCGCTAAAAAGCAATATTCCTCCCTGCCTACCACCTACTCACCTAATAATAGTCATTCCTTACCTAGTGAAATGTGACAAAAAAACACGGGTAATGATCATACTAGTGCTTTATTCTTATATATATATATGGTGAATTGACTAGAGCATGCATATAATTCTTCTTCTAGTAATGATGGTCAGTGAGGTTTTTGGTTTTAAAATCAACAACTCCATTGAAATTTCTTAAACTTGAAGAATGTGCAAAGACAAAGGTGACATGTTTGCAAAAGAGGAAGAGAAATTTAAGAAAAAAAACGTCTGTGGATTTGCTGAATTTATGTACACCCCAATATGCTAGTTATACCTTGTACAGAAACAATAAAGGATTCTCCTCTACATTATTGTCCCAATCTATCAAACATTAATAAAGAAAAAATGCAAATCAAAATCAAGGCTCCCTCCCCACTGTTTCATTTTATATGCTCTTGGATCTTGATCCTGCCAACTTCTGCAGCTTCTTCCAAGCTTGCCACGGAAAATCTGGCAAATTTTAGTTCATTAAATTTGCAAAAAAAAAACCAACAGATACTGTAATTCATCAACTGAATGCAGATTCACCTACCCTCCACTACAGTATTGCTCCAAGATAAAGACATAGAAGATGAGTGGTATCGTCTAATTTCATCAAAAGTTGGGTGCAATCCATGGCTAGAACTTTGAGAATAACTCGACCAAAAATCCTTAGACTTCATCTGTTGCAGCAAACATGCATCCATATCCTCACTTTCAATCTCACTAAGCTCATTGTTACCCTCCATGACCTTCACTACTTGCCTCATTGTCGGCCGCACTTTAGAGTCAGGATATGCACACAATAAGCCTACATGAAGAATTCTTTCTACTTCTCCTTCGTCAAATTGTTCTCCTCTAGCCTTTAGTCGCTCATCCAAGGCATTAAGTGACTGCCCTTGCAACATCAACTGCCAAACCGATTCCACCAAAGGTGGCTGCCCTTCTTCTATAGGCCTCCTTCCACACATGACCTCCAAAATCAAGACCCCAAAACCGAACACATCGGTTCGAGCTGAGGCTCTTCCACTTCGAACCACCTCAGGTGCCATGTATCCTATGGTTCCAACCACCCGCGTGGTGCTAGGCACTTGACCATGCCCGTGCACTCGAGCCAATCCAAAATCACCTAACCTTCCATTCATATCCTTGTCAAGTAACACGTTGCTGGCCTTAATGTCTCTGTGGAGGACTTGAGAATCCCATCCCTCGTGCAGATACAATAATGCAGAAGCCACATCTTTCAAAATTCTTATTCTCTCTTCACAGCTCAACATTTTACTCTCATCACAATCGAACACCCTCTTCTCCAAACTCCCATTTTCCATGTAGTCATATACCAACATGAAGACTCCTCTTTCTCTCTTGCACCAACCTCTCAAACCCACCAAACTCCTATGCTTCAACCTTCCAAGACTTGAAATTTCAGCTAAAAACTCTCTCATCCCGTCATTTTCATGTGAAATTCGCTTCACTGCAATCTCTGTCCCTCCTGGTAAGACACCCTTGTAGACCTTTCCATTTCCTCCGATTCCGATAACATTTTCTTCACTGAATCCTTTTGTTGCTGCTTCGATTTCTTGATACCTAATTCGATGTGGCCAGTACTCCAATTCCCAATCCTCCATTTCCTCTCTCTCCCTTGCTTTCCTCTGTCTTCTCTTAATCAAAAACCATATAATTGTAGCAGCAGAAACAACAAGAAGGACCCCTCCCACTGTGGCTCCTGCAATGAACACTTTAGACCGATAAAATGGATATTTTGGAAGCACAAACGATGGCAACCCAGTAGTGATTAACCTCTCACTCAACGAAAAATTGGAATTGCTAAAGCTCCATGCCAAAATCTTGTGACTTTCAACAAGTTGTCCGGTTGAAGAAGTGAATCCCACATACATCGCATCCTCAAAAACATCAGATAGATTAAGAGACACATTCAATAAAGGCCTGGCAGGCCTTTTCATGCCGGCCGGAGCCATAGTAACATTAATCATAGAATCTTCATAGTCAATCCAAACTTGGTAGTTTTTACCATTATTTAGATCCTGTTCCTTAAAAGAATTACTATCCTCATCACTGGTGTTCCCATTGCTGCTGCTCCTTGAATTATCGGGCCAGTAGCCTGCATCTGCTGCTTCAATTGATGTAAGTGAATTTACATCTATTCCAACATGATTATCATTCATATCACTGAATTCTTCATTTGCGAACACATCAAACTCGATGCCAAGCATATGATTATCTGAACTGTTACCGTTCGTAAAATTCAGAAAGCCTAAATTTTGAGCTGAACTAGAGCCTTGAATGCCTGTAAAGGGCACAAAAAGAAAAACCAGGCCATGCCCAGGAAGAACATTCTTGTAAGGGGCCATAGCAAAAATAAAAGAAGTGGAAAACGGATACACAAATGAAGAATTTGGAGCTTTGGTTGGTATCTTTGTTGGGTACAAAGCACGGCCAATTTCGAAAGATGTTTGATTTGTAAGTGTAAGAATGCGAGATTCAATGATGGCAGAGCCATAGAGTGAGACACTAGAGGAATTGAATCCATTGAAGACAAAATCAATAGCCGATATGGGTTGCAAAAACAGGATTACAGGAAGTAGAAGCAAGGCAAGATCAAGCTTGCTGTTGAATTTCTTCATTTCAATCCAAGAAGACAGAAGAGAAAGAGAAAGGAAGGAGTGTTTATCATGGTAGATTATAACTTCAGGCAGATAATTTGGTCTGAAACAGGAGGTTAAGGTTGTAGAGAAAGGATAGGAGTCTCTTTCAACTTGCCAAGTCAAACGTTTAGCAGCAGGTTTTAATGGCTGTGAATTTGTCCACGAACCTTGTCAGCATGACACAATTGGAATTTTGTATTTATTACAATATAAAGGTCGATTATCTTCAAAGAAAATACTAAATCATTGGTAGGTTCAAACGTATTTCCTTAGATGTAAATTTCGGATTAGCCTAGCAGTTGATTTAGGATATAAACCTATTTAAATTAAATAAAATTTAAAAGAAAAAAAAGTTCATATAGTTAAAATTCAGATTAATTTACCAATACGATCAAGCCAATCAAAACTTTATCGAGGGCCTTAGAGAAATCGTAATCAAGTTATAAAAGGGTAGGCATGTTACACGTTACATGATTTAATAATCAAATGCGTTTGGCAATATTCATGTTACTGATTTATTGTTTTTTTTTAAAAGTTAATAACTAATATAACTATTTTCGAATTATAAATATTCATTTAACATTGTGGGTAAAATACACACCCTAAAAGGTATTAGTATTTTACTATGGACTGCATGATGCAATCAACAATAAAATACTGAAATTTTTTTTTTTTTTAAGTTGTTTTAATTTTTTTAGCTGTTTTTTTTTTAATGTTTTTTGGTTTTTTTTTGCTTCTTTCTTTGTTTTTTTTTCTTTTAATATTTTTTTTAATTTAGTTTATTAATGTTAATTGTTTTTTATTTAGTTATTAGACTTTAATGACACATTTTCCGGGTTTAACGGGTTAACCTGGTTCGACAAGTTAACCCATAAATTTTTTATTTTATTTTTTGTCTTTTTAATTAATTTTTTTCGTTTAGTTTAGTTTGTTAATGTTAAATTTCTTTCTATTTAGTTATCAGACTTTCATAATACATATCATGAATTTCACGGGTTAACCTAGTCACAGGTGAACCCAATTAATTCTGGGTTGACCAGTTAATTTTTTTTATTTTCATTAATTTTTTTTGTTTGGTTCAGTTTGTTAACGTTCACTTTTTTTATTTAGTTACCAGACATTCATGACACAGATCCTGAATTTAACAGGTTAACCTGGTTTGACGAGTTAACCTGAATTTTTTTTTTTGCTTTTTTTTCTTTTTAATTATTTTTTTTCATTTAGTTTAGTTTGTTAATATTAAATTTCTTTCTATTTAGTTTTTTTTTCTTCTTAGACGTTTTTTTTTCTTTTTAATTAATTTTATTTAATTAATTTAGTTTATTAATATTAAATTTTTTTCTATAGAGTTCTCGGCTTATACCTTTAGTTTTTCTTTCTTTTTTTTTGTTGTTTTTATGCCTTTGACTGTGAACTGCAAAGTGTAGTCCATAGTGAAAAGACTGATACTTTTTTTTTGTTTTTTTTGTTTTTAATTAATTTTTTTCGTTTAATTTAAATTGTTAATGTTAATTTTTTTTTCTATTTAGTTATCAAACTTTTATGACACGAATTTCGGGTTTGACGGGTTAGCCTGGTTTGACGAGTTAGCCTAGTTAATTTTAGGTTAACCCGTTAATTTATTTTTTTCTATTTAGTTATCAAACTTTCACAACGTGAATCCAAGATTTGACGGGTTAATCTAGTTTGAAGGGTTAACTCAGTTAATTCATATTTTTTTTCTTTTTTTTCATTAGTTTTTTTCTTCTTGTTGGTTTTTTTTCTTTGTTTTTTCTTTTTAATTAATCTATTTAATTATCACACTTTTATGACACGACCTTGCAGCTAGAGTCATGTCAAATGTTATTGGGTCTGGTATTGTAGCCAAACCCACTTAAATTTGGATCATACAAGTTTAATGTTATTATTAATATTATAAATATTAATCTTAGGTCAGACGTTGTAACCAAACCTAAGACTTTTGGGTATAACTTTGCAGAAAAACTGAATATTTTTAGATCTTAGCTTTTTTTACAATACAAAAAACAATTGACCCGCGACATCACGCGGGTCATGTAACTAGTTTAATAACTAAAACGGGGCATGAAGTTCATAATATACAAAAAAAAAAGAAAAAACTAAATAAATAAATAAAAAAACATTAGAGAAACTTCATTTTAAAGATTTTTGAGGCAATGTTCAAACTTTTCTAGTTTCTTCTTCTTCTTCTTCTTCTTCTTTTTCGTCTCGTATTAATTATAGTCACAGCCAACCTCAAAACAAAACGATCATAAAGTTAGGTAGCAGAAAAGAATTGGGGTCCAGATACAAATATACAATGGCAACTTTATATATTTTAAGAGAAATTCAATTTGTATGGTCAATTTTTGAAGGGTCAAAGAAGGTTCGTTCAATTTCACGAATATCCAAAAGGAAAAGAAGAGTTACAATCACTAGCATTAGAAAAAATTCAAATATAAAAGAAAGGGAGAGGAAAGTTAACTTAGCGGCTGCCACTTGGTTGTGAAAAATCCAATGACGAAAAGACGAACAAGTTTGTTTGACTATCAACCATCGAGGCTGCGAGCCTCGTTGACAAATAAGGTAGTATTTGGCATTAGATTATGTTTATTTTTTAGAGTATTTTTTAAAAATATATTAATATAATATTTTTATTTTTAATATTAATATATTAAAAAAAAAGTTAAAGGCTAAATAGATAAGATAATAGAATTTTTTGTGTAGCTTGTGTGTCCCTCAACTAATATTATAGATTCTAAAGTTAACGAATATATAAGTTTTCAGTAATTTTAAGATTTATAAAACTCAAATTAATAATTTTTAAAAAATAAATTTAAAACCATCAATTAAACTACAGCGCACAAAATTAAAATGACAAACTTTTAACTAAACAAGTTACCATGTCAATGCAGGAATATTAGCCTTTCCACGAAGTTCCACCTTGTCCGGCATAAAACTAGAATGGCCTAAAAACTAAATATAAATACTATTAATTCTCTTAACAAACCAAAAATAAAATAATTATGGATTTTTTTCAAAACTATGAGATCTTGTAATAGCAACATTCATTGTTTTATTAGTTTTTTATCTTAGAAATGAATATACTTTAAAGCATAGGCATATCCATTTCACAAGGGTTTTTTGGCATATGTTTAAAAGGCAAATATATGTTAACATCAATTAATAAAAGGTTTCGGCTTTCATAATTACTGAAGATATAATTAACCGCTTAATTACGAAAGAGAATTTTATTATATTTATGTTAATGTATGCCTTAAAAAACAGGCTAGAGAAATCAAACGTACTAGTATCTTAGAGAGATACAAAATATATTTCCTTCATGTATATCTGATTCCACAACTAGATTTTCCAAAAAAAAAAAAAATTATTTTACAAACAAAAATAGCAATTTAAGCTAAAAATATTGCATGGGATGTAATTTTTTTTTTAAAAAAAAAATTAATATGAGTATCCGAGTTAGCTTGTATGTACTTTAAATAATTTCATAGGTCTTAAAGTTAATGACAATATAAATTTTCAATGGTTATTATATTAGCAACCACTACATGGGATGTAATTATTGTTTATATCATGTGATCACTTGCCTTCTTCCATTGCCATAACCTTACTCCACAATACTTTATGCCATGATAATTAAAGCAATCATGGTAACAAATTTAAGCAATTAATCAGGGAGGGAGGGGAAATAATTCCAAGTGGTTCACATCTCATTATCGGATACCTAAACCTATGATGGTATGGAGCTGAGGCCTCAATTATGATTTGCTTTAACGTGCGATCGTGTTGTGTGTTTGTGGCTTTGTAAATTTTGTACTTGAAATATCTCATTTTGAAGGTATAAAAAGGATGGATATAAGTATATAACTGCAGCTTGTCAAAGTTTTTTGTTTTTCAAAATAAAACATTTGACAAAAACAAAATTGGCCAACTAGCATTATTAGGAAAAAAAAAAAAAACCCCTAAGAAAATAGTTCATTTTTGTTGTCTGTGCTGCTAGGAATAGCGCATCCTTTTAAATCATGAATTTCAAATAGGTTGCGTTGCTCTTATTCATAGTTTTTATACCCGGTTTGGTTCAAGGTGTGAATTCCGAGTTTTAATTGAGTTACCAGGTTGTTCATGTCAAATTTTTTTTTAAAATCAAAATTACGTCGTATTAGTATATATATAAAAAATCAACGTATTGCAACCAGGTTTTTGATCTTATCTTGCTAAGCCAACCCACCGGATCACATCAAGTTTTTTCTTTCCTTTTTTTTTCTTCATCCTGACCCGGTTTCAACTCCGGATCGACCCACCAAATCACATCAGGTAGACCAACTGGGTCGAGCTGGGTTTTAAAACTATGTTTTTTGTAGCATAATCTAATAAAATAAAACACTATCAATATTAGTGCAACCCTTAAAAAAAACTCTCAAAGGTTGCACTATTTTTAAAAGTATGGCAAATTTTGAGATTTTCTTAACTCATTTGTATAAAAAATGTTGTACAAATGAGTGCTATTCAATTAAGTTAAGAAATTAAAATTAAATATGAAAATAATAAAATTAACAAAAATAGTAGCTTCTCAACCTAATTTAAAGACTTTATTGATCTTTTAGTTACAATCATCATACCTACTATAACTATATAGTCTCATAAAAAAATTTAAATTCAAATTAACAGTTTAATTAAAAGTTATATCGATTTTTATTACAGATTTGTTTTTTGCTTTTACCTGCCATATAGTACAAAAAAAAAAATATATATATATATATATATATATATATGCTATACTTTTCACATGTAGTTCAACAATTGATTTTTAAGGGTTGTGCTTCTAGGAATAGTGCAGCCCCACCCTTTCAAAAAAGAATTTCAAATATTCAATAGGTTTCCTTAGTTTTTTTTTTTTTTTCAGTAGTGCAACCTGTTGAATTGAGATACTCCGAGCATGGTTGTCTAAGTTATATTCATTAATTGCGCTATATTTCTAAATTATATTTATTAATTGCGCTAGTTTATAAATTATATTTTACAACTGACCTATTTTCAAAAAATAACTTAAGCATGTCACCAATAGTCTGATCAAAGCATTTTATATATAATATTCAGCATACCATTACATGTCATTTTTCATATCCTAGAATAAATGTTAGATCTATAAATAGACTAATATTTAAATATCAGAAGTTAATTGGAAAAATTCTTAAAATTATTTTAGATATTCATCAATTTTAATTGTGAGTATTTTTTACTATAATATATGAGTTGTGAAGAACACTTTTGCCTTCTAAGATCGGTGAACCCTGTTAAGGTACCTACATAGATCATTCTCAAAAGAATTTATCTGGGTATACGAGCCTTTAATAAATTTAAAATGCCAGATTTATTCGTGAGAGTAAATATTTATTCTGAACCATAGGCTAACTACCAGTTAGGAACTCATCAAAATTTTTAAACCATATTTAGATTACACAATATAGCTTACCATAAGTAAGATGCACTAAGGATGTTCATACATTTTCTATCCATAATGAGTCCTTTACTCTTAAAATTTTCTATAAGATCGGTATATTCAGTTTTTCTAATGATAATTTCTTCTTAAATTAGGATGATAAATACTTAAAATGATGGGTTTTTTTTCTTCTCAAAATAGAGTAAATCTCATTAAAAGGATTCTTCAACAAATTTGTTTTTACAAAGAGTAAAATTAAAATTAAATAGAAAAAAAAACTATTAGGGTTATAAAAAAAATTGACTTTACATCATCAAATTAGATAAATAACTTTTTATATCATCATAAATCTCAAAAAGCCTACTCAATTACTTAGGGATGTTTTTGGAGGGCAAATACATTAGGTTGTCGCTCCATCGATATTGAAAGAGGACTGATATATTGCTTCACAAATCCCTTTTTAATAAACCCTTTTTCCAACAACCGAAAGAAATCTAGTTGTCAGTGGAGATGAGAGAATTTCTCATGAAAGGTTGGGATATAAAATTATTGTTTTTAGCGACTTAAATTAGTCAAAAACCATTTCTTCTTAAACTTAATTCGAGGTGCTCCAAACATCTAATTAGGAATTCAGTGGGCAAAGATACACTTTCTTGGAGAAAGGTTATCTTGTAGCCCCATGTCAAAACATGCTGCTAAGGGATAGTCTCTTTAATAATATAATTGTGGTTGTTTTTTAAAATATTTTTTATTTAAAAATATATTGAAATAATATTTTATTATTTTTTAAAAAAATTATTTTTGAAATCAGCACATCAAAATTATTTAAAAACACCAAAAAAATATTAATTTGAAACAAAGAAAAAAAAATAATTTTTTTTTTTAAAAAAAAACGCTTTTAAAACACAAAAACAAACAGAGCCACATCCAGTATACTAAGGCTATATTTTTAGATCCAACTATGATATCAAATTTATGAGTCTTAATCATAGTTATTAAATCTGATTCGGGTAAAATAAAATATTGAGATTTTGGCAAAACCTAGTTGACCCATGACCCCAGCAACCCGGCAAAACCTGGTTAAGATTGTTTTTTTCAAACGTGTTTTTTCTCATAGCCAGAGACCCCTTTTTTATATATATATTTTTTAGTTAGTTATTAACTATTTTCAAGGTTTACTACATAAATACTAAAATAATATTTTATTTTTTCAATGTGGGATTTAAAACCCTTTAGTATATATATTTTATATTCACAAGAAAAAAAATTATTTTTTCAATGTGAGATTTGAAACCCTTCAGTATATATACTCTATGTTTAGAAAAAAAAAGTTATGTTTTTTCAATGTAGAATAAAAAACCATTTTGATTTAAATATTTCAACTTAAAAGGATAACATACTAATCTAATATCTTTTCAATGTAAAATAATTTTTTTTTTAAATAATGTTTTAAATTTTATTATTTATAACATGTATAATCCATATTCACATGAATTATTTTTTAATTTTTTATATACATTATTAAAAATTTAAATTTTTTTTTTTGTTTTTCTAGATTAATCTTAGTCAATCCGTATAACCCGATATTCAACTCCTTAATAAAATTAATCAACTAATCGAATCTGACAACCATGTTAAAAGTTAAGGGCTAATTGATATTTGGGTCTGAGAGAGAATGTAAAGCATGGAAATCATCCAAAATGGATAGGCCCATCACACAGTGATGACTCCTCTATTCCTTCCAAGAAATCTTCAGAGATGTTGTATCTTTGGTCTCGCACTCAGATTAGTGCAAAAGTATTTAAACTAATCATGTTAATGGCTTTAAGCCCACCTGAATTAGGTTAAATTGCAAGTATTTATATTCTCTTCTACGAGACTCCATTAGTCTTTCTTTTATTGACATGTTTCTTACCTTTTCTTTCTATCTTGAGGGATCACTCTCAACGGCGGATTACTGCCCTAGCAAAGCCTTCACTTGGCTATAAAAAATAGAGATGAATAAAAATATTGAAAAATTGATTAAATTAAGAAAATAAAAAAAAATAATTGAAAAAACCAAACCGTGAAAAAAACCCGATTAAACCGATTAAAAATTTTAAAAAACCGATCGGTTCGGTTTCGATTTTATAAGCCTAAAACCGAACCGAACCAAACCGAAAAAACCGGAAAAAAACCGAGCCAAATCGGTTTGAACCGGTTTTTGTCCTAAAAATCAAACCGAACTGAAACTGGCCAGTTCGAACCGGTTTTGGTTTTTTTTTAAAAAAAATTTCAATTTGATTATTTTTTTTATAAAAACCGAACCAAACCGAAAATGATCACTCCTATTAAAAGGTTTTGTAACGCGACTTGGGCCTCACCCTACAGGAGTGTGCAAGCAATTAGAAAAAGTTTTAGGAGCAAGGAGCTTCTGAAGTGGTTGAATGGGTAGAGATTTTTGGGGATGTTCTGAAGTTTTCTTGAGAGAGAGCCATTAAATTGAAGTCTTTTCTATAAGATATGCTTGCGTTTTCCCCTCCCCCTCAACAATTGTATCCATTGGATATGGCTAGCACTTACTCTTTGCCTTCAATCATATCAAGACACATTTTCTTATGAAATCACACAATTAAGTTCAATGAATAATAACAACAGGCTCAATTAATCCTTGTAGAGTCACATTAAATGATATATGTTTTTTTTTTTTTATAACCCGAGATGTCCGAGTCAGCTTACGCACACCGCGACTAATCCCATGACCCATTAAACATCTTACAAGCCCAATGGACAAGTAAAACACCACAGAGATGGCATGCATATACAGAGAAAATCGAACCCGGGTACAAAGAAAGGAAACAAGTCTCTTCCCCTACTAGACCACAACCTCAAGTTATAAATGATATATGTTTATTTGCCATAAGAAGTGCTTGAAAGTCTAATAGCAGTGACGGTTTAAAATGTTTTTTTTGTTTAAAAATATATTAAAATAATAATAATATTTTTTATTTTTTAAAAATTATTTTTAATATAAATACATCAAAACAACTAAAATATAAAATAAAACATTAATTTTAAAAAAATAAAATTAATTTTTAAAAAAACGCTATTAAAATCATGTTTCAAACACCCTTTTAAATTCCCGTCAAAATCTAGATATGCAAAACTTGTGTTTCAGGGGGTGATGCACACTCTCAAAATTGACCTGAAAATGATCGAGGTAGGAAATGGTGATGCCTCTAGTGGTTAAGACTTGTCCTTCTGTTTAAACATGAAAAGGAAAATATATTTAAATTGGGTTCTATGAATTAATGATTGTTGTACAGTTACCACGTGTAGCTTGTATAGAAATATGATTGTGGTTGTTTTTTAAAATATTTTTCGTGTTGAAATACATTAAAATAATATATATTTTTTAATTTTTAAAAATTATTTTTGAGATTAGCATATTATAGCTATCCAAAATATAAAAAAGTTTTAATTTTTAATAATTTTTTTTAATTTTTTAAAAACACGGATATAACCTTGTTTTCAAACATTTTAGATGAAGTTTAACTAACAACATGAACAGGTTTTTGGTGTAGTGATGATGGTAAAAAATTGTGTTTTTAAATTCTTTCTATGAATTATTTGAGCATAAGAAAGATATTATGGTAATACAACTTTTTATTCCATTAACCATTAAGGTACTACGAGTCTCTTGTTCCGTCTAACCATTAATTATGAATTCTGAGTTCTTGAATGTTTTTTTTATTAAAAAAAAAACTTCATTCACAATTATTCTATACGGCCAATGTATATATTTTTATTTTATTATATATTTTTTAAATTCTAATTCTTTTATTTAGAAGAAAAGATATGACAAATAATCAATATGTTTAAACAATTGTTAAGAATCCAATAATAATAATAATAATAATTTCAATGCTTGAAAGAATTTTAAAAAGTAAATATTCATTAGTCTTTTTTTTTTCCCTGTTACTCGAGTATCCTTATAATCTTTTAAAGGGTTGGACTAGTTTTATTCAAGGTTTTTTGACTATTCCTTTTAAAAAGTACGTTTCTCAATAATTAAATTTGTGTTTTCATCTATATAAAGTATAACAATATCTTAACTACTAAACCAATATTTCGTTAGAAAATATTTATTAGTCAAAGTGCATTGAAATAGTTTCCCTGTAAAATCCTAATTATTTAATAGAAATTTATTGAACATAATTGCTCCAACATTCCACAACCCAATATGTTTGAAACTGTTCATCAACTAATAATCTTTAGGGTTTATGAAAAATAAGCTAATTTTTTTTTCCTTTTTTTCTTGCGCAAAGATCCCTATTGCTTAATGCTTCCAATTTCAACAAACGGCTGCTTGTTTAGTAACTGGATTAATTAATTGATAGCATTAACAAATGCAATTAGGCCATTAATGACTTTATTTAATCTTTGACAAGTGTCTTTCCTTGCCATAAACATACATTGTTCTACGCATCACTGTGATATTTTTATTATCGTCACACAGAGATTTAGATAATGTTTGTTATCTTGTTTGCTGTCCTTTTTAAAAGTATAATTTATTTATAAAGTATTTTTTATTATTTTTTTAAGTTTATTTTTAATTTTAATACATTAAAACAATTTATAATTTTAAAAATATAAATTTTAAAAAATATATTTTTTAAAAAAAACACAGCTACGCCACAAAAGCAAACCGTCCATTAGCCTATCGATTATTATTTCCATGTTTTCATGCCATAATTCTAAGCATTATTTTATTTTATTTGTCTTTTGTTAAGTAAATGCTAATATAAATATAAATACTGAATTTCTCAGTTTCTGTAATAACCTCAAATTTAGCGAAAAAGAAACCAAAAAACATAAGCATGCACTCATAAAACACAAATCCCGGATTTGATTTGAAATACAATAAAGGAAACAAACCTCGATTTCATCAAACTTAGATTTTTGCTCAAAAACCCTTTTCATCCAATCACAAATCCTAGATTTATTCTCTTCAAGATCCAATAAAAATCCCTTTCTTTTCTTATTCCTTTTACTTCAAAATTCAATTTTTTTGTCACACATTTTCTGTGATCTGTTTATTCATAGATGCAAAAAAGATTTATACTTTCTGCCTCTTTGTAATCGTTGTCCATTCGTGCTGTTTTCATTTCAGTTTTGGGAATTGAACTGTATTTTGGATACGGAGATTGAGAATTTTGAAGGTACCCCAAGAGTTTGGGGACAATTTGGTGAAGTGGTCTTAACTATTTTGCTTTATTTGTTGAATTTAGAGCATGATTTGATAGTTTGTTCGAGAAAAAATCTTATCTTTGGCCAATTTGGTGAAGTGGATTTTGATTGTTTTCCTCATTAACGCATTATATGTAGATGAATTCATGATATTATTTGATTCTCACGTGGGCAAAAGGGTTTCTGAGATGAGATGAGAGGGGTGTTGTTTTGTGTGAGGTTTTAGGAGAGACAATGACTGGAGGGTCATTGGGGATCCGTTCTAGTAGTTATGGTTCATTGGACAAGCAACCACAACAACAGCAACATAATGGTAATGGTGTTCTTAGTAGTGCCCCCTTTCCTATGCAAACAAATGGCCGTACTAAGCCTGCAAAGATGTTCAAGGAGAAAGAGAGTCTATTCCATTGGATCTTCAAGTTTGCTGGTAGGAAAAAGGTTGGCATGCTGCTCCTTTGCGTCATCTCTGCCGCGGTTTTTGTCTGGGTTTTGTATGTAGGAAAAGGTATGTTTTATTTTTCAATTTATCTATATGTTGTTATTGCTTAGATATTGATGTGTTCAATCATAGGATATGGGATTTTAGTGGTAATTAAGTTTGTTTCTTAGTTTAGAATAATGCTCAAATTCATCACTGATGTTGTGTTGAATCGGTGCTTATGGCTGTTATGTAGTTCTTGCCTTTCTTTCAGTTGATTGTTTGAATTGGAGAAAGTGTGTTTCAGCTAGTTCTTGCTTTGCTCTTATTACATGAGCTGGGAGATTTGTATACTCATGGATAATTGGTCCCACTGATTGATGTTTATTTTTTACTAAATTTTGAAAATATTATCTTCTATTCACTTCTCGAGCCTTCTCGGGTTAGTCTTTACTGCATTTGAACCTTTGCTAGAGTTATCAGTGTTGTGGTCCTTTTGGAGTTCGATTGCAACTGTGGAAATAACGTCTTCATTTTGCTTTGTTTGCAGGTGAAGATGCACAAGAAGGTGGCCGTCCCCCGACATTAAGTCTCAGTGACACATCGTCCTTAAGCAGGATTGAGAACAAGACTTATTTTTTTCAAGGAATATTTTCGAATATTAGTTTGCTTCCCCCTCCTCCTGCATATTTTTTGGGATATACCCTTCCTCCAGGGCACCCATGTAATAGTTTCACTTTACCTCCCCCACCAGCAGATAAAAAAAGAACTGGACCACGGCGTAAGTTCCTTGCCTCCCCCCAACTGTTTTGACAACTAAATTTTGCTTTCCTTTTTAGGTTTAACAGTCATTAGTTGCAGGCATCACCATGGTCCTAGTTTGTAAACATTCTAAGGTGACAGGGATGTTGAGGTGCTAGGACATATGATAAGTAAGTAATGAGATTTCACTCCCATGTTCCTGAGATTTCTCTTCCGTTTATGTTTCAGCATGTCCTGTATGTTACCTACCTGTGGAAGAAGCCATTGCCTTAATGCCGAAGGTCCCCTCGTTTTCTCCAGTAATTAAGAATTTGACATATATCCAGGAGGATCCTCTTAGTAGAGAAGGAGAGTTTGGAGGCTCTGATTTTGGAGGATACCCTACTTTAAAGCAGAGAAGTGACTCTTATGATATTAGAGAGTCAATGAGAGTGCATTGTGGGTAAGCGCTCTCTCCAAAGATCTTTTATGTGTTTATGAATATTGAAGGTTGTTCCTTTGAAATTTCAGCCAACTCTATATTTGTAGGATAATCATTCTAGTAACTAGTTATTGGACCAGTTTCTCTTACTGCTGCCAACTTATAACTTTTAACTCTGCAAATTTTTGACACATGTGCACTGATCAGATTTGTCCAAGGGAAAAGACCTGGCCAGAATACAGGATTTGACATGGACACAATTGACCTGGATGCAATGGAGCAGTGCCATGGTGTTGTTGTTGCCTCAGCAATATTTGGTATTTCTCCGTGTAATGGGATCCCAACTTATCTTTCGTCTGTTGATTTGATGGCTTGCTATTAAATGATCTCCTTTTCTTTCCTCTCAGGAGCTTTTGATGACATAAAACAGCCACGTAATATTAGTGAATACTCCATGAACACTATCTGCTTCTTCATGTTCGTTGATGAAGAAACAGAGGCTTATTTGAAGAATAACAGTGTTCTTAATGACAGCAGGAAAGTTGGTATATGGAGAATTGTTGTTGTCCATAATCTTCCTTACACAGATGGAAGGCGCAACGGGAAGGTACTTGCCGTAAACTTCATTCAGCACCTTTTGTTTTGGACTTCTGGGCGCAAATTTGGCTTAATGGTTGTCTGTTTGGTCATCGATGACACTATAGCTCTAATTATTTGATTTCCTTTGGCTTCTTTATGATCCATATCATGAATGGAAGGAAGATGCATATGGCTGAATGAACTTGATTTTTTCCATCACTTCCAGAACCGAAAAGTCTTATGCAACAATGATCAATTACTCCTTCCAACTCCCATACCCTCTTCCCTGCTACCACCAATAGATAAAAAGTGAACCAGCTTATTTTTTTTTTCCAAAATCTGCAGCAGACTCATGGTTCACTACCGTCTACGTTACACTAGATTGTACTTTAGCATACTTAGTAAACCTGGTTTTGTCCATGGCAGGTCCCAAAGCTTCTATCGCATAGAATGTTTCCAAATGCCCGCTTTTCTTTGTGGATTGATGGAAAACTTGAACTTGTTGTCGATCCATATCAAATTTTAGAAAGGTGACACTGATGTCTGCTCTCTCACTGTGTGCGTGTGTGTGTATCCATTGTGTCTGCTTTTTTTCCTTGATCTAGTTATTCCATTTATGCATAGAATAAGTCTACTGGTATCTGGATATAAGCCACTTGTTTCTAATTGAATTGATTAAATTACCTTGGTCCTACTATTTTTTTGAGCTAGGTTTGTTTTCAGTGACAATACTTGACAATCTGGCCATACAAGAAAATTTTGGTTGCTCGAGTTTCTGGAATTAAACATCAGATCCTCTCCAACATATGCGTTCATTATAACTTGAATCTCCTTGTTTGATTGCCTGCTTACTCTCTTTCCACTTCTCAATATCTTATTTTATCTTTAAATTAACTTTGCATTTGCTTTCCTCTCTTTTTTCAATTTGTATTTGTTGTCCTTTTTGTCATCCCAATGCTCACTCTTTTTTTTATTCTCAATATTGGCTAGATTAGAATCCTGAACTCAGAAACTTTCATCCAATGGCACTCGGTTATCACAAACCTTAAATTCTCATGCCCCCAAATCGCTATGAAGTTTATCATTGAATAATCTTTTTTGTTTGATTTGGAGATCTTTGAGACTTCGTATCACCGCTTACATGCTTATAATTCCAACAAGTTCTGGTTGACTTTTTTGGTCCTGGTATTTTCATTAAATGTATCCCTTTCTTCCATGTAACTGAACTAAATTGATCCATGTAGCTGATCTCAAATTGATTGAGATTGTAGGCTTTACATCAGTCGAATACATCCTTTTCTTCCTAGAACATCAAACCACATCCTGCAATGTGCTGCAAGTGCCTGTCACTGAAACATTTCTCAATTGGAATGGTGATGGTGTGATGCACATCTTTGTGGACCAAATCATATTGTATTTGATTGAATAAAAACACTGTTTCTGAGATAAACGAATGGGGTGTACATCCGAAACCAAATGGTAATTTTCTCTCATTTTTGAATGAAAACACTGTTTCCTTTAAAGGTTGATCATGGACATTTCATGTGCTTAGCATCGATAATAGAAGTTAGTGAGTGGATTACTTAACAAGCTTATATAACACTTGCCTCTGTGATCATTACTAAATATTTCAAATGATGTCCTCTCATGCTTTGATCAATTTAGATGATATTATTATTAGTTATTTGCCTGAATCTATTTTTGGGCACCACGCTTATTTCTTGAGCTGCTGTTCAGGTTCTTGTGGAGAGAAAATGCTACTTTTGCAATTTCTAGACATTATCGACGCTTTGATGTGTTTATTGAAGCTGAGGCAAATAAAGCTGCTGGAAAATATGAAAATGCCTCCATTGACTTTCAGGTTGAATTTTATAAAAAGGAGGGTTTGACTCCATATTCTGAGGCCAAGTTTCCTATTATAAGTGGTAGGTGCAAGTTCCTGGTTTTCTTTCGGTGTTTTGTTGCCTGTCCTTTGTCTTTGATATAGTTCCTGTTCACCTGTGGCTCTGCAGATGTCCCTGAAGGATGTGTTGTGATAAGGGAGCATGTTCCTATTAGCAACCTCTTTACTTGTCTTTGGTTCAATGAAGTTGATCGCTTTACTTCCAGGGACCAAATCAGCTTTTCCACCGTCAGGGATAAGATTCATGAGAAAACAAATTGGACTGTCAACATGTTCCTGGACTGTCAAAGGCGCAACTTTGTTGTTCAGGTAATCATTTTATGTACTGTTGGTTCTGTTTGTACCAAAATATCATGTGAACACCCAGTTCATTGGAAAACAAGATCATAACAAATTCTCAAGGAAAAAAAAAAAAAAGATTGCAACAAATTCAACTCCTTTATAGAAAATTGTTTCTGACATTATTTTGTTTTAGTTTTAGGTTGCAGATAAGCATTTCCTTCTGATTTCCATAACTGCGTATGTTTATAGAGTCCATTAGCACCCCTCATGGAAGTTACAGTTTCGGTCTAATTGCACTGGACCAAATTGTGATAAAGAATGCCATATTTCATGGTGGCTTATCGCAAGGAGGCTTCACATGGCGACTGCTGGTGATATCCTGAATTTTATCCCATACAGTGATTTTTTGTCCTGATTCTTTTTTTATGAAAATTACCTCAAATGGTTCCTGCTAGAAACTCATCATAGTGTAGAGTTCTCTTATATTTAATTACCAGAGGACGTGTTTAACCAGGAGATTGGTTGTGGAGTGGAGAAGCTCACATAAAATTAGTGAACTGCATAAAGGACATGCATGTGAAACTTGCAAGGCAGACTTTCATAAACTTCTTGAGGTTTGCCAAAAGTAAATTAGTAATTTTATATTTTTGTAATGCTTTCTCACTGGTGTCTTTAATGCTTTACAGGCATTGCCCTAAAATTTTTATTTGTGCTTGAGTGCGATAGATTTTTGTGCTCATATGAAACTTGTTTGAATTTGTGTGAACTGTTAAACATCGAGATGTTTTAGAAACGGATATTTATCTAATGATACTTTTCCTTTTCTTGATAGTCCAACTCTTCTGTTGTCTCCTTGTGCATTTCTTTTTAACCCCGGTCTGTTTGTTGCCATGTGCAGAAATACCATAGAGATGTTTTAGAACAGATAGCTCATCGTCCGCCTGTTTATCCTCCATCGCCGCCACTGCTGTTAGCACCACCACCTCCTCCTCCACCTCTTTTGGTTGATGAACCTCCACTTCAAACAACACTTGATACTTCAACTGAAAAGGTGATAGGTGCTCCTGTCCGGAGAGCCCCAGCCAGGCGTGGAAGGAGGTCTGGCTCTAGGCGCCATCGCAAAGTTGCTTCTGGTGGCAAGGAAACTGATGCAAATTAAAAATTTTGATCAGGAAACGTATCATTCCTCTTCCTTCTAAAATTGTTTGCAGGAACCGAAGATTCGTGCCAGAAGAGTGTTATAGTTCTGCCGCTTCAGGGAGTTCCTTCTCATTCTTTTTTTACCTACCTTTTTGAATTATCCTTTCCAACTCATTTTTTGATGTATATAGATTAAGATTTTAATAATTATGACATGGGTTGCTACCAAAATCCTCACTGTAGCGACCCATTCTTTTGTTCATCATGATAGCAAGGTCATGTTAGACTCGATTATGTAATAGTAATACTAATGTCTCTTCTTTTAGGAACAAATAAATATAATGAACATCATTTTCCACTTCCCTTGTCGCCATACCATTAAGTTTTGCATTATCGTCTGGTTTGCGGCAGAACATGATATGTTGAGGTGTTACTCTTACAACAGCAGTTATTTCTACCATATTCAAGGCTTACAACTAGACAGCTGTATTTACCAGTGCTGTGGCTTTATTCTGAGCTTGAAACAGAAAAATAATTGAAGATCTACTGAGTTACGAGTGGCTATTAGAAACCACTGAATCTTATCAGAACAGTAACTATGTTCCTTGCCAAAACGTTATTTGCTTAAAATTTGTTTTTATTTATTTATAGTGTTTTTGAATTATGTTGTGTTGATTAAAAGTAAATTTTTAAAAAATAAAAAATATTATTTTAATATATTTTTAAAAAATAATTGCAACATCTACAGCAACACAACATTCGTTAATAGGGATAAATCTTAGTTTAGAATGTAAGGGATTAGAAAACAAATCCATCTAAATGGACTCACCCTTGCTAACTTAACCCTAGCAACAGCCAAGTAAAGAGACGAGGCTCTCTCTCGCATTTAATCTCGTCGGAATTCTTCAGGCTTGGTTTGACACCGGAGACCCACAGATCTGATCAAGCAAATATCATTCACGGCCATGATTCTCTTCCTCTGTCACTAAATCGTAGGATAAAACTGCCTGGTGTGGGCATGCTTGCTGCTCAACCTCGTTTGACAGAACAGCCGGCACCACAGCTAGCTACGAGGTTGTCATTTTTTGAGGATTTTTGTATCGATTCTTTATGTCGTATTATATTTGTGATTCATGAATTTCTGGATAAATGCAGAATAGCTGCCAAGACAGGGCTTGTTTTTTTTCCTTCAGTGAGCTGATGTAAAGAGAAGCAAGCAAGTGCAGACATCATCTGGAATTTGTGTCAAAAGCTCATCTCAACACATAAACTTGTTTCTGGTACAGCTGAAAGACTTGCTTTTAGCCTGCGAAACAAGGCAAGCCATTCCTTGATTGATGCAGGCATTGCATCACACGCGACAAATAAAAGCTCGAGCAAAAAACCGACCACCATGTCCACATGCACATGGCAAGCGGTGGCCATGATTCTTTGGAGAAAAGCCTGTCCCCAATCTTTCGTCCTGAATCATTAAGCGCACATGGCCATAGTAATGTACATCCTGCAAGATCATCCATGTATCGAGCTCGGGTTGGATAATCATGGCCCATGTCTCACATCTGTGGTTAGACTTGCTCATCAATCACCACTCGCCTGAAACCAGTACAAGGTGATCTCTGCGTGCTCATATTTCCAAGCAAAGACGGTGTCGATGTGATTGAAAGATTTAGATTTAGATTTAGATTGGCGGAAACCATTCTTGTTCTCTCACTTTTCCTACTGCTGAATTGATGATATGCTAGCTAGCACCATTGAAATGACTAAAAACAACCAGAATTGATGACAGCAACGCCTCAGCCCCCTATCTCTTTAAACTTGATGACGACAGAGAATCTGATGCGCAGTCAGTTTCAAACTATAAAGAACAGCGAGCTAGAATTACAGGTCTAATTAAAGAAATTATTGGATATCTATCACCCACTACTTGTAAATATTTTTTTTAAAAAAAAATTAATACAATGTGATGTTATTTAACTAGAAAGTTAATATGGGAGTAGTTTTTAAGAAAAAATTCTGAAAAAGTTGAATAACATCCATTTATATTTATTTATTTCATTATTCTAATTGATGTTGAAAGGCTTCTCGAGCTCCCTTAAGGCCAAAAAATCGCTATCTACTAGCGATGCTTAGCAATTCCATTATCAAAGGGCATGATGATTACATCCAATGGCAATTCCATTTCCATTCACAAACTTTGGCTTTTATTTGTTTTTTCAAAGGGCACAATTACATCTACGAAGTCTACTAGAAATCAAATCTTAAAAGTAACCAATTAGGGTATGTAATCAATTACTAATTAGCCTGCCATGGCCCATCACTGAAGTCCGCCCACAATTCTGTACCATTAGCACGCGGTACGCAGCGGATTTGAATAAAAAAAAATTAAAGTAGAAAAACAAACATCTAGATAATGATGGCTTGTTTCCTAAAAAAAAAAAAAAAGTGTGGTTTTTAAAAATTGATTTGATTATACTTTTTATCAAATATTTTATTTAATACAATTAGATTAACATGGTTTACTCGTGAAATTTATGGGATAGTTTTAGAAAAAAAAATTAAAATTTTAAATTTTAAATTAATTTAATGTTGAGGGATAAAATTAATAAAAAAATAAAATTTAATTAAAAAAATTACATGAACTCGAATCAACCAAGCAAACTCGTAATCCAAGTCAATTCAATAAATAGGTCATTGATAACAAATGATGAAATTATATATTTTTAAAAAATTTAAGAGGCAGAAAAAACGTTAAATAATAAAAAATAATAGTAGCCTGGATATTTAAGATTAACTTGTTAAATATGTAACTGGCTAATGAGCTCAGTTGGATTATATATATATATATATATATATATATATATATATATATATATATATATATATATAAATAAAAGGTTGATGGAAAAACAAGAATTTTAAATTTTTTTGGTTTTAAAACTTATTTTTCAACTTATGTTTTACCCAAAACACTTAGATAACATCTTGATAAATCTATATATGACCTCAAAAAACTAAAAACAACCCGAACCCAAAATCATTCTCGTGGTCAGATATGTCTCCTCGAGCAAGAAGAAAGAAACAAAACACCTAGGTAAAATTACACTCATAAAATAGAACTTATTAATATTAATTTTATTTTTTTTTAGGCTAAAATCATCATCAACAACAATTTTCTTTCACACAACAAAATAAAAAATAAAATAAATAAATTTAGATGACAAAAATAAGATTTCGACAACTAAAATGATAAATCACCTACAAACCAAAAAAATATAGGAATTAAAATAAAGTTTTTGTATAGAATTCTAAATCACCATTTATTTTACCAACTTTTTATACTTTGATACCCTAACTTTTAATTCAGCCGTTCCTTCTAAAAAATATACAGTTCCAAGCTAAACGAGGTTCAAAAACTATTGTGAGAAAAATAAATAAATCAAAGACCGCGGTTAAAATTTAGAGAAAAAATCATTGTTATTATCCTCAGATATTTGTTAGAGAATAAGCACTACAAAAATGCTACTGTGAAAATAACAGACGGCATAGTTTCTTTTAATTAATTAATGCACAGTCGTCATATTACGTCAGTACGACTAAACACATGACACGTGTCCAATATTAGGACAAAGGGTCCTCTATTTTGGGCCCCACAAGATCCTTATCTTGACAGCAAGACACCTACTACATTCTCCATTTATCTCCCCCGCATGAACCGCTGACAAAACTCTGCTCCGTATCTCCAAAAGGAACTCTCTCTTTTCATGTTCCTTTGTTTCCCATCTCCCCAGAATGAAAACCATGCCTGGATTCCCAAACGAACGACGACCGTCTGATTAAAGCATCAGCCCTCAGATGACATCATCTTCGTCAGCTTTCTCTACGATCTGCATCCTACACTCCCTGATAGCCATAACAAGCGGAACACTGATGATGTTCCAAATGAAGGAAATCTACACCTTCACACATGGTAATGAAACTGTCACAAAGCTGATGGGGTCGACCCCACACGACCAGCTCCTGATCCGGACCTCTGATTCATTTTCCGGGTTGCTTCTGTTTGATATCGGGTTCTTGATATTCATGGTTTCCTTTGTCAAGGATAGAGAGTTTCAATCTTTCTTTGCAAAGGGGTGTGCTGTTCTTCATGTTTTCATGGTTCTTTGGAGGGTTAATTTCGAGAGGAGGGTTGAGGTTTTGGCTTGGGTTTGTTTGAGACAGACAGTTGGTGATATCTTACTGGCTCTCTCTTGGGTTTTATTTCTTGTTTGTTCTTGGAGAGAGAAGTACGATTAGGGCTATACTATTTTCTTTAATCTCCATATTTAGGGTTTTCTTTTCTCTTTCTTTTTTTTTCCTCCCTTCTCCGACGGAGTGTTATTTTCCTTTGATGAGATGTGTATAGTCACGCCCTACCCCTTCGTCCTCGAGGGGACAACTCTTAGGCTTCTGCTGTGTGAACTGTGAAAAGCTTGTTATTATATTGAAGCACCTGATTTTTCCATGGGCAACTGGGAATTTATTTACTTATTTATTTATGTATTGCGATGAGCAAGACGCAAGAGGCGCAAACCTTTAAGAGTGGGTTTCAATACAAAATGCATCGACCTTGTTCTCAAACTCATCTGGAACTTTACAAACCTAATACAAACCTTGGTGCCTCAAAAGCTCAGGGTAAATCACACCTAAAATTACCAAAAATATACAGCAAAAGATCGCCACAACGGATGTGGTAAAAAAATTAAAACGGGAGGTGATGTTTTTTGGCAAGGTCAACGAGTGAGCTTCAAATTAAAATCGTACCATGTCCTGAAAGCAATCGTAAAAATGTGCAATCTTAATCTTCTCTTTGCCGGAATAGATAGCCTCTGCATCTCCACCTTGCTCTCCTTGGGCAGCCATCTCAATCAGCATATAGAGCTTCTTGATGGTCATCTAATGAAGAGAGATTAAGGAAAGATAAGAGGTTAGAATTGAGTATTGAGGCAGAAAACTATAGATTTACCTATTTAAATATAAAAAATATAGGAAGAAAATCCCAGATGGTTATTCGTTATTCAACGGAAGTCAAGTTCACCCCAGGAACGATCAAACAAATTTCTCCAGTGAGATACCATGACCGTATCATTGCTTAAATGCCATTGATTGGCCAGGCTTGAGCAATTCCATATTGTGATTGCAGAAAAGACAAGAATAAAAACCGTGTCATTTTAGTTCCTAGCTAGGGGGTAGTAATTAAGAGCCTAAACCATCATTTGCATATATGACTAGGGCATGATCTCAAAAATACACCCCTTGATGGATGAATACGTGAATGTAATAGCCTCCATCAGAAATTAGTTATGATTCGCGATTCAAGTATGTAATGACCAATCTACTGACAGGGGAGGCATCCAATAGTGTTAGAAGAGCAGTTCATCTCTCCTTGAACAGATCTCAGTTTTGGCAGCAAAATTGAGTATAAAATAAGCATTTCAGGAGACAATCTTACATCATCCAGGGCTTCTGCAGCAGCACTGATGTCATCTTCAGCAAAAACATTGAGTTGTTTCAATACCTGGAGAGGAATGCACAATATTAACATAAAGGTTCTGTCAAATATTTACTATCAGAGGTACTAAAAAATGTGAGCTCGCGTTTGAATTATCTATGCAGAATCCTGGAAACAAATTATAGAGAGAGGGGAGTTGGGACTTGAGAACAAGTACGACATCCATAGAGAATAGAGCTGTCCAAACATATCTTAGTAGCAATGACCAGATATATCATTACAAGCAACGTCCTTGAGACAAATAAATAGATGGTGTCAATTCCCCATCCTAGCTACAAGACAGCAACCCTTTAAACACCTTTCACATTCATCATTCCATTAGAAACCTTTATTCAAAAGCTCAAGTAGTTCTGTTGGTTTACAAGAAATGCTTAATTATGAATAACATCAACAAAAAAAGATGTTTTATACTCTTTACCATTAATGACCAAGGAAACAATACTAAACTGCAAAAGGATGAAAAGTTGTACATCAAATGACCATATTACCTTCTTTGCATCCTCTGCCTTCAATGTGGGGAGGAGGTAAGTAACAGAGAAAGCATCACAAATACCAACTGAATCCAAGAAGCTCACTTCACTTGTTGTCCCTAACACCAGAAGTCTCTTTCCCTGAAAGTGAAGTTCAAGAATTGCAGGTTTAATAAGGTCAGGAAAACTACTAATCAAATAAGTGAAGAAGAAAAAGGTCCTAAGATTGATAATTCTTAAGTAATCATGAACGTCAATGGCTCTCATACGATGACATTTGCAAGAGCGTGGAGGACAACAGTCACTAGTACTGAACGAAAATAAGTTTAGCCATTGCATTAATAGCCTACATCCAGTACCCATGTAAACTTCTTATCCCTTTTCCCTTCCTTCACAACTAAATAGGCAATATCAAGATTACATGAATCCAAGCTATTCACTGATGCTCCAAGAAATTCGATTCATTGAAACTATACAGACCATAATTTACTCTATTTTCCCTTTTTCTTTGGGGAAAAACTGATAGTATGACCAACATATCAACCAAAGGTGCTACTTTGGCCTAAAAAGTAACAGCAGTTTACAGAGCATTTCTTATGTGGATATAGTTATTTGACCATTCAGAAGGTTCCAGGTGCCAAGGCTAATCAGAGAGTATTATGCACAAAGTACTGTAGAACACTGAATGGAAGGACTTCTTCTCTTAATTTTGTAATATCTGAAGTCAAGTGTTATATTACCTGGAGCCGCAAGAAAACACATTACCACAAAATAAGCACAAATGTAGCTATAGCCCAAAAAAGGGAGAGGGGAAGAAAGAAAACCTTGGGAGGAAGACGTTTGAGGAGTACCAACAATGTCTGAGAAATTATATTTGAAAAGCGAGGCCCAATAGCAACATACTCCAATAATCTGCAACATCAATTATCAACTGATCATCATGAATATTCATCTAAAATAAAAACATACGAACTAAGCAAGTGATCGGAGTTAATAACATGTAAATTCCAAAGTAGATACCTCTCAATGTCATCAAGAATTATAATGCTCAAAGGAGACTTGTACGCATCCTCAAACACCTGTGGACAGTACCAAGTTATCCAGTGCTTAATTCTTTACATTACAAGGCAAGTAGTACTAGTTGCAGGTGAAACTGAACAGTAAATACAGAGTTACAAATATATTATAGATTGATAACGCTTGTTAGCAAGTTTTGGGGTGTGGAGAAGTTCAAGTTCCAATTTAAAAGGGAAAAATGAAAAGCATGACAAAACCCCAGGGTACCATCAGAGCTTTGTACAAAGGCACATAACCTTCCAATTGACATACCTTAACAATCCGAGCGCATTTAGTGCTCTCTTGTAGACCAATCATTGTTTCAGCTGAGATCTATAAAATAAGAGGAAACTCAAAAGTTTAAGAACAAAAATATACAGTATTGAAGTGGCTATGAAAATTGATGTACATTATGGGGAAAGAGCTCACTATTTTGACATATGGAAAGTCACTGTCGATGCCAACAGTAGCTGCCAATGCAGTTTTACCACTGTACACAAGAGAGTAACATTCAAAAAACTGACAATAGAGGAGATTAGGTGAAGCAAATGAAAAGGGAAATGTAAAACGGAAGGGAAAGTTCTTACCTGCCGCTTGGGCCTTCCAGAAGGCAAGTAACCATTGGACTTCCCTTGCTAACTTTAACTTGCTCCACCAGTAGCATAGCTCTCTGATAAATATGCTTGTGTCGATCACCACAGTCCACCATGCCATTAAGTCTACAAGTCATGTTATGCGGCACAATTTAGGCATTTATCTTTGAGTGGGATTACATTTTCTACTTTCACACAACCAACCATGCCTAGCTATAATATAATTATTTAAGCTCTTATCCACCATAGAAAATTTAGCTCCTAATACCAAAAGCTTTGCATTCAGAATTGTCGGGGTTAATTGAGATTCAAAAAATTGTCAAACATTTCTAACTACCTGCATCGTTCAAGGTCATCAGTGGAGGCTCCAAATGCCGGAACAATGTCATGGAGTGCATGCAGAAAGTCATCCATAGTTACTTTAATACTCTCTTCATCTACTGGCTTGGTAAGATCATCTAGACTTAGTTGTCGATTCAAAGCAAATGATACTGCACTTTTCACTACACCTTCAAGTTCTGCTCCACTGTAATTTTTTGTACGAGCAGCTGTACACAAATAAATCAATTTTATAAACTTTACTCAGTCAGTCCCATTAACAAAGTGTCGAAGATAAATTCCAATCAAAATCACTGTGTGAGAGTACATACCAAGCTCTTGAAGATTTACATCGGGAGATAGGAAAGAATTCTCTTTCATCTTGTTTGTATGAATTTGAAGAATCTGCAGCCGACCATTTTCATCAGGAAGGCTTATCTCAACTTGAACCTCCAATCGTCCTGGCCTACAAACCACAAAATCAAAATGTTTGAAGATGAAAGGATATTTGTTCAAGTAGAAGCTTTGTTGTCCATAAGCCAAAAAATAGTGGGGAGAATAGAGTTCAAACTTCTTGTATTTTTCAGAATAAATTATATTTATCCACGCTCTTTGCGTCCTGCATTACTGTTCTCGGTTTAAATCATCATAATCTCCACGTGTTCCAAAAAATTAACTAGAGTTCATCTCTCACATTTTGATTCATCGTACTAATTACACTTCAACTTTTTTCTATTATTTGCAACCCATGCTCACACTATATGCAATTGCAATACAATGGGACGCTGTTTTACATGAGAGTAACAGAAAAAGAGAAAGGCAGTAACCTCAAAAGTGCTTCATCAAGCAAATCCTTTCGATTGGTCATTCCAATAAGTAAAACATTATTCAGGGACTCCACACCATCTATCTGAAAAGCAAGCAGTCTCTTAGTCATGTTGATGGAATCACAAAGCATTTTTAAGAAAAACTTGCATAAGCAGATTACAATGGCTGAGGAAAATTATTTTATTTTCTCGAATGTTCAGAAAGCACTGAGAATTCTTCACCGACCTTTGTAAGAAGCTGGTTCACGATGCTATCATGGACTCCAGTACCATCTCGAGTTGATCCTCTTGACTGCAAAAACAAAAATAAAACATGCATGTCTTCTGTTATCATTTTTATAATGTATGCCGACAGCCTCAATTCCAACGTACATGGACACTAGAGAGCTTTGTATCACCGACAGGTTATCATGAGAACAAAAGAAAATATGCCAGAAATGTGTGCTTAATTAAACTTTTTGCCATTACCATATACTCTTACATGAAAGAGAACCACAATCAAAGTTGGTACACCTTTCCTAGGTAACACAATATATTTACTTGATAAAAATGCCTTTCTCATCTAAAGGTGCTTGAATAATATTCTTCTTAATAAAATCCCTCCCCAAACTATCAGTGCACTTAATTGGCTTTTCAACAGTGCTTTTCTGTCACTTTTTATTCTCATCTACTTTTCTTCTTTTCAGAACAGATGTTAACAATCTACCTTTAGATTGAAAATTAGCTAACCATTACTCAGGGATACATTACCATTTCCTCACTATATTTGAAAGATAACTGCAAAAGACTTTACCAACCAACAAAACCAAGATCAAAAACACACTTTCAATCACCATTAGATGAATACTAATTGGCTTAAAAATGGCTCTCCCGTCCTGGACAGTGGCAGGGTTGAAAAAGTAGAAGAACTGCTATATAACATAGGCAATAAAATCTACTTGCGTAAATGTTAACAAAGAGTTTAGAAATCTCATACCTTGCATATGGCATCAATTTCATCAAAGATTATTACATGCAAATCACTTTGGTCCCCTGAAAAGTGAAAGTAGTGGTGGCATTAGCATCATGGAGAAAGTATCTAAAATCATATTGTGGTTCAAAGAGGTCCCTTACCATTGGTCCTTTGATCATTTTCAGCATCAGCAAACAGGTCTCTAACATTCTTTTCAGTCTCACCGACAAATTTGCTTAGGACTTCAGGGCCATTAACAATCTAGTGCAGGGTTACCAGAAAAAGAAATCACACATTGATTCCTAGCATTAAACAGTAATAAACAATAACAGGCACATATTTATTACTGATGTTCCATTACAATATTCTATTTCATGCTTGAATCTGAACCTTCACATAAAAAGTATAAGATGTAATTCAAAAGTAAAACCATAACCACAAAAGGTTCACACAGTGGAGAAATACATCATAACTATTAACTAAGATGGATGGCTTATAAGATCCTGAAATATAGCATTCCACTGAACACACATGTAAACCAACCATATTCTACTGCTTACCAAAACATAGCACAGAGCTCAATTATATTAAAACATCAGTCATAAACAGGAATACAAAGTGTTATAAAGCATCAATGTTAATATGTTTGTCCAACTTCCCACACATCAATGAAATAGAAACCTCAGGTGTTGAGATAGGCATAAATATTAAAAGTAAAAGCAAATTTCAGATGACACTAGCAGCAAAAGGTCAAATATTCTTTTCCTTCTAGCAGACCAACAAACACACACACACCCATGCAAAGAAGAAAACTGTGAAATCAATTCCAAACCTTCGGCTCCCTCCCATTCAACATTTTTCCAATTTGACGAGCCATAAGAGTTTTTCCAGTGCCAGGAGGCCCATAAAGCAGCATACCCTTTACATGCTTGATCCCCAATCTGGAAAATCAAATGCTTATTAACAGCAAGAACATGTGCATATCCCAAATTGGATCAATATAACTTGAAGAGCTAACTGCATTACTTGCTTGTCACGTGAGGTGGGAAAACACGAGAGGCAAAAGCTCTTCGAAATATATCTGCAAATTCTGCGCCTAAACCACCTATACCTAGTGACTGAAGATTAAACTCCTTTTGCCTAAAGATGTTGCTACTGGCAGCTTCACGCTGATTGACAATCTGTGTGACAATACATGTTAATAAAATCCATAAAGTTTCGATCAGATTCATCAAGTTATGATTATGATCAGCATGTCAGATTAGAGGAATACTTTCCTAAAGAGGACCAAGCAATAAGGACAGTCAAAGGAAATAGATTCAATTGTCACAGATGTCTGCAATAACATGGCATCAAACACACATTCACCACCAAGTTTGGTAGTGCTGAGTATTTACCAGGTGCAAATTCTGTGCAATTTAGGATGATACTATTTCTTAGATTAGAACCATGGATGTATCCATGTCAAAAACCATTACAATTTACCTCTAGTTAGATTTATTTATAAAAGAAAAGAAAATACAGTTTAAAATGGCATATGCATGTTATACTGAGCAACAATTCAAAAGTTGAAAAGAAGCAGGTCATCATCTATTCACATCACCAAGAACAATTTTTTAAGATGATTAAAATCCACAGATAGGTGGTTTGTCCTAAGCCACAAAAGCTAGGCATGGAGAATAAAAGGCAAGCTCACAACACAAATATCAAAATTTGACCTTTATGCCACTAGAATTTGATGCTTCAAAGACAATGTACGTGTCACTTGAAATCATTCCTCTCTCAGCATCTTTAGAATCTTCTCGCCCCTCCACAGCAGCTTGAGTGACTGTAAATATATAGTTGTTTCCATGATACTCGAATGTTACTTTTTGCCCCGATGTCATAACCTGCATACAACAAAGTCAAATTCCATGCCTCAAGAACAATATGCAAATAATAGATCAAAATCAAAAACAGAAATCTCATTCAGATATAACTAATCAAGATATGTCTGGCCCAAAGGTAATGAGGTTAAAAATTGCACTTTTTTGTATTTAAGTTTGCTTGGTTTCCTTTAATGGCAAAGGTGAAACATCGAGAGGGAGAATTATTACCCCCATCTTGATGCCTTTAGACGTTAAATTTTACCCTGCAAGCATGGAGGATAAAATTTTAACCTCACGAGCAAGATTATTTCTTTTCATTCTTTTCTTTTTATCTTAACAAACACCCAGATAATTTTTTATTTCTCTCTCTCAAATCATTAGTAATATTTTAATTACTCTCTCCTTTCACTAACAGTTTACCCTTCAATCCATGAACTCACCAAACCTCCTTAAAACTAACTTCTACATCCTCTAAATTACTTTTGTAATAATTACACTTGTAAGAACTTCCCTTCCAATTTTTAACCTTGTATTGAATGCTACCTAAGAAGGAAAAGAAATGTGCATAAGAAAAACTCGCTCAAAAGAAAAGTGCGTGCGCGAGAGAGAGAGATGGGCATCACAAAAATTGTCAAATTCACATGATATCATATAAGCAATCATGTCTGATCTTATCCAGGTGTTCATTTTTTAAGTTTAAATTGATCAAAAGTAATGCATCACCAATCCTGTATTCTTTCTACAATTAATCACATGTAGTCTCAACCAGCAAGCTTCAAATAACCAGTTTTTGTTTTGCAAGAAAAATCAGAAGAACAAAATGAAACTCGTGATTCCAACACATTAAAAGGAAGAGTTCGATTACTTCAAGGCATTTTCCAATCACCGATGGTGCAAATTACTAGATTAACAGTAAAAATCCAATCAAAATAAACCCGACTGCAACTAAGAAATATTTTCAATCATATACAACAAGTAGGGGACACAAAACTCTACCTGTTTAGCAAACCTTTTCCTAAGTTGGTTGGCCAGAATAACAGCATCAATCTACAAAAAAAAAAAAACACCAGAATCCCTTAATCCTGCCACCCTCCCTAAAAGAGCACAAAGTTTAATGCCGCCATAATCAAAAGATCAGGATTTCCAATCAACTTGCCTGTTCATTTCTAGTCCCTTTCTTCACAAATTCCAACTCAAGTGTTAATAATGCAAGATTATAATCTTCAGGAGGGATAAACCTAAGAAATTTGACCCAACCAACAATTAGAAACTGCAATTCGTAAGAACAGGAAAAAAAATAAAAAACAAAAAACAAATCAACCTGCGCACAGATATCGTATCACCAGATGAAACCCTCGCATGCCTTCTCTGAATCGCATTCAACGCAATTTGGCCAGTACGAATATTTTCATGAGGAGTAACTATTAGTTAAGGCCACCAAATTGTGATTACTTCAACAAAGAACTAACTAAAATTGTTACAACACACGATCACGCACATTTAAAGTTTCTCATTTGTCACTCGCCGGTCATCAAAAGAAAAAGAATAAATTTAAAACCATAGACTTTTACCAACAAAAACTAATAATGGTAATGCGATTATTTACTTAAACTAACAAAAAAGATTATCACAACAAACAACAAGATTAAACCGGTCAATTCTCTGTTTGATCATCATGTATATTTGAGCAAACAAAACAAAATAAAACCTAATTATTAACAATATCAAAACTTAATGATCAAATTAATGAAAATACGAATGCAGTCAAAATTGCAATCGAGATGAATGTATAAATACGTAAAGGATATGAAAGAGATAGAACGAAGGAGTCGGCGACTAAAGCTAAGAAGAGCTTGGTTCCAGGGACGGCGAAGTTGTGGAGATCGGAGGGTGAGCAGTAAGCGAAGTTTGTGAGTGCGAGATCTGCCCCCGGTGTGTTCGTCACGATCATTGTCGACGATTGGAAACCGAACCGACTCGCCATTTTCGATTCTTCTAAGATCTGTTTTTTTAATTATTTATAAAAAAATAGAAATGGAAAGATATTAATTGAAGGTGATGATGATGGTGTATATACAAGTAAGGAAGGGCGGGAGAGAGCGAAGACAATGAAATCGGAGGGTCTGTAATTGCCGGTTTACGTGTCTAAAGACTTTTAAATGCATTGAAGTCTTTTTCTCTTTTTTCATTTTTGGCCAAATTTCAAATCAACCCCCCAAATTAAAACCCAAACATCAATTGAGTCCCTTGAAGTTTTTTTGTTTCTATTGAGTTTTCAAAGGTTTCAAAAATTTTCCTTTGAGTTTTATGTTTGAAAACAAATCAACATCATTCTTATGCATAACATACAATTTGAATGGAATCCATATTAAAAATGGACAAACGACTCAAGCTCGAATTTGGAAATCCAATTCAACCATAAATCAGGGACCAAATCAAGAATGTATTTATAATAGGGGGCATATTTGAGGTTTGCCCTTAACTTACCTCCCCAACGGAATTGATCTCGTTATAAACAGATGTGAAAGCTCATGCCATGCATTCATGACAAGAGAGTGAAGACTTGAGTGCTTTTCATTTAAAAGCTGTTCCAATACAGAGACATAGAGGCTGTTTGGCGCTGCGGTCCAAACAGTTTTTTGCCAAATTTCAAATTTTTTTTTTTTTTTTTGTTAAAATTGAGTTCGGTTTGTACTTTCTAGATCGTTTTGATGTGCTGATATCAAAAATAATTTTTAAAAAATAAAAAAATATTATTGACATGCTTTTCGACACGAAAAACTATTTAAAAAGCAACAACTACCACACTCCCAAACACCCTCATAGTTTGGATTGGGTGAGTTCTTCGTCGTTCACAAAATTGGCTGTGGGACAATCTGAATTCGCGTGCTAAAAATATATTACTTTAAAATTAATAAAAATATAAAAAAAATTAAATTTTTTTTAAAATATTTTTAAAACATAAAAACACAAACAGAATTCGTTCAAACACATTTGGCACAGAAGAAGTAGTATCGAGCTAAAGCTCTTCTTTTTCCAAATTTACCTACCAGGTACTAGGCAGTGCACCCTCTTTCCCACCCATAATCTCACTCTTGAACGTCGGAGGCCCGGTTGTTTTCTCAACACTGCAACGGAGTTTTGAAACCAACCAGATTCCACTTCCACACCTGCTTCGATTGTATGTTTAGAGGTGATTGTAATTATCATCCCTCGTTTTAGCGCCTAGGCAGCGAGTGGAGACAAAATCAGTAAGAAGAGTCCATCTCTCCTACTGTCATAGACCTCCCTTTTCTCCCGCAGTCCAATTGTACTATATGGATACTCTGATGCGAGGTACTTTCCATGTATCACAACAGAACTAGATTTCACTTCTGCAGAGTGGAAAGGCAACTAAGTTGCTCATACAAGTGCATACTCTTTAGAAGCTGACATGACAAAAATACATACTCGTTTTAATGCAGAACAAGACAGACAGACAGACAGACAGACAATACTCAAGCTCACACTAGGAGTTCATAATAAAACTACACTCTGCTAGTAACTCATGGGAACTTCTCCATCAGACCAAATATGGAAAAATTCTGCTGGTTATTTCAAGCTAAAGGTTCTCCATTTGAATCTCAGTTGCTAGATTGGCGGAGCTCAGGTCGCACAAAGTCGGCATCTGCTGGCACGGAAATGTCAACTGTGGGTCTTAATTGGGCACAGACTTCAACGGCTCCATGCACTGGATCTGAAAAGAAGTTGCTGATGAGGTCACGGTTGATGGGAGTACTGTTGTCTACCGCTACCAAGGCCTGCTGGGTGAGGATGTAGTCAAAACGAGGAGCCCATTTCCTTGATCCCAATCTTGCTGTGGTTGAGCAGTTATCAACCATGAATGAAACTCCACGGGCATGCATAAATGGATTCAAGGAATCCACAGATTCAATCAGACTTTCATTAATGATCTCAGAGTAAGAATGGCCTTTCTTCCTCAATATTTCAATCTGGAAAGAAGCAATAGATATTAGACAGCAGAAAAGTGAAAAACAATAGAGCACCAACTACTATGAGCTTCTTTCTCCAGTTTCACCAGTTCCACCAGGTGAAACTTAAATTAGATTTCACAGAAAGAAATTAATCATTCATTCGTGTTCAAATTCATAAATCAAATACGCCCAGCTTCTATGAATACAAACTTCAAGTAAATACCATGCTTTCAGAGTATTCAACATTTTGTTGTCCTAACATACTCAGAACAAGAGCAAAGTACCTGAGCCATCATTAGTGCCACATAGACACCAGCAGTGAATGGATGCAATGGACCTAAGTCCCCAGCTGGCCGAGCAGCCCGGACTCGCTCACCAACCTTCCACATGCGTGTCTGATCAATTTTACCCATTGGAAAAGCTGGTAGACCTTCCTTTTCCTGTAAAAGGAATAGCACATCACAATAAAACAAGCTTCAAGTCTCTTCATCTATAGGGACAAAGAGATCATAACTTCAACATAGATGTAAAAGAAGATATTAGTTCCCAAATTCCAAGTTAAAAAATAGTTTCCATAGTATTTCAGTATTGTGGGCGCAACAGAAAGAGTGAACATACATAAAAGCGACGTCCAGCCAGGACAACACTGCGAATCTCACTTCCAGAGGCTACATCTTCATAGCACTCATACAAGATGTCCATGCAGGGATAAAACGAGGCACTGTAAGCAGTCTCGAATTCCTTTTTGCCTTCTGCAGACAAGGAATTGTAAACAGCCAGCATGCCCTGTTGAAACAAAGAAATGAAATCCATTAGGCTACTGATCCCTGGCTTCACTGATTAAATAAATTGATGCAGACAACAGTTTGGTAGCAGTAGAATCTGAATTTAGCATGCACCTTGGTCGATATGGTCCTTGATATGGTTCCAGTAATGCACTCAACAGTATTCTTGTAGGCCTCATCTTCACTCATTCCATTTTCAGTGTACCGTCTAAACAAGGACTCCACAATTCCATGAACAGCACCAAGCAAAATGCCTGCAAACCAATAAAGAAAAGTCAGGTATCAAGCAAGAAAAGTAGCAAAATAATAACAGAACAAGGAATAAGGAACAAAACTCACCCCTCTCCCCAAAGATATCACTCTTGTATTCCTGCTCTAGTGTAGTGGCAAATGTGAAAGGTGAACCAAGGGCAACAGACCATCCCAAGGCAACATCAGTGGCTCTACCATCAACATCCTGTACACAGAAAAGAATAAAAATATGAAGAGTTAGTGAAATGAAATGACCCCTAATTAAAACAGATGGATCTTATGTGTGTGTGTGTGCAGGGGCAGGGGCAGCGACAGAAAACCTGGTGGACTGCAAAACTGGAATTAATTCCAGCACCATTGACCTCTTTGCCTTGAACATAGAGTCTCCTCACAGAAGGACCCATTCCCTTAGGGCACACAGCAATGACACTGATGTTCTTTGGGAAATCAAGTCCCGTTGACTGCAAATGCCCAAGAAGAAATCCATGGGAAAGCCCAAGAATGCTGTTTGGCTTCATGTGAGAGAAGATTTTCTCATAGTTATCTGCCTGTTGCAAGAGATGAAACTGTATTTGTAAAGGGGAAAACATTGACAGACACAAGACAGAAAATGTAACAGGTAATCATCAACCACAAAAAAGATGTGGAACTATATGTGACAGCCCATAAACTACAAAAGGGTTGTTTCATTAACTTGAAAAAAAAAAGATAAACTCTTAAAAACTTGATAGCTTTCACCATCCCTCTAGTTTACCAAAAAGTACAGGCCATAAAAAGATAGCAAAAAAAACAGCTTCAGATGATGTTCTCGGGAAGAAAAGGCTGAAGCATTGTCATTCCCTTCCTAATACGCCATATCACCTTGATACAAAATATTTACCACATGCAGAGCACTTAAGAGCAGTCTCCAAGAAATGATTATGAAATTAACTTCCCAAAAGAGTTTGCTTGAAGATTCTGGGTCATACTCTTCGTAAAAAACCAAACTGTCATCTTATCCTCACATACAAAACAGAATGTCAAAGGAGAAGATGCACATTTGACAACTTTTTCACTATATTGCAAGGATTACATAAAAAGGGTAATGAGAAACAGAATGGAGTAGCTTTATAGACATGCTAGATCGTTCTCTGGCTTATTTTTCCACACAACGAGAACAGGCATGTTAAATATCAAATTTTATACATTTTTATTTTTACCAAAACCTCCAAACCCACTAATTAAAAGAAAACAAGAAACAGGAAAACACACAAAAACAATGTCAAAATTTGAACCAAAAATCTTCAGAAGTACAAATGCTAACAGAACTAATAAACAAACCTGTGCAGCATCAGAAATCAGTAGCAATACTAGATCACTGCCAGAAACGGTTTCCCATATATCACCTAGAGTCCCATTCTCTTCTGTAAAACCAGCACCACGAGCTTCAGCAAAGGAACGAGAGCCCTTCCTCAGTCCAATCTGCATCATTCAAAGCAACAACACAAATATACAGCCAAGAAAATCAATCAAACAAGCTTTTTGCTAATAAGCTACAACAAGCAAAGCAAGGAAGGGCTAGGTCAAAAAAAGGGTACCTAGAACAGAACATAAGAACAAAGTGCAAATTACCTTGACTTTAATATCAGACTTTGCTTCAGCAAGAGAATCCCTCAGATTCTGAGCTTGAGCTGGACCCTAAGAGGAACAAGGGATCACTGTTTAGCAACTTATGTTAAGCATTCCAAACTAAAGCACATAAAACATCATTGATTATCTAGCAAAAGTCAGATAATGGCATAAATGATGTGTACAAGTTTTGCACAAATAGAGCCAATTTATACAAATCCAATACTTCAAATTTAAGGCAACTTACACATAAACTAAAATTAACAAAAAAAAAACAAAAAAAACAGAGAATATTCACCTGGGAACCCCAACCGATAACGCCAATCTGCTTAATCCCCTTAAATGCATCAGGCAGCAGGTGGAACAAATCCCTCCCTCCTCTCACAATGTACTACACAAAATCCACAAAACAACACTATCCATAACCATAACAACATAATACAGCATATAAAGCATCTCTCTTTACCACTCTAAAAAACAACACAGCAAAAAAAAATCTTATCTTTCTTAACCAGCTCAAAATACTCAAGATCTTATTTAAATTCAAACTGAAAATTAGAAAATAAATCCAAAATAAAGTAAATACCTCATCGTGACCAGCAAGAGAGACCTTCTCCTTCTTAAACACAGAGGTCTCAAAATCAAGAGAGATCATGGGTTTCACACTGGGAACCGACGAGACCATCTTAGCACCCAAAACTCCAGCAGAGACGTTACCACTGCTGGCTTTGAGTGGTTTGAAGGTCTTAGAAGAGAGTGATGATGAAAACCCTAAATTGCTGTTACATAGCAGCGATCTTGAAGATGCAGGCTTTAGGGTTTTTGAAGGGGTTGGAGTGGTGAGGGTACTGGAGAAGGATGTAGCCGCCGCCATTTGTTTTCAGTGAGAGAGTTGGAGAAGGGAAATGTGGAGAAGAGGAGCAGAGTTCTAAAATGACTTTGCTTTTAAATGCTGGTTCGTGTGGATGTGTGGTGTGTGTGTGGTGTGCGGTGTGTGGTATGAACAAACCTTTGCTCTTTTTTTATTATTATTATTCAGAATTTTCCTTCTTGAATTTTATTTTTATTTTTTCAGGCTATTATTTTCCATATATTTTATTATGCTGTCTTTCATATACGTAAGTTGGATTGTTTTTTATTTAAGTAAAATCATTAATTGTGTTTGGTTTTATGTTTTTAATTTGATTTCTTATTTAAATTTAATCATGTTTTCTCTAAATTTGTTTTATTAACCCAACAGTTGACTTCTATCAAGTCTCAATGTTGAATATGAATGCTAATTGTGTATGGTTTTTTTTCAAGTAATTTTTATTCATGAAATTAATTTTTATATTTATATGATTTATACCAGCAAATAAATAATTTTATCAGATATATTAAAAATGATTTTTAATTACAAACTTGATGGGGAAAAAACTCTATAATTGACATTACCTATTTAGCTTCTTTTTTTAAGATTGATTTTCGTCTATTTTATTTAGAAATATCGAACCATTTTTATTTTTTTTATCTTTAGGGAACTTTGAGAAAGTAACTTTTTTATTATTTTAGGTTTGTTCAACTTTTTAATTTTTATTAAACCTGTATAAAACATAATTGACATAATCCATCTATTTTATATATTTTTAAAGATAATTTATATGATGGTATGTGTATTACTTGAATATATAAAAGGTATCTCATCAAATATTAATAGTATGGAAAAATTAACTTATTCTTCTAGAGTTTAGTTTTCACTTTGTTTTCTATAATTTTAGGAGAGGAATTTTGCTTACTTTTTTTTATGCGAATATAAAATATTATGCAATTTATAAACTATGAGAAGTAAACTTTAATTTCTGAAATAATAAAGATAAAATAAAAAATATAATTAAATTACAAAAGGACCAAAGTAATTTTTCCTAAAAGTATTTAGCAATAACATGTAAACATGCACTTGCTTATTTACCTACGTTTATGAATTGTATATTTTTTTTCAGCAAACAAAATTAATGTGCAAGCTTTTCCAACACATTTTAAAAAAATTGTGATCATAAATAGAGAAGTTTATATATGTATTAAATTAAATAAATCAAGAACCATTCATAATTTATGTCAATAAATACCAAAAAAAAAAGTGTTCATGCATCTGTACAACTTATTTTGTTATGGGTTGGATAATTTTTTTAACTCAAAAAGATAAATATGCAGGTTTTGTTAACATGTTTTTTGAAATCAAGAAAAAAATATAAATATAAATAAAAAAAATCAATATTTACATATAATAAAATAAAACGAAAATCATATATGTTAATAAATATAAAAAAATTGTTAATGTAACATATCTCCAATTAATTTTTAAATTAATATAAAAATAAAATAATATTGTAAGTGCATTTCAATGTATCATAATTCTCTTAACTTTAAAAAAAAAAAGATAATATTTATGCTAAATGAAAGTTAAAATTCCTACTTTCTTACATGTAACTATTTTGTTGTTTTATAATTAAATAATTTTCTTAAAAGCTCATTACATGACACGATGAAATATCTTAATATTAATACATATATCCATCTGTCGTCTCAATCTTTGGTTACTAGCAAAAAAATAATTTCAAATTGAGACTGCTGACAAAATTCTTCAATATAAGTCAAGCCTTCTACTGTACAGAGCTGATAAATTAGGTTTGACAACCTTATATTGTAAAACTCAAGTGTAATCTAACATCTATGTTTGTCGAATTCAAGAAAATTAAACTAGTATATCATTCAAACCCAAAACTCTTAGGTTGAGCATGGTTGTAAGATCAAATTCTTTTAGGTTTGACAATCATGCAAGACCCAAACACCAAATTCAAAGCTCTTGAGTCTGCATTGGATGTCAAACCCAATTCACTTGAGTCTTGCATGATTGTCATACCAAAAACTCTTAAAACATTCTATATATACTAATTTTTTTTATATATTTTTTAAAAAATTTAATATTGATCTGTTACGGAGTGCGGACCAATATACTAGTAACAACTAAAATGACCGGTCTTCAACTGTTTTTTAATCTTTAACGGGATAGGAAAAAGGGATATTAAAATCCCCTTTGTCCTACATTTTTTTATAAAAAACAAAATAAAGTTGTAAAATGGAGATAATTATTTTTATTTTTTATTCCTTTAAACTTTCATTTTCCCTTTAATTTCCATGTAAAATACAAAATAACTTGTTAAAACATCATTTTTTTTTTATCATAATACCACATGAGAAAAAAATTACATTATTTAAAATATTATATTGACAATTTGGCTATTTCAAATGGCCTTTACAATGTCATTGTAAAGCTAAACAATGTTGTAGTATTTGATTTATTATTTTAGGATAAAAAAGATAGAGACCATGAAGACATAAAAGAAATTAAAAACATAATTGTGTTTGGTAGTTGTATACAAGAAAAATTGATTGTCTCTGTATTATATTTGGTTATGGAGGTCAAGATATAATCAAATATAAAAAGTATATTTTACCTTTAATATGTATTATTATCAAACTTATATAGTTTAAAAAATAATTAGATATTATTGACACGACAAAAAAAATGATGTCTTCTCCCAAGTGCAGGAGTGTCGAAGTAATAAATAACCCAGCAAAACCAGGGTCGAACCACATGGAGGTTAACTATATAAATTATAAATAATGATGATGATGATGATGTAAAGAGGACTTTGAGATGTAAGATTAATGTGAAGATTAAACAAGGATAAAATAATTGCCAAGGTTAGAGGATTCACTAATAGTATTAGAAATAAGTATAGTATAAACTTTTTTTATTAATCAACTAGAAACCACACACAAAGGAGGTTCCAATCGGATGATTTATCCTTAATAGTTCATTATAAATTTTTAGCATGATCATATTAATTATCTTATTTAAGAAACACCAAATTTTTAAATATTGTCAGGAATTCATGATGTTAACTTATGTTAACAACAAATCAAGTTCCTTTCATAGCATATGTGTAGGTTATACCATACGGTTGGCTATGAAAGTGCCAAGCATTTGTTGTACCAAGTGTTATACAACACAAATCTAGAGTAACCATTTAACAAGCAAGATATTAAGAATTAGTAAGATAAAAAGATAAGACATGTTAATAACAAACTTTCTTGGATATAAACATTGAAGTCCATGTTGAGTTTATATTATATATATTTTAACACAATTAGTGAAACCTTTTCACCTTGACATAATAAACTTAGCTAAACATAATGAAGAAGATAAACATAAATAAACAACATAAGAACATAAGTAAAGTACAGGAAATGAAAAGCATAAACAAGAGATTAAGGAAAATATAACATGAAATAAAACTTAAACATTACAAAAATATAAAGAAAGAAATAAAGAGCATGATCTTGATCTGAACAACCAAAATGTCTAAATGCATGGCAAATGCCTCTTTTTATAGGCCAAAATTTGAAACTATTGATTTGATGACTAACTGTTTAGTGAGTGACCAACTATTGACCAAGTAAAAATCTTTATCTTCTTGTCTGAACAAAACATCATTGTTAACATCAAAATTAGAACCATTTGTACTATGAAAGTTCTAAGAAATTGTCTTATCTTTCCAAGAAAAAACAAATTGAGGTCATTTGGACATCTAGAACTTGAGATATGGGTTGAATAGTGTTTAGGCTGCAGGGCAGATTCGGACTTTTCCGTTGTTGCTATAATTTGAACTTGAAAACAACATTTTTAAATCTTGCACTCCTATGAAAGTTGTAGGTCTATGTCTTACGTTTCCATTCATATAAAGCAGACCTAAAACCGAGATCCACAGCTCCAGATATGACCCAATTACCGAAGAGTGTTCCAGTTTGGATTGCACCAATATCTTTTTTCTAAGTTTGGCTCTCTCTTTGTCCTTTTAATTTTAGTATTTAAACTCATTAATCAATCCTTTTATTTATGTGATAAGCCTACATTTAAGATGGACATTTACCATAAATTAAAGGTATCTTATATTATTAGATATGTTATTATAAAACATGTTTTAGTTAAGGAGTTATTGATACTTCAAGTGCAAAATGATGATATAAAACCTTGATAAAAATGCACTTTTAAGTACTAATCAGTTATTTTTTAACTTTAGTTTATATTAAGTGTTGAAATTAGTAATATTATAACAACCTTGATTATAAAACTAGGACTCACTTGACATGTTAACTTGGAATCAAGCTAATCTAGGGCTTGAATTGGTTTGAATTTAAGAAAAAATAGAGCATGGATTGACTTGACCTGACTTAGTCAAAAACGAAGTCAAACCAGGATAAAACACGAGTAAAAATCTTGTCAACTTTTTTACTTTTTTTTAAAAACAAGTTTTTAAATTTATTTTAATATTATAATAACTCGATTATAAAACCATGATCGACCTGGCGGATTGGTCCGAATTTAAGAAAAAATAGAGCATGGATTGATTCGACCTGGCCCGGTAGAAATCCATATTGAACCGGGATAAAACACGGGTCAAAAAACTATTAATTTTTTAAAATCCAATTTGTCAAAACAAGATGCTTTGATTATTTAAATTCCTTTTTGGGTCAACCGAGTTGACCCTCCCGATATATGACTTAAACCTTGTCTTGGGTTGACTTTCAAGGTCAACCAGGTTTTAAATCTATGATGATGATCTTTTTTATTTATACGTTATCTCGAGTTAACCTGAGTTGACCCTCCCAACTTATGACTTAGGTCTTGCCTCAGTTAACCCCGAGTCTAGTTTTAAAACTGTAAAAATAATAACTTTTATCCTTACATTGACCCATGTTAACTTAGGTTGACCTAACCAGTCCGTGACCTAGGTCATGTCTCGGGTTGACCCCCAAATCGAGTTTTAAAACTATGATAATAATCATTTTTGTTCTTATATTGACTCAGGTTAACCCCAATTGACCCTCGTGACATGTGACTAGAGCATTGTTCCGAATCAACTTTTGAATCAAGTTTTAAAACTATGATAATAATCACTCTTGTTCTTATGTTGATATGGTTTAATGATGAACCTCATTTGTGACCTGAGCCTTGTTTCAGATCGACCTCCGAATCGATTTTTAAAAATATAATAATAACTTTTTAATTCTTATGCGAACTTAGGTTAGCCCCTAAATTAAATTTTAAAACTATGATAATAACAACTTTTATTTTTATGTCAACTCGACATGTGACTAAGGCCTCAATTAGTAACTCGAGCTTCGTCCTAAATCGACCCCCGAGTTGGGGTTTAAAACTATGATAGTAATTATTTTTATTATTATATATCTTAGTTGTATAGTTTTGGAATCGAGAGTTTTTTACAAGGACAATTTAGAAATAAAAAATAAAAATTGTTGTCTTTAGGAACATGTTTTCTTTATACCTTTTATTTTGAAAGTACAAAAATTCACTCTAAAATTGTCCACAAAACAAATTTATTTTTATATTTATCTTTTCAGCCAAACACATTTCTATCTTTATTGTTCTTGTCTCTTCTGTCCTATAACAGTAACCAAACACTACCACTTAGACCATGTTACTTATCATTGGCTAAGGAGATGTTAAACTTGGGGAGGTTAAAGGTACTTTGTTGAAATATTTAGAAATTTCATGCACTAAATTTACATTTATCCTCTCTGCTCATTGCTAAACTCACCAAATAATAAGTCATTATACTTATTAAACCATGCTCAAACAAATGACACTCACAGGATAACCTCCTCAAAACCCCTATTTCATTTATGCATTCTAAGGGGATATTTGAGAGTGTGGTAATGGTTGCAGTTCAAAATATTTTTCACTCAGAAATGTATTAAAATAATATTTTAAAAAAAACATTTTTAACATTAGCACACCAAAATATTTCAAAACATTAAAAAAAAAATTAAGAAAAAAAAATCAAATTTTTAGAAAATGCGGTTTCAACCGCATTCCCAAACACTACCTAAAACCCCATTATCGCAATCACTACCATCCATGGCCTAGAGATGATGGCTCCACCATGCTTTAGCTCTCCCTCCTCACTCTTAAGCCCCAAAAACAATGTATGTACATGGACCCCACCTTGTTTCACACTCACGATTTCTTTTCAAGTTCTTGTGAAGATAGCAAAAATGAAGAAGAAGAATTGAAGAAGATTATATTATTGATGACAATAAAGAGGGGAATGACGTTACCATGTCAAATATAAAGAGAGAATAGTCAACAAAAGAGAAAGAAACAGAGGTTGTTGCAATTGGGTATAATGTGATTGGACCGCTCTTGCCATCAGACTTGATTTTTAAACCTCACAAGCCTTTCTTTTTTGCCGTTGTTCAGGTTCCTCATTGGATTTTTTTTTAAATGTTCTTTTGGCCTTAAAGTTTTTTTAAAAATAATTTTTTTGTGTAGGTTGGATTGCATCAATTTAAAGTGAGGAATGGGGATTGTGTTTACGTTGAGAGATTAAAGTCTTGTGAAGTAATGAGTTGCTTTTTTTTTTTTTCTTGTCTACCTAAATTACCGAATTGAAAAGAAAAACATCTATGAATCTTGAATAACGCAAGTAATTAAGTTGGTATTATTGGCATTGTACTTGTAATTACATTGATGTTTTTTACTGCTTAAAAACATGTTATGATTAATAGCTAATAAAGTTTTTTTTATTTTTGCGAATAGTTCAAGTATTCATCATTAAAGTTTGCTACGGAATTGTTGTTACATATACTTGTATATCAGAATTATCTCTAAGAGTGATTAGGTAAATAAGGCACGGGAACTAAAAAGGAAGAAATAAGATGTTATTTGGCAAGTATGAGAAATACATTTTAAAGAAGACCTTTAGTACTCATAAGCAAGGCTCTAGGAGTTAGACATTTGGGATTATCTATCTATAAAAAAATGTATTTTGCTATTCTTATGGTAGTTGACAAATTGAGGCACTATTTAGAACAAAAACATTTTTTCATTCAAACTGATCATGAAAGTTTTAAATACTTGTTAGATCAAAAGATTCACACAACTACTAAGAAGAAAGGTTTAACTAAATTGTTAAGATTGAATTATCAAATCTTATATAGGAAAGGCAAGGCGAACATAATGGTAGATGCATTATCTAGAAGAGATAGTTATGTGATAAGCAAGTTGTAGGAGGAAAGTAAAAAAAAAGGTAGCTTCACGACCATAACTAAGGTGATACCCTCCTGGTATGAGCATATATATAACTCCTATAAAAATGATGCCACTCTATAGGATATCTTCACTAATAAATTGGTCGATGCTGCACAATATCCCAACTTTACATACAAATAAGGAGTTGTCAAGTACAAAAGAATTCCAATAAGGGCTATAAGATTGTTAAGGAGAAAATCATCAAGTTTACACATGATTCTTGCATTGGAGGTTATGTTGGAATTCAAAATACCTATAGAAGACTCAAGGTTCATTTTTATTGTCTGATTATGAAGGAACTAGTGCAAAAGATAGTTCAATAATGTGATGTTTGCAAACAAGTTAAAGTTGAAAGGGTTGTCTATCCTGGATTACTGCAACCTCTACCAATTCCAAAGGGTACCTGGCAGGACATTACAATGGATTTCGTGAAGGGTTTACCAAGATCATAAGAGAATGATACAATTATGGTCATTGTAGATAGGTTTACTAAGTATGAGTGCTTTATTGCATTGGCACTTCCTTTCACAACTCAAGATATTGCTCAACTCTTTCTTGACCATATTTATAAGTTTCATGGATTACCTGCCACTATACTGATTAACAGGGATAAGATATTTACAAGTCTTTTTTGGAAAGAGTTGTTTAAGAAATCGGGACTAAAGCTGCTACTAAATATCTCTTACCATCCTCAAATTGATGATCAGATTGAGATGATGAATTGATGCCTTGAGACATTTCTAAGGTGCATCAACATGCACTGTCCAAAGAAGTGGAATTAATAGTTATTTTTAACACAATGGTGACACAATATTAGCTTTCATTTAACTATCAAGATGACATTATTTCAAGCCTTATATGGCTATGAAGCTCCAGCAAGAGAGATGGTACTCACTAAAGCTACTCAAGTTACAGTTGTAAAAGAATTGATACAGAGAAGGATTAACATGGATTAATTGATAAAATGATAGTTAGAGGGGGAAAAGAATATGATGAAACAAGTGATAGATAAGAAGATGTCTAAAAGAGAATTCTCAGTAGAAGATTAGGTTTTCTTGAAGTTATAACCTTACAGGCAAGGAAGTGCCATGTTTAGAAAGAATTTGAAGCTAAATCCTAGGTATTAAGATTTTTATCAAGTCGTGGAAAAGATTGGAGTTATGGCTTACAAGCTCAAGTTACCATGGGGCAGTACAATACATCCTATTTTTTCATGTTTCATTATTAAAAATAAAAAAAAGGTTAGAGATACAAGCATAGTCTCATCTGCATTGCTAGTAGTAATGAAGCAGGAAGGATCAAGGTTTGTCTAATGGCCATATTAGTTAGGAAGCTTATGAAAAAAAAAAGATATTGAGGTTGTAGTGGTGGGCTTAATTCAATGGTCGAACTATTTTATTAAAGATACAACATGAAAGGTACTGGAGGAGATCCAATTATAATTTCTAGAATTTAACATTGATTCTTGAAGAATTCACTAGAGTCTACAGATTTTTATGGACGAAAATCTCTTCAAGGGAAGGGTATTCTTACATCTTTACACATTTTATACATGTTATAATCATAATGACACAAGAATGAATAAAATGGAGTATTAGCAGGAGCATTGGAATGGTTATCATAGACTGCAACATGAAAGCTTGAAGATGAAATAAGTAATGAACACAGGATCTAGATATGATTAGTTAGTTAGTTAGTTGGAGTTAGTTGCAAAATCTGTTAGTTAGTTTCAAGTTAGTTGATCATTGTAGTAGTATAAAAAGAATAATTATATTCTTTGTGTGAAAACTAAGAAAACAGAAAAGAATCTTCTTAACTCTCTTCTTTTTCTCCTTTATTTTCTCTTCTTTTCTGTTATTTCTCAAATCTTGTTAAGTTGAGTGTAACATCTTGCCATCAGACTTGATTATTAAACCTCATGAGCCCTTTTTTGTTGTTGTTCAAGTTTTTCATTGGATTTTATTTTATTTTTAAAATGTTCTTTTGGTCTTCAAGTTTTTTTTTTTAAAAATAATTTTTATGTAGGTTGAATTGCATCAATTTAAGGTGAGCAATGGAGAATGTGTTTACGTTGAGAGATTAAAGTTTTGTGAAGTAAATGATAAGGTAAAGTAGCCTTTTTTCTTGTTTACGTAAATTGCTGAATTGTAAAGACAGTCACCTAGAAATTTTAAATAACATAGGCAGTTAAGATGGTATTATTGGCATTGTACTCGTAATTGCATTGCTTTGTTTACTGTTTAAAAACATGCTATGATTCATAGCTGATAAAATCTATAAGGAAAAAATTACATTGAAAACGTAAGATTATGATTCATCTACTAATGTTTAGTGGTCTTTTGATTGTGGTGCTTAGTTTTTTTAAAACAATTTTCAACATAAATGCACTCTTGCATTTCCAATTTTTAACCAATTTAATTTCATCATTTCCAATTTTTAACCAATTTAATTCATGAAATTAAATTGAATTTTTTTTACTTTCAATTTTATCCTTTAATCAATTTTGTTTCTCAATTTAATCATCATTTATTTGATTTGTTTTTCTTTTTATTAAAACTATTTTTCAATTCAATTTAACTCTCAATTTGAAAATTTTTATCCCTTAAACTATTTTTTTCACCTCTATTTTTTAAATTCTTTTGTGTAATTGATTTTTTTTTTCTTTATTTTATCTTTTGACATTGGAGATTCGGCTTTGTTCTACATTATTTTTTCTTAAATATTGATTTTATGATTATTTTCAACTTGTTTATATGAGTTTATCTCGATCACATAATTCAAGTCACGGGTTTTGCATGCCTTTTTTAAATATAAGTTTTTTTTAGTTGTTCTATTTCTGTTTGATTTTTCTAGATATTATTTTAATTCATATATAATCTATTTTTTGTTTTATACAAATAAATTTTATTTTTTAAAATAAAAAATATTTGTTATGCCGTGTATTTATTTAGCCAGTTTCATTTCTATTTATCTTTTAAGTCATGAGTTTTTAAGGGTGTGCATTTATCTTGCATTGATTTAAATAAAGAAATTCAATAAACACAATTGAGTGAATGTATTATTTTAAAAATACATTAAAACAGCTTACATACCTAATATATATATATTTTTGCTTTCAATTCCATCTTTTAATCAATTTTGTTTTTCAGTTTAACCCTCATTCTTTTGATTTGTTTTTCTTTTTATTAAAACTATTTTTAAATTCAATTTAACTCTTAATTTGAAATTTTTTATCCCTCAAATTATTATTTTTCACCCCTATTTTTTAGATCCTTTTATGTAATTGATTTTTTTTATTTCATCTTTCGACATTGGATATTCGACTTCGTTCTACATTATTTTATCTTAAATATTGATTTTGTGATTATTTTCAAGTTTCTTTTATGAGTTTATCTCGATTTCATGATTCAAGTCACGAGTTTTGCATGCCTTTTTTAATATAAGTTTTTTTAGTTATTTCGTTTCTGTTTGATTTTTCAAGATATTATTTTAATTCATATATAATTTATTTTTTTGTTTTATACAAATAAAGTTTATTTTTAAAAATTAAAAATATTCATTTTTAAATAAATTATTTAGTCAGTTTTATATTTATTTATCTTTTAAGTCATGAGTTTTTAAGGGTATGAATTTATTTTGCATTGATTTAAATAAATAAATTCAGTAAACACAATTGAGTTAATGTATTATTTTATGTGATTGAATATCTTGACCTACATTTATTTTTTTTTTTTTTTTGTTATTGTTAACAACTTTATTTTTATTTACATAAAATATTATTGATTTATTTAATCAAATGTTTGTATAGGCTTTTTAATTTATTCTTTCAATTTAATCAGAAGGGAGGGCTTTCTTACATCCATCCATTTGTTCCAAGGTCAGGAAATAAACCAAGCTCCTTCCCTTGAAGCACTTCTCACGAGTGATCAGAAGTGGCCAGTCTCCATTCTTTTAGGATCTGAATTGTAAAAGGACTGCCTCTACGAATGCTTGCTTGTGGGCAAATGCACTTGTTTAATGGGCTAGCACCATGGAGCCGCATTGCCATGTAGCTTTTTTCCAGCAACGAGACAATATTTTGCACATGTTTTTGCTACTTGCAACAGTCGAAAACATATGGATAGAGACAAAGACGTTGCGTTAATTAAATCTCATCATTTCCTACTACGCACAGGAGCTCCAATCGATTGTGATTGATGTTAATGGAAACTGCGAAGAGCTACACATCCTCCCCTCTATCTCCTTCTCTTCTTTTAAATTGATGCCACTTGCAATATTGTGAGTTCCTCCACGATCTTTTCTCTTGCATGCACATCTCTCTGGTTGACTCTCATGTCCAGATTAGGATGAAACTCTTCACTTTTGGTCGTTAAATTTATCTATTCATTTTCTCCTTCTTTTTTTTTTAAAAAATTAACGTGAGTGTCTGGATGCGTACATTGACTAATCCCATTAGTCTTGAAGTTAATGATCATGTAAGATTTTTTTGACACGCTTGGCAGTCTATAATACCGCCGGTGTTCTGTCGGTGTTTGGTTTTTTTTTTCCCGACAGAATTAGCGACGGAACAGGAAATTACCAACAATTAATATTCTGATGGATGGATTCAATCGGTGAGGATGTCGGGAAAATTTTTATCGATAGTTTGCATGACTTACACCGATAAAATGAACCCATAGGTAAAATTGTTTAATAGAATAGTAGATAATTTTTAGAAAACAAACCCAGAATCTGACCTTGAAACTGTATTTCAAAGTTATTTCATTTCTCTTTTTCATTGATATTCCATTGGCCTCAAATCATCGAGGCTTCTGCTGTGCAATCATCGAAGTTATAACCCACGAGCAAAACTACGCTAACCCTCTCAACTTACGTGACGAAAGACCATTATCAACAGATGAGCAAGCTTCATGAAGTAGCAATCGAGCTGGAGTGGGGACGAAGCACACAGCCAGCTGGCACTTGCCTAGGGGTCAATATCTTGCCTAGGGGTCAATATAGGCGAGCCCAACAGGCCACCTTCATAGAATTTCTATTTCCTTTGATATAATTCGAAATTGATGAAGCCTAAATCTTACTATATATGTTCCATGGGGGGTTGAAGGGCCATGGTGTTTATCATCATCATTATTATTATATGAATGAATATCTCACTCCATCAAACATAGTGCCTCTGAGTGGACTCACTTTCTTTGCCACCTTTCTGTCATCTTTCAACTAAAAACTATATATATATATATATATATATATATAAGACTTGGCATTTCCTAAAGCACTTTGTTCCTCCCGCACTATCCTTTAAAATATGATTATGCTAATAGACATCGGCTGTCACAATAGTTTCTCCACTTCCTCCATCCTTAACCCCAATTATTGCAAGCTACATGTTGCAAAACCTCAAGCCAAAACCCTTGTCTCCAACCACTTGGGATCTCTCTTGCATTCAACTCTATTATGTACTAGTTTTTTTATAAAAAAAATGTCCGCATCATGGAGCAGGAAAACCTATCAATCCAAGGGCGCATTGGTAGTATTGTACTATTTTATGTCGAACCTGATATTGCGATTGTTTTTTAAAATATTTTTTTTTAATATATTAAATTAAAATTTTTTATTTTTAAAAATTTATTTTTAATATCAGTATATTAAAACGATCTAAAATCATCAAAAATTTACTTTAAAGTAAAGAGAAAAATAAAAAAAACTTAATTTTTTTAAAAAATACTTTTAAAATATAAAAATAAATAGTTCGTCCCGTTTCTTAGTTACGGCAAGAATCTAACCACACAAACCAGAAAATCCTGTTAGTGGCTGAAAATTGGAAATGCAAGATTGCATTTACGATGACCTGTTTGGCTGATCATTGACCCATGTATTGGATTTTTATGAATTAAAAACAGAGTTGGTGGCTAAGGGTGAATTCCCTCCCTCTCTTCTTTTATTATTTCTTTCAAACAGATAATCTGTTTTCCCCTCGCAGTTCATAATTAATGGATCCACTTGCCTATGTCTCTGGTTCATTCAATGGCGACGTGCAAGCTCACACATCATCTTGCTCTATTGTCAGAATTGATTTCTCTTGGTTCCTTTAATTTCATGGTTGGATCACACTATAGAAAGTTTTTTCTTTTAATTTCTTCATTAATCTCCCGTTTTGGACGTAGACAGATTCAAAGCATCTGAGAATATCCTTCTTTTTTTCTTCTTCTTATTACTAATGTGATTAGTTATTAATTCCGACTTAACTCATCAACTCGATAACTCAAAACTTGTTGGAGTTGCAAAGTTTATTATGAATAATATTTTATATTGATAAATGACTTGATAAGTTGATTCATAATTAATTGACCTAATTAAATCTATGTTAAAATTAATATATATTTTTTTAAAAAAGAAAAATGTTATTTTAAGAAAAAAAAATAAACCCAATAACTTAATAATACGAGTGATTTAAATCAGGTCATATCCAAAGCAAAACTTGATGACTATATATATATATAATTGCCATCAATTCAGGAAAAAGAAAGAAAGCTGATGCATATAATCAGTGATGATTTTATAATCTCTAGTTACATACGCGGCGCCTGGCATTGAAAATGAAAATAAATCAGGGAGTACGGACAGGCAAAAAAAGAAGAAAGAAATCTTGTTTGCTATATTAATAATTACATTTGAAAATGAGATTCTATTCCATAAGTGGAAGGATAAAAAAGAAAGAAAACGATGCTAAATGGGGATATTAGATCACAAATAAGAGGGATAAGGGCTAAATTTGTGATTATATAATAAAGAGATTCTCCAATCAATTACATCTCTCTAATTTAAATAATAAAATACTTTTTCAATGAGTAGTTCTCTTGTCAAAATTCTCTATTACTTTATTCTCATTCTATTTGTTTGTTTAAGTGTAGGCTAGGGTGGGGGTGGCCGTGCGCATTTTTAATGTCCAGTCTATCTTTTGAAGGGAAAATCTCGACGGAATGATTAATTGGAACAATAGGGATCAATTTGAGAATTTCCCCAATATACAAGGATGTGTTTAACCATTATCCCCAAATAGTGAACGAGATAAGCCTGAAAAGAAAGATCATGCAATTGTTCTTTTGAAAGACAACTTTTCAGGGTATTGGACTCAACACCGGATCATAAATTATTAATGAGAATTTTTTTAATGGATAATTTTTATTTATAATCATGTTGGTAAATGTTTTGTTGATAGACTATGAGTATAAATATTGACAAAAAATTATGTCAATAAATTTAAAAATTCTAGTGAAATCCTGGATAATGGAGCATTTTTTTGATATTTTTTGTTTATGAAATTGAAACTGAAAACATACTAATTACAAATAAAAAATAAAAATCATAAACCTACTTGACTATCACCTACTAAATTACTATCTACAAGCTATCACCTACTTGTTATTAGGGCTCTGTGGTTCAACCTGCGTTTTCACAAATTTCAAAATTATTTTTTTTGCTAAAATTGAGTGCGGTTTGTACTTTTTGGATCGTTTTGATGTGCTGATATCAAAAATGATTTTTAAAAAATGAAAAAAAATATTATTGGCATGCATTTTGACACGAAAAGTTATTTGAAAAGTAACCGATACCACACTGCCAAACACACTCTAAATTACATGTCTATTTGAGAAACAGATTTTGAAGATCATGAACTTGATTAAACTGCAATGTACTCTTGATTGCCTTGCTTTCTTTTTTAAATTGAATAAATCAAGATAATTTTATGTAACTACTCACTCACCTTAATTATTCAATGTAATTTCTGTTAATTACTCACTTATCTTATTCGAGGTAATTACTTACTCATTTCTTGTTTTAAGAATCTTGTACCATGTAAAGTGTAAATTCTTTATACCTTTCATTAATCATTTACGTTCAAGTCTAGACTTTATAAAGTTTGGTATACAATCAAGTCGTTTGACATGTTTTACCATGTTCTTCCTTGCCTAAACTCTTGATCAAATTTATTTTTTTTGTATAACAGTTATGTTTGAAAAAATCACAATGAAGATGGAGGAATCCTAAGCATAAACCCTGAAATAAGATAAGGTGTTGACTAGAGCATTTTCGATTAATTACAGTTGATACAACATGTTAGAACTTTTTTGTGGCGATCTTTATCTATATTGATAATTAAAAAGCCTCTTTTTTATAGAGCACAGAAGTCCATGCTTGTGAACAGGGATAGAGTGATCCCTCCACTATATATGGGGTTTGCTGTAGTTATATTGTGAAAAGATAGGGAAATGACTGATTTTTAAGTCCACATTCACAGGTTAAGCTGCTCCAAGAGCTTTCTTCTAAATTTACCTGTCTTTCTTGCATCTTTACAGGCATTCCAGCTATAATTAGCCGACGAACTTCATCGCCGTCTTGACATCATAACTGGCTGTTCCTTAAATCTTTTAACAGCTCTTGAGATTGTCCGAAGAACAATGGTGGAAACTATTACATGACATCAATTTTTTAAATATATTGTTTGATTGCAAACCGTCCATTGTTGTTTTGCAGTTCTGATGCACATTTCCACTATGCTCAATAATACGAGTAATTTAAATTTCAAAGGATGGTCTACGAGGAAAGGGAAGGGTGATCTCTCTTTTCTTTGTTTTTTTTTTTTTTTGGAACCTTTATGATGCATGATAAAGACAAAACGAAGCATGATTATTGTAGCCAACTCCATGGCTGATTCAAATAATATCATCAGATCATTGAGTCGTCCCATGAATCATAGGGAAAATTCAGTTCAATTATTATTATTATAACAATTTTCTAGTTCTAACTTTTTTCGTTAATGGAGCTGAGCAGCTTAGTGTAGGAGTTTGACACGGCAAAAGTTACGAGCTTACGTACATTTCGAAAAATCTTTCTCCAAAATCTTATTTGGCTTTGCTCAAAAAGTCTTCTCACTTCTTTCGCTGAAACTTGTTAACCTAACCCAAGTCTAGGTAGAACATGGACCATTAACAGTAATTTTACTGTGAAAGAATTAAAAAATTTATTAAGTTGACCCTTAACAAAAATAGAATGATAAATAGAGCTCAAGAAAAGATTATTTTACCCTCTTAAACTAGTTCAATTGATTTTTTATCAAGAGTAAATACTTAATTCACTATTTTAATCTATAGTAAATCAAGGCACATTTATAATGATTTTCCCATATGTTATAGGTTTTTATAGCTTAAGAGGTGGTTTGCGTTATGCTATAGACTAGGTCAAATTTTCTCTAATTAAAAACAAGAATGTTCAGGTAAAGCTAGAGTTTTTAAAAAAGCAAAAAAAAAAAACGAGTTATTGACTTTAATGAATTTAATAAAGTTGGTTAATTTAATAATATGATTAGAAAAAGACATCAACATTAAATAAAGGAATAAAGATAACAATAATTAATTATAAAAAATAAATTATCAATATCATACTCAAGAAAAGAATAAATAAAAGTCTGTTGGAGACTTACTATCGCTCCATTGTGAATATAGTCCCACCACCAGAAAAGAGCTCATAGAGACAATTCTAGAACCATTGTGAAAGGCTGAGCAACGACATTGAAAGAGATTGCACGTGTTGTCAAAGCAACTACTCGGGAAGCAAATCAAATAAAATATCATGAAGTGAGCATCTTATGTTTATATTTAATCAATCAATTTCATTTAATTTAAAAACAAAATCTCTTTTAAAAAAGCTAAATTAACAAAGAACGACAAATAAAAAAATTCAAGATAACTTGAGTTATTTCCAAAATCAGTGAAAAACTCTATAGAAAAAAAAAATAACAGGGTCCAATCTCTAATTAAACAAATGATAAAGAACGAAATTGAAAAAAAAAAAAAAGCTTTAAAAAAGGAAGAAAAAGAAGCAAACCTGGGCAAATCTCAAAAACCTATGTTAATCTCCTAAACTTGCAACCCATAAAATTTTAAACCCGGACTCGTTCAAAAAGCTCAATTCCTAACCAATTTAATATTGAAGGATAAAATAGAAAAAAAAATTCAATTTACAAAATCTCTCAAAGTAAAACAAATAACAATCAAATGAATAAAGATCGAATATGACAGAAGAAAAACATTGGAGGATGAAATTGAAAGAAATTCTAATTTTATAAACTATTTCAAATACTAATAAAAAGAACAAAGACCAAATTTGAATATAAAATAAATTAAAAGGCTTCTTTAAGAATTTAAAGGACCATACACAAAAATCAAGGATGAGAGAGAGACAAATGGTCACTAACACTGAACCAAATGTCTGTTGATTACAAGTATCGACTAGGAATGAAAGGGTTATCGAAATGATTCGAACACCACTCTGGAGGCTATCATTTCACCACCGCATGACCTTACACATGCCACCCTAATGGTGGGCCACATCCCATGTAATGACATGTAAATTGCATGTGTTAACTATTTTTTTAAAAAATAATATTTATATTTATTAAATTACCAAGTCGCCTTTTAGTAACTTAATTAAAAAAAAAACAGAATGAAAAGACAAAAAAACTCCTAAATACAAGTTAAAGAATTTTATTTTTAAAAATAATTTAGTTATTTAACTATGTTTTAAAAAGTAAAATATGAAAAAACCTCTTAACGTTGGTTTTGAAATTTTTTTCTTTGAAGAGTAAACTAAATTAGTTATCTTACCTCATTAACTAGTTAAATGGTTTTTTTTTGGAACGACAAAACGCTAATTTAGCTATTCCAATCCATACCAACTTGTCTTGGAGCATAATCAAAGACTGATATCTCTTAATTTATTTAATGACAAGAAGGATCATATCCAAGGCATATTCAAGAGAAAGTGCAAGAAGTGGGACTTATAGTCCACTCAAAGAGAGAAAAAGGATGTATAAAAAAAATATTTAAATTATTCCGTGAAAAGATAGTTAGGAAAAAGTCATTTTCATAGCAATATTTAAGACGAGACCATATCATCCTTTGAAGATTGCACCTAGAAAAGAAAAAAAGTTATTGCCCCCTTGCTTTAATTTGGCAAACATTCTTTTCTAGATAAAATTGATCGGGTCCTCCTATGTATTTTTTTTTTAACATGGAAGTTCGGTTCAGACTATGTACATCTCAATTAATCTTATAAACGTTGAAGTTAACGACCATGTAAACCTCCAGTGGTCTTAAGATTTGTAAAACTCGAACTAATAATTTTTAATGAGCAAATTTAAAACCTGATCAATTAAACTACATCCTTCATAGCTATCCTCCTATGTATTTTAATGGTGAAGGATGATGCAGCTAACTAGCTTCTATTTTTAGCTGTCATTGCTTGAAATCTTAATTTAAAAATGTATTTTATTTGTTTTATTTATATGATTAATCAAAATATATATAAAAATAAGCTTGTGCCAATTCAAACTTTTTTCAGAAATAAGTTCCGTAATTTTGTTCTGGCAATGAAAACAATGTGAAAAGTGTTTAAAAATTAGAGTGAAACACATCATCTCTTTCAAATAACATTAAAAAAAAAAAAAAAAACACAGAGATCAAAGACTTATGTCGGACTATATATGGTCTGGTGCTTATGCATCTCCTCAATCTCAACAGGGATCAAGAAGTTAAATGAGGTTGAAGTAATGGTAATAAAGATATTAGAAATGTGTTTTAAAACTTGATTAATCAGCATATTTATGGTCAAATTAAAAATATTTTTTTTATTTTTAAGATTAAAACTTTATTGAAAATTATTACTTAAAAAAATTATTTAACATGAAATATTAATATTATTAAAATAAATCTGGGTGAATGCAAAAATAATCTAAAAAATTATTGGTTAGCATGTTTTCTGAAATTCAAAATCCTATATCTTATATTGAAAGAATAAAAGAATTTTTTATAGTTTATACAGTAAAAAGTTGAAAAGTTAAAATAAACTCGTAGAGTACTAAAATTTTAGTGGGAAGAAGACCCAGACGAAGTGGGTTTGGGGCTTAAATTATACTTGCTTACTCGGGGCTTGTCACAGCTCGGGCCCTAAGACTCGAGCTCTGGTCTTGTGCTTAAATTTATTGTAAAATAATTTTTTTTATATAAATAATTATTGTTTGCTAGCCTATTTTGTTTAACCAGCCTATAAATGAACAATTTGAACAATAACTTTCCACTTAACATGTGGTTTTATTTTCTAAGCAAAAACATATATTTTTTAAGATAAAAATTGTTAATTTTTTTTTACCTACTTATAGTTGGTAATTAAGGAAAACAATGAAAATCAATTTTAATAATTACTATAATTGATTTTGGTTCTAAAAATCATTATAAAAAGAGGTTGATGAGGGATATTATGCACACATTGCGGTAGTTCATTTGCCTTATTCTCTATTATTTTTCCAGCTTTTTTTGCCTATTTTTTTTTTCTATATTTTAGATCTTAGGTTCTTTTTCCTTGCATAGATATTTTAAATCATATTTCACCGAGTTTTACATCAGAATTAATTCTGCATCGATTTTGGATCATTAAAAAAAAATTACCCCATTTTCAGTCATGCCATGAAATACATTAGTTAAATTCATAATTAAAAACAAGGGGTGTTGCATATCATATCTTTTTTTTATTAAGATTTGGTTGCTCAAATCAATGTTACTTTGACATGTACTATCTTGGTAAGAAGAATTACACTATCAACTTTTATGTTGTATGGTAAGAAAAATAAAAGTTTTAATGGATTAGACTTTAAAATATAACAATAAAATATATTTTTCTAGCTGATTACCTTAAACTTAACAGTTTTTATCAAAAAAGGCACCAAAATTGCTAGATATATGAATCTAATCCTTCCATTGTAGAAGCTATAAATGCTTGAAATCATAACAATTTCATATGCAAAAACTAATCTTGAATGGATTGAACAATACATTCTATAATGTGTATAATTCAATCAAGAATGAAAAAACATTATGAGAAGTTTTAGATTAAAAGTACATTGATAGAGATATTAGTATGAAAAAATTCATAGTTAGCAAATTTTTAGATTTCAATATGGTTGATTCAATAACTATAGTAAACCAAGTTTAAGAATTTCAACTTGTTTTGTATGATATTTATATTAAAGATATGGTTCTTGGTGAAACTTTCAAAATGGCTATAATTATTGAAAAATTATCACCTTTCTAAAAAGACTTCAAAAACTACCTTAAACATAAATGTGAAGAAATGAGAGTTGAGAATAAAAAAGGACAACAATTTATTTGGAAAAGGAGTCAACTCTTCTAATGACTTTTAAAACAAACATGGTTGAATAAGAGAAGAAATCTCATAATAAAAACCAAAAGACAAAACCTTGTTATGAAGGGTAATGTAATTGCTAATAAGTTCAATTACAAATGTTTTATCCACAATAAAACTGAACACTAAGACAAAGATAACAAAAATAGAACTCAACAAAGAAACCATATAAAAATAAAGACTATTCAAACCAGTGTCATAAAGGGTGATCATTTTCCAACTTAAGTTTTAAAAATGAATTTGTCTTCTATTCTTTTTATAATTAACCCGACCAACAATCCTGAACAATAATAAATTTATATTAAAACAACAAAACATGTATATGTCGAGAAGATGATTTTTTTCACTTACAAAGAAATATATAATGAATATTTATATATAAAGAACTCATCAACCTTTAAGGTACTAAATGCTCATACTAAATAAGACATCTAAAAAACTTCTCACTCATAACAATACAATAAATATATAATCTCTCTTTTCATATATAATATTTTTATAAATAAAGTGTGTTAATTAGGTATGAGCCAAGCTTAAGAATATTCTTTGGACTAAAGAATGAAGATTAGAATAAATAATAAGATCGATCAAACAACCGGATCAAACTTGAATAATGCTTTGATCACTTTTTTTCTACAGGAAAACAAGTGAGCTTAATTATTAGGCATTTATTTATATAAAAAAAGGTCAGAAATATGCTTTAAATGAGTAACACTACCTAGCATATTCTTTATGCTGTTTCCAAGATAAGTTTAAGCAAAGAACAGCTTGTGATTTCAACTAGCTTACACGTGTGGAAGCCATTATTGGCAATCTAGCTATCATTGTATCCCAAGTCCCCGCAGTTGTCTTCTCTTATTTTAGAGATCATAATTTCTGCTGCCATGTGCTGGACAAACAGAGACTAAAACTTGAACTATATGCCGCATGGCAAACCCTAATTTATGTGTTTATAAAGATGGAACTCTCGTCTTTTCTTTTGTTTGAATATACAGTGCTGTTATTCACTATTAGAAAGTCAGCACAAGTGGGAGAAACTATATATATAACGTGGGATCGAGACTTTAAAAATAAAAAGAAAAAAGAAAAAGGATTCCTCGATGTCTAGTTGACATGCAAATAAGAAAAGAAAAAGGCATGTTCCAGCTAATTATTAATTAAGGATCCATTTTAATATATATGGGATTTTTTCTTACACTTTGAGCTTCGGAAAAGACATTGAGTTTCAATTTTTTATTTTTTTTCCAAGTTTTTTACTTATATATAATTTGTTTTGGTGTTTTTTCTTGTAACATTGATTAATTTTAACGTCTTAATTTTTATATAATTCACTACATATATGAGAATCACAATCATTTTCTTTGTAGCAACACAAAGAAAAGAGAGATTGGTATCTTATTTAATGACTTATGAATGCCTCTTAATTAATGATGGTAGAAAAAAAGAAGTAAGAAAACTTATATATATTACCTCAAAGTATTAACATGAAAACACATGTTTTCAGCATAAAACATGCAAGAATATTTATGGAAGAAGCTTGGAAAAATATCATCCAAAACTAGGTATAGTTTTTTTTTCCCCCATAAAAACTATTTAGAAGTTGAAGATTTGTAAATGAAAACATTTACTTTAGAAACACAAAATTCTAATTTTAATTTTTTTTATTTTTTTGAAAAATAAAGTTATTTTTTATATTTAAAGAAGAACTAAGTACATATTGATTAAGGGTATTTCTCATATCTTGTTAACATCTTGGTTGTCCATTATGGTAGCATTCGAGAACCCGGCTCAAATATTATTCGATAAAAATTTAAATTTTTTATTTAAAATTATTTTTTCATACTACCTTCTTATGGTGTTGTTTGGTACTATCATTGTAGAGTTATAATTAAAGTTCAATTTACAAAATAAAAAGAAAATCAGGTTATTAGAGGATTTCACATAAAAAAATTTGTCCAAATCCCTCTTAAAATGAAATGTGTTGTTTAACCAATATTTGGTTTATCAGAGCTTAGAAGGTATTTGAAATAATAATAGAAGTTATTTTTCAAAGTGTTTTTCTTTTTGAAATGTATTAAAATAATATATATATATATATATATATATTAAAAATTTATTTTGATAGTGGTAAGTCAAAAAGATCTAAAAACATAAAAAAATAATTTAAAGTAAAAAAATTTAAAAAATACAAAATAATAATTCAACTGTTGCGCTAAACAGTACCTTAATAAATAACTTCTAAATATTGATTTGGGCCATGTTTGTTTTCTGGAAAGTAGTTTTCGGGAAACCATTTTCCAAACTTTCCTGTGTTTGTTTGTCATTAGAAAAGTTGTTCAATGGAAAACATTTTCCAGTCAATTTCAGTCAAAGAAACATTTGGCTTGGTTTTCAGGAAAATGTTTTCCGGAAAATTTGGCTTAGAAAAAAAGAAGTAAGAAAACTTATATATATCAGGAAAGTGTTTTCAGTCAAAGCAAATAGTTGTGTTTGTGTTTCCGGAAAGTGGTTTCCGGTAAATCACTTTCGAAACTTTCTTGTGTTTGTTTGCTATTAGGAAAGTTGGTCAATGGAAAACACTTTCCAATAAAAGGAAAATTTGGCTTGGTTTTCAGGAAAGTGTTTTCCTGAAAAATTTGAGGGGAAAACACTTTCAGGAAGTTGTGAAAAATTTAGAAATGTCATTATTTGCTTATTATATCAAATTTGATCCTCGAACTTTTGATTGCTATATATATTTTGTTTTGAATATTTATTTTTCAATTTCATCTCTTAAAATTTTATTTTTACATTAACTCTAGTCCTTATTTTTATAATTGCTATTTGCTTTTTCCTTATCATTTTTTTATTGAAATTATTTATCTATCAAATTTGGTCCTCATTTTTTTTATTGTTACTTATTTTATTTGAAATAATTTATGAAATGTTGATTATTATTATTTTAATTTCCTCATCTTTCATTTTTTAAAAAAAAAATTAGATTTGATCTCTATTATTTTGATTATTATTTATTTTATTTGAGATAATTTATGAAATTATATTTTTTTTTCAATTTCATTCTCATTCAACTTTTTAATTTGTAAGATTTGTTCCTCATTATTTTAATAAACTTGAGAAAAAAAATATTAATAAGTTATTTTCCAGCTCATTTTCCATGACATAATCAAACACTAGAAAGTGTTTTCCAACTTATTTTTCATTACATTACCAAACATCGGAAAATACTTTCTCGGAATTTACTTTCCCGGAATTCACTTTCCAAAAGGAAACTACTTTCCAGCAAACAAACGGAGCCTTGGTAATTAAAGAGATTTATTTTTTTTATTTCATAAATTTTAATTTTTAGTCTATATCCGAAAAACAAATATTTTTTTATTTAAAAAATAAATAAATTAAAGAGATCTTTTGAAAGAATTCTTTCATGTCAAATTAAATTTTTACCGAAATAATATTAGTTGATATGTTAGATTTACCAAGTAAACTCCAAATTAATTTCTTTTAAAACTCACCCTTTTTATGATTATATAAATTGCATTATTTCCTTTGATGGGAAAGAACAGTTAATTTTGGTGATCCAAGGCTAATTTCAGAATACCCTTTTTTTTTATTGAAAAAAAAAAAAGAATAGGTTTAAGGCATAACCAGCCTGCCATGCCATTAACCCTTGACTGCTATCGCAACCAAAAAAATATAAAAATCTTTTCAGTAAAAATGGAGTCGTGATTAGTAGTCTGTCATTTGATTGCTAGACAAGGGCAAAATAGTGAATTGAGTAATCTGACTGCTACTGTAGCAGCAAGAACAGTATTTGAGCCTGATACTGTAGGTATATTCTATGCGTATCCACATTTAACCATCTCTATATCTTATTGGATGTGACTGCAAGTTTAAGCACTCAAAACAACCTCCAAAGTTTTAGATTTTAGAGAGAGAGAGAGAGAGGGACATACCAAAGCAGCCTTAAACACATACCTGACTAAACTCTAGAGGGAGAAAGAAATTGACCCCTTGTTTTCTTTTTTTTACTGACTGTGTCTGTGTCTTTGTGCAATGTTCTCCGCTTCTGTTCATGCCTTGATGTGTGGGGTTCAGAGAGGACATCCTTATTGACCTCACTGAATTCCCAGTCACATAAAGCCTTCTGTTTTTCTTTTCTTGGCCAAGAAAGTGCGAGGAAAGTCTGAAGAGTTTTGTCTTTATTGCCAAGTTATGAATTGGGTTGAGTTCTTTGATTGGCTCATGTAGTACCTTGTATGGTTTTCCTGGTGGTGGTGGTGGTGGACTGTTGGTGATAGTTTGTACATATGGTTCCTGTGACGTATAGAAGCTTTAAATTGTAATTTTCTATTTAACTTTTTATTTATTTATTTTACATACATGCGTTCATATATTATATATGTGCATATATGGTGTGTAATAATGCTATGCGTCATGATGGGATTGATGAATTTTTTTTTTTTTTTTTTGAGGACTTAAGAGCTATGGTGTGGTTTGTTGGTTCTTTGATATATAAAAAGGGTTCTTCGAGGTTAATTTTTCTTCATTTTTTCACATCTGATGTTGTTTTGAATTGCTTGGGCAATTGGAAGCCAATTCTTTTGTTGACTTTTGGTGAAATTTCACTTATGTTTACAAGGTGCTTGTTTGCTTTATAGTTTTATTTATGTTGTGAATTTATGATGCTGTTATTGAAGGAGGTGGTCCTGGGAATATGCGGATAAATATGGTTTAGGCAATTTGATTCTTTATTTAGTATATATTTAGCACGGGGCTAAAGTTTTGTGTTCTTATATACTTTTGCTCTCTGTCCATATATTTTCCTGTATTTGTGAATTTATGAACGTTCTGATGAAGGTCATTCTAGAGAATGGGGTAGATTTTTGTTTTTGGAATTAATCAACTAGAGTTTTATTTTTTTAATGGCTTTCTGTCATGGGATGTTATTCTTTGTCTCTGAGAAAATATGGTTCCAATACGCAGAACAATTCATTCAACATGTTCCAAGTTCTCTGTTCTTTGCTTCCTCATTCAAACATTTGTGCCCTGTTTTGGATTTTTCTTCTTTTAGATAACAAAACCATCATAAATTCCTTGAGAAAAGTTTACCTTTTCGTGACTTCTTTGAATTATTGGCTTGTATTTTCTTTACATAATATCATTAATAGGTTTTGTTCTTGAAGGTTGCATGGACACACTAAACTAGATGCAAAAGGACTTACTTTTGGCAACTAATGCTGGCTATGAGACGGTTCTGTTTAAGACATCATTGAGCACAGAATCAAGTTTCCATGAATCAAGTTAAGCTGCAAGAAGTGTGTCTGGATGACCTGGTTTTACATTTTATTCTGTTTAGCTGACTGCTTTCCATGAGGTTTTGGCAATTGGCACTGGACCAACCTGGCAGAAAGTTTGGCTTCTAGCAGGGCAAATCTTCTTTGGCGATATAAATTCCTTTTTAAGAGTTGATAGTAATAATTAGACGTTAAGAGTAAGTTCTTTAGGGCAAATCTCCTTTGGCAAAGTTACTGAAGTTCCCTCCCTATAAAGGGCAGATCTTCTTTGGCATTAAATTCTTTTCTCTCTGTTGAGCTTCACTCCGATCTGCAACAGTTGTGGCTCATCAATTTATCAGCTGTGCAGTACAATCTTCTTTGGAAGTTTCTTCTTGCAGAAGCTTCAGTCCATTCGTCGGGCGCATTTGGAGTCCTTGTTGACTCCTGTTATCCCTTTAGGGCAAATCTCCTTTGGCATTAGGAAGTCCTTAGTTGGCTTCCTGTTATCCCTTTAAGGCAAATTTTGGTGTTTTGAACATCATCTCTTCCTTTAAAGGTTAAGATATCCATATTGATCCTCAGCATCAATTGAGAAAACATATACTTTCAACCCATTCCACATTATCAGCACCTGTAGTTCAATCCTACGGCACACCACCATTTAGTTATCTTCTGCCAGTGTGTTTATCATAGCATTACAGTGGCGCTGATCTTGGACAGTTGCTTGAAAAAGTGTTAATTAAACGGTACTTTTCTCTTCTCCTCACTATTCATTACTTTTTTTTAACATATTTGTTAGATTTGCATTTTTTATTATTATGACCTTAAATTATCATGTTCGTGTCTCAGAGGTGAAGTTTAGATATATCATTGTATGTGATGGATATGCTCCGCGGCGACTCTGATTGGGAAAGTTGCAGTGATAATGGTAGTAGCAGTGAGGACATAGAGGAACTTGACTTTCTGTATGGCGGGAGGGCTAGCAGCATTTTCTCTAGCCTGGAGGAAAGCATAGGGAAAATTGATGATTTCCTCTCATTTGAGAGGGGCTTTGTACATGGGGACATTGTTTCTTCTGTGACTGATCCATCTGGACATATGGGCAGAGTTGTAAATGTTAATATGCTTGTCAACTTGGAAAATAGGCATGGAAAAATCATAAAAGATGTTGATTCAAAGAAACTTTTGAAGATTCGATCCATTTCAGTGGGGGATTATGTGGTTCATGGGCCATGGATAGGAAGGGTTGATAAAGTTGTTGACAATGTCACTGTTGTATTTGATGATGGGACATCTTGTGAGGTTACTGCAGTGGATCAAGAAAAGCTCTTGCCTATTTCTTCTAACATACTTGAAGATCCAACATATCCATATTATCCAGGACAGAGAATACGGATTAGGCTCTCAGCAGTGTCTAAATCAGCTAGATGGTTATGTGGAGTTTGGAAGGAAAATCAGGATGTAGGGACTGTTTCTGCTGTAAAAGCAGGTTTAGTGTATGTTGATTGGCTTGCCTGTGCTCTTGTTGATTTGAGTTTGCCTGCTCCTCAGCATTTGCAGGATGCGAGAAACTTGACTTTGTTGTCATGCTTCTTGCATGAAAATTGGCAGCTTGGTGATTGGTGCATGCTTCCTTTGGCTGATTGTAAGGGTATGAATGGGCAGATATTTTTTGATGCATCTAACATTAAGATCATTAAAGAGGACAGGAGGACGGGCCATGGGTTTAAGGGACAGGACCCTTGCATGAATTTTCAGGATATATTTGTTATTGTGAAGACAAAAACCATTGTTGATGTTGTGTGGCAGGATGGTGGGTGCTCGCAGGGATTGGATTCGCAGTCTCTGCTTCCTGTAAATATTGTAAATGCTCATGATTTCTGGCCAGGGCAGTTCGTATTAGAGAAGGGTGCTTGTGATGATCCACATGTTTCAGGTAACCAAAAATGGGGCGTTGTGAATTGTGTGGATGCGAAGGAACGGACTGTTATGGTGAAATGGAAATCCATTGGAGTGAACCATGTTAACAATGTAGGAAGTGGTCAGATTGAGGAAACTGTTAGTGCTTACGAGCTAGTTGAACACCCTGACTACTCCTACTCTTATGGGGATATTGTATTTAAAAACTTGGATCAGGCTAATAAAGACCATGTGAACAGAGAGACTGGAATGAATGCAGATGCTCCCCTTGAAGGAAGTGACCATGGTAAAGATCAGGTTGATTACCTGTCCTGTATCGGCTATGTGACTGGCTTTGAAGATGGTAGTGTTGAGGTGACTTGGGCTTCTAGTCTCAAAACCAAGGTGCGAGCTCTAGCCATTTTTCATTCTTCATTTGAACTTCGTGATTATTGTGTTCATTAATTTACAATTTTCTAGTTTTAGTAGGCATTTGAGAGTCCAGGATGTGTTTGCACTGTCTTGGACACATGTAGATGGTGTGATCCGTTTCATTTCTCTCAAGTTGCACTATGTATTACAGAATTAGGGGTGATAAAATGGAAGTTGCACTGAATCCAATGGCTAATTATGAAAAATTTGGTAAAAAACCCATGGTGCAATGACAATGTATGCCCTAATTAGTTTGGTTATTATTATCTAAAACATTCATATTTCCTTATTTTTGTTACTCATTTCAAATCTGGTTGCACATGTCATGAACCTGCAATCATAGCCTTGTAAAACCCACCACCCAGCTGCGGCCTTAAAGTTTGGACTTTGCACTTCTACTTTTTATGGGAAATTGTCTTATTATCTTAAATTGGAGACCATTAGCAAGCTTTTGGCAGAATCCACGACGAGCCATAAAAATAGGCCAGCAGGTTCCTTGGGTTAGTTCACCCCACCCCACACCTACTGATATTGTGGAGGTGTAGTTTTGGGGTCAGTAATTTGAATTTCTTTTACGTTTTCTTTTGACATATAGAATTAGGATTTATATTCGTGTTTGGAAGATTAGCAGGTCCATTGTGCTGTTTGATTTCCAGTAACCTTTACGTTCTTGACATGTGATAATCTCAGTTTCAAAAACCAGATAAATCTGAACGTTGGCATAATTCATCCTCTGGTTAAAATCAGCTTTTAAACATCTGTGCTTTATTTTTTTCATCGATTGCTGGGGAGACTGATTGAAACGTCAATCTTAAATACCGTGTTGGACATTGTACAGGTTTCACCTAATGACATTTTTCGAATTGATAAAAATGAAGTTTCAGCTGAAACAATGGTGCAACATGAACAACATGAAGAGGAAGTGAATCAAGAGACAGTTGATCATGACAAACAATTTTCAGTCCTGCAAGGAAAGGTAAATTCAACTCCCTTCTCTCATATCAAGAAAATAGAGTTGCTCTCCAGTTCTGGAAGTTCAGTATGGGTGATAACATGCTGAAATGAAGGGTCCAATTTTTAATTTAGCATAAAATAAATAAGGAAGCAACTTGCATGTTGAGTTTTGAGCTATGAACTTCTGGAATAGCTTATGCGAAATCCAGATTTCAGTTTTGCTAGGTGTTTCAGCTGTTACAATTTTGGTGAATGATCTGTTGAGTTTTGAAGCATATAGACGTCCAGGATTGATCTGTTGAGTTTTGAAGTGTATAAACATACAGGATTGATCTGCAATTACAGAAGATACATAATAAAAGTGAATATATGACCTCAAAAATATTCTCTACTTAAAACTCACTCATCAGGACATGTTTGTTTGATGCCCATCTTTGATTGCTTAATAAACTGATGTCAAAACGAATTAATAAAGATTTGTAGGCTCTAAACAGTGACCCAACTTAAACTTGTTCTATGTAATACACAATCACTAAAAATATTGTGTTACCATATTTGACAGACCATAAACAAAAACAGAATTCTGGTGAATTTCTTTAGTTTGGAATAATTAATGCTCTGGTTATTTTATAAAGCTTCTTGAATTATTTGCATTTTCATCTCCTTTTAAAACTCGAACTGAAGTGAGATACATTCTTAGGACTTGCTAAATTCCATTAGCATTGGTGATGAGAGCACTAAGTGCCCATGGGAATCCAGTTCCTTTTCCCGTCTTCCTCAATCTGCTCTTGGATTTTTCACAAGGATTACAGAAGGTATATTTGGACCCTTTGGTTCCACATCAGTGTCTGGCCCAATAGCATCTGACCTTATTTCTGAAGATGAAAATGAATTCAAGACACCTGAAGAGAAAGAAAATCCAGAAACTTGTGATCTGTGCATGGAGATGCAACCTTTAGTAGCTGGTGACATGCTGAGATTTGAAGGGACAAATTTAAAGCCAGAAATCAATGATGATCAGGAGAGCAAAGAACATCGATCTTCATCTGCCAGCAAGAGGCCAGAACGGTTCGGTCAATTTGATATGGTTGCTGATTGTTCTGATCACCACTTTCTTGATGGTGCAGGGAATGTGCCAGCATTGTCTCAGGTCAGAAGCTTGACTTCATTTTTTTTCTCTAAGCTTAGTAGTCAACAGGAATAACCAATCATATGCTTTATGTTTTGCTCCACACAGGTGAAAAGAGGTTGGTTGAGGAAGGTTCAACAGGAGTGGAGTATTCTAGAAAAGAATCTTCCTGGTTAGCTTTTTATCTAATCTTGGACTTCACTTTTGATTGTTATTTGTGGAGGTTCATTTTTCAACTTTTGCATCATTTCTAAGACCTTTGGTAACCTGAACAGAGTCAATCTATGTCCGCATCTATGAGGATAGGATGGATCTTCTTCGTGCAGCCATTGTTGGTTCAAATGGAACTCCATATCATGATGGACTGTTCTTTTTTGATATTTTTCTTCCTCCAGGGTATCCTCATGAACCACCTGTAAGTTAATCTAAAGTTCCTAAGCGTTCACACTCTAGAGCTGCTTGAGTTAACGGCTGCACATTGGTCAGTGCTGCTCAAAGACAAAATGATCTCTATAAGTTCTGTTCCCTTATACCAAAGGGTTAATCTGAAAACGCAGTGCCATTGTTCAAAGGGACATACAATTTTTCAAATTTAGGTTATCCGATAGAGAAGTCTATCTTTTTTTTTGTTTTAACTGTATGTCTACTTACATGAATGAGGATCATTCATTTTTGACAAGAAACTTACCTTTGGTCAATGTAATCTCTCATGCAGCTGGTGCATTACCGTTCTGGTGGACTTCGGGTGAATCCAAATCTGTATGAGTCTGGAAAAATCTGTCTGAGTCTCCTCAACACATGGACAGGCTCAGGCTCTGAAGTATGGAATCCAGAAAGCTCCAGTATTCTTCAAGTTCTTCTCTCCCTCCAGGCCCTTGTGCTCAATGAAAAACCCTACTTTAACGAGGCTGGGTATGATAAGCAGATAGGAAGAGCTGAGGGAGAGAAAAACTCTATAAGCTATAACGAAAACGCATTCCTTATGACCTGGAAATCCATGCTTTACCTGCTCCGCCAACCACCAAAGGTAAAATAAACAATTCTGATAACAAAATTACTCCACTGTTGCATTGATTTTATTCATAACTATGATAATAATTGCCTTTGAACTATAGTCAAAATATCATTAGAAAACCAACTCTATGTCAACTGCTACTTCCGTTTTTGGATTAATATAATATTAAGGATGCTTGGATCCTTTAGATGAATTTCACAGTCCTACTGTGTTCTGAGTACTGTATTTCATGATGATAGAGTGTTACATATTATGTTCTCAGAAAGTTCTTCATTAAAAACAAATTTATTTGAGATTTTACAGGATTTTGGACTTCCCTATCCTGTTAGTTTCTCAGGCTTTTTTTTTGCCTTGTAAATTTATGTAGAAATGCGATCAGGATTAATTTAGTGTGTGTCAATATACTGTTACAGCATTTTGAGCCACTCATAGAGGAGCACTTAAAGCTACGTTCTCAGAATATTCTATTGGCTTGTAAATCATATCTGGAAGGAGCTCCGGTGGCGTATGCACTTGACTCTGGTAGCACCGAGCATGAAAATCAAAAGGGTGGTTCGACAGGGTTCAAAATCATGCTTGGAAAGCTCTTCCCAAAGCTCTTAGAGGCATTTTCTGGTAAAGGAATCGATTGCAGCCGATTCACTGAGGAAGAGAAATGAATGTTCATAGCAAGGCATTCCTCCCATATCTATAATTCTATATGATACCATCGTGCTCTTGGTGGTTTTAAGTCTTCGTGTGATCTCATTGTGTGCATGCTGTGTGAGAACCCAAAAAAAAGGAAAAAAAATATAGTAAATATTTTTAAGAGTCTTGGTGCTGTAAATGTATTTATGCTATGGTTTGCAACAGAAATTGATCGTGAGAAAGATGTATTATTCTCAAAAAAACAATAATGCATTGTGGGCTCAGAAAACTTCGAATAATGTAATAAAATTTGGATTGGTTTGTAAATGAATATATTTAGTGACGCTGCCAATGCTTTTTAAGTTTTCTTTTTGAACATTGTCGTAGCAGTAATTCTTACAAACGTTTGTTCTCGAGGTTCCAGTTGCTAGCCACCAAAGAATTAAGCTAAATCTATTTCTCCCTGACCTAGTTTTTCACTCGGTAAAAGAGAAGAAATTTGAAATATTTACGTCGACTAGATTCATCAAAGCCGAGCCCTTCATGTTGTTTGGCCCCCTGTGTTGACATATCATCTCAAAATCTGTTCCAGCAGTAAGCTGGGCTTTCTTTTTTGGATAATTGAGGACTTGAGTTTTACCAGCCATGATCTGTACTTCCGCAGAGCTCATCTCTCTGGATAAATCAAGACCAGATACACAGATTCTCGGATGAGACCTAACAAGTTATTTCAACTATTTCACAGTTGCTCACCTAATACCATCTCGGACTCGACTATTTCACAGTTGGTTGCTTTCCAAATACCATTTTGGAGTCAAATGCAAGAGAAGATTATCAAAACAATAAATACATTTAGAGCATTTCCAAGTGGAGAGACAAATAAAGAGGTAAATTTAAAAACGTGTCATTTTAATTTTTATTTCTTTATTTTACCATTTCAATGCAGCAGGCAAAACAAAAGCTAAAATGGCTATTCTGGGAAGAGCTATTTCTATAGGTTTCTGTAAAAATAGCTAAAATAAAATTAACATTGTCAATTGCTATTTTTATAGTCATTGGTCAACGGTGCTTTTTTCTTCTTTAAAAGCAAGGAAAGAAACTTGTTTTTTTTTAAAAAAATCTTGTATTGTGCCTCACTTTTCTGTCAAATTTAGAAAAACAAGAATCAATTATTTTCTGGTTAATTAATAACATCGGTTGTGTTAATTAACTGAAATTAAAAGATATGTTTATTTAAAAGCTTTTTATATTTTCTTTTTAATATCTCTTGATTTTGTAGATCTTTTGTTGTTAATTTGATATTTATGATGATTTTTATTTCTTTGTTATTTTATGTTAGACAGTAACAGTTGGAAGTTAAACCGTAATAGTTTAAAGTCAAACAGTAATAGTTCAAAGTCAAACTAGAACGGTTGGAAATCAGACAGTAACAGTTGGAAGTCAAATAGTAACAATTTAAAATCAAACAGTAACAGTTCAAAGTCAGATAGTAACAGTTCAAAGTCAAACAGTAACAGTTCAAAGTCAAACAATAACAGTTAGAAATTGGACGAGTTTTTTTTAAAGTTTGAATTTGAATTTACTTTTAAAAAATTAAATTTTTAACAGTAACATATAAAACTGAAAATTAAAAATATTCATATAAATAAATTTTAAGTTTAATTTTAAATTATATCTTTTAACTTTCATATTATTTCATTAAATTTTATATTATTTTTATAAATTACTCATATTAATTATATAATTAATAACATCATAATTATATTATATATAAAATATCTAAATTAGTTATATAATTATATAAAAATGAATTTAACATGAAATATGTTAAAATATAAATGGCTTTTTCAAATAACTTTTTACCATTGCAATTCACATAATAAAAAAAACTATATTTATACTATTCAAAAAGCCATTTTATCAATTTAGCTCCTCAATTTAGCTTTTTGCATTGGAGATGCTCTTAGTCAGAACTAGTTTCCTAACCCGAGTTTTGCTGCAGGCCTGATTAAAAAAAATAAATCTGAAAAAAATTTAGGGTAAAGAAAAAAAGAAATTTAGTCATATTATTCAATCTAAGCAAGCATGTTAATATATAAATTTTTTAATTCGACTTATATTTTAAATTGTATCGCTATAATCCAAACAACATGATTGTTTCAAAAATAATTTGACCAACTGATAACAATATAATTTGACTTAAAAAAAAAAAATTTGATTTTTTAAAAAATATTAAAATAACAAAAAATTAAAAAAATAAGAAATAACCACATCAACAATGCACATGTATCTTACTATTAAAAAATCTCAACTGGATTGTTATTTTAAGATATCTCGAGTTTCAACTTGTTCGTTCACTAGTTTGTTTTTTTTTTTTTTCGAATGATCCCAACAACCTCCACGTCAATTCAACAACATAAATGTTAATTTTTATAAGGTTCCAAAATGTTCAATCTTTGAAAGTAAAAGAAGGAGACAATAAATCTCCTGAAACACCGGATCAAAGTTTAGCAACAAAAACGTTGCCATGCCATGAGATCCTTTTCTGAATCTATTTTGTCCTCTTAGCCCGATCTCAGAGAGGATCCAAATTCGGGTCTGGTACAATACCGAATACCCAACAACCACACCTATAAATACCACCCTAATCTCCACCTCAGTCTCCAGTCTTCACCTTTCTCAAATCGCCACCGAATATGGAGCCGTCTCACGCTCCTAAAACATCTCCATTTCTCAAAAACTCTACTTCCCGCAGATTCCCAATCACTCCCTTCCTCATTTCCCTCACCTTTCTTCTCCTTATAACCTCGGCAACCTCTGCACCAACAATAAATTCCTTTAATTTCCATGAATATTACGCCGAACACTGCAACAACGTAGTCCCTGAATCACCAATCACAGGTACTCTCATGAACAATGCATCTTTCTTTGAAGAAAAAATCAAAATCCTTAATTTTGATGTCGCATACTTTACTGGTGGCTCACAAATCATACCCAAAAAAAGGGACTCTGATTCGGCTCCGAGTGTCCTCTCTTTTAAGCCAAAAAAATTCGATCTTCAGCAAACTGTGAACCCTTATGTGGTTTCCCTTCGAGGGTCTCTTAAATTTCTCTTTCCTGCTCGGTTTGATTGGAGTAATGTGACACGGGATCGCAGGAATTCGAAGAGATTCCGGTACCGCCCGCCGAGAATTCCAGTCAGGTCGAGGTATCTACTGTTTGAGCTATATGGATTCTGGTCAATGAATATAGGGAAGCTGTGTATGGTGGGATCTGGTTCAGGTAACAGTGGTGTAAGTTCTTTAAATGCTGCTTTTAAGGCTAATTATCCCGTGGGTTTTAGTGACTTTAGTGGCTTGATTAATGGGGTTTTGGAAAGTTTGGATTTTCAGGGTAGTTTTGGTTATTTTGAGCAGGTTTCGATTTTGGGCATTCCTCATTTTGGTGAATACAAGTATAAATTGGTAGATAAAGAGACTGTGGATGTGGGCTTTAGTGGAACTTATGATAGTGTCGGGGAGAGAGAGAATTTGCCTATCGAATCGGTAGATAGAAGTATGTGTTTAATTGAAATGTATAGGCATACTAGGATATTGGAATTGGAGTATGGGAGTGATTGTAGTGGTGATAATGGTGGTAAATGTAATCCTCTTAGTGGGAGTTCTGGGGTTTTGCCGAAGATTATGACAATTCAGGGAATTAGATGTGACCATGAGCGTGGGCGTGAAGCTCGGGTTTTGATTGGGTTTTCAGATTCTGCCGCTGTTAATGTTTATGGACCTTATGTCTCTGAAAGAGTTTTTGATCCTTATACAACGCTAATTGGCGAGGGGGTCTGGGATGAGAAGAGGAATAGACTAGTTGTGGTTGCATGTCGTGTCTTGAATTTTAATGATTCATCAGCTAATGCTACTGTTGGTGATTGCTCGATTCAACTGACCTTGCGGTTCCCCAGAACCTTGACAATTAGAGATCAGAGTGTTGTTGTGGGGCAAATTTATAGCAACAAAACTGTGAATGACACGAGCTACTTTCCTGGAATTGGGTTTCATGGTTCTGAGTTTCGGATAAGGCGACTTCCAGGTCTGGCTTATGAGTATACTATGCTTGACAAGGTGCATAAATCTTGTGCAGAAAAGAAGTCCATGAAAGGTAAAGGAAAGACATACCCACATGGTTATTCATCTGACATGCGGTTTGATATGTTAGTGAGAAATGGAAAAGGACACATAGCACAGGGCTTTTCAACTCCATTGTTTGTGGGTTGTCAGCTGTTTGAACCATATCCAATGACCAACAACTACAGTGGTCATCTAAATATTAGCTACAAGATGGTGTTCACGGGTATGCTTCCATCAAATGACTCTGGCACAATTTCAGCTGAAGGAACGTACGATGATGAGAACGGGGTTCTATGCATGATAGGTTGTCGGCATTTGATATCACGCATGGGAAATTCAATGAAAAATGATTCAACTGACTGTGAGATTCTTGTCAATGTCCAGTTTTCTCCACTGAATGGAAAGGGTCAGGGTAACATCAAAGGAACCATTGAAAGCGTAAGGAAAAACTCAGACCCTCTTCACTTTGAGAAGCTTGAGATATCTTCAAACTCGATTTATAGGCACCAAGCTGCAGAATCCATTTGGAGAATGGATATGGAAATAACCATGGTTTTGATTTCTAATACTCTTGCTTGTATCCTTATGGGTTTGCAGCTCTATCATGTGAAAAGGCATCCTGATGTGCTACCCTTCATTTCTTTTATGATGCTTCTTGTTCTTACTCTGGGTCATATGATACCTCTATTGTTAAATTTCGAAGCCTTGTTTTTGTCAAACCGTAACCAACAAAATGTTTTTCTTGAGAGTGGTGGATGGCTTGAAGTCAATGAAGTAGCAGTAAGGGTGGTAAAGATGGTAGCCTTTATTTTGATATTCTGGCTACTCCAACTCACTTGGTCTGCTAGGCAGAGCGATGGAAGCAATAAAAACGTGTGGATTTCTGAGAAAAGGGTTCTTTATTTGTCTTTACCGATGTACATTGTTGGTGGACTCATTGCATGGTATGTGCATCACTGGAAAAACACTTCTAGGAGCCCACACCTGCTACAAGGTCATAAGGTTTACCAACAACATTATCCCTGGACAGATCTTAAATCATATGCTGGTTTGGTTCTGGATGGTTTCTTACTCCCACAGATAATGTTTAACTTATTCTTGAACTCTGGTGAAAACGCTCTTGCCCCTTTGTTCTATGTTGGGACAACTGTTATTCGTTTGCTGCCTCATGCATATGACCTTTACAGGGCTCACAGTTCGGCATGGTACCTTGATTTGTCATACTTGTATGCAAATCACACATATGATTTTTATTCTACTGCATGGGACATCATAATCCCGTTGTGTGGCCTGTTGTTTGCTATCCTAATTTACTTACAGCAGCAATTTGGTGGTCGTTGCTTTCTTCCAAAGAGATTTAGAGGGGGTCCTGCATATGAAAAGGTTCCCATAGTTAGCAACGAGGAACTGCAAGAGATAACAACTCATTGAAGGTTTTGTGACACTGAATGACTGCTTTGATGCATGAAAGCAACTGAGGTAAAGTTCTGCTAAATACTCTGATTGTCTTGGTTATCTTACAAGTTTGCGATTATGGAATTTGTCATCACTTTATTTGTTTGGTGATTTAGAGTATCTGAGCCTGGTATCAAGATCCACCATAGCACTTTTTCTTGAGATTATCACATCTATTCTTGGAAATTGAGTTCTTAGTCATCTAGCTTTTTTTTTAACAGCAAATGCCAACACCGATATCTGGATTTATTTTTATGCTGCTTGCATGTTTGTGTTTTTGCTTTGTTCTTCAACAGCATCATGGAGAAAATTATTCATATTTGCATCATATTACATGTGTATATGTTTGCGTGCATGCTATCAATCTTTGGTTTCTTTCAAGGGATCAATGCCCACCATGTGTATGTGCTCCATAAAATTTTGATGCGGAAAATTAATGGTTGGTGGTTATCTTATTACCTGCACATGAGCTAATTAGCAGACTGCAGGCATATTGACATTCTTCAAATTTGATATTGCAGCCAATAAAGCTTATAATTATAATTTGATCTTCAGAAGTCATAGTCTGTTCTGATCATGGTGATTTGAATTTAATTACTAGGGGACAGCCGGAGAAGGTCATAATATCACTCACATGGAAATCTCAGAAAGCAGATTTAGAAGACGGGGGCAAGCTGTGGGCTGGAGACTACCTTCATCTACCTGTTCCATGGAACTTCTTCCTTTGCATCTCAAGAATGCTTTTCAAGTCGGTCAGTATTTGCTGTAAATGAACCAACAAAGCGTTGCCTCAAGTGTTAGTTATCCATAGGAACAGCTGATTTTTTTCGTCATCTATTAAGCATCATTCGATACTTGGATGTATATTGAACTTAATCTGTGCAGGCTTTGATACGTACAGAGAAATGGTGTAGATAATTTAAACTAAACATGTTCTTCCTCCCAGCTCTAATTTTATTTTATTTTTCTTTTGTGAGCATTACATCATGTTGTCTAAAAGAGCTGCCATATCTCTTCTATCCTCAGAAAGCAACTGAAGGACTTGACTTGGATTGCTGGGAGAAGTTTTATGGTGTTCTGGGTGAAATTTCTGAAATTGAATCATTAAATGTTTTTGGCATTATTTTACTCAATTAATTGTGCTACCCTTTAAAAACCTTATTTGTAAATCTCAAGTACAATAATGCAAATTAAATATAAAACCACCATTTTTTATGAATCTAGTGAAGATTTAATGGTTAGGTTGGATTTGATAGATTAGCCCTAACTCATCTTTTACCTGTGTTTTCTTCACAATTTCTGATTTTCATCTGTGTAATCCAGTTTTTAACTGGTAGTGTTTTTTTCAAAAAAAACTTTTTACTTGAAAACATTTTAAAATAATATTTTTTAAAATTTTAATTTTAACATTGATACTTTAAAATAATTTAAAAACAATTAATTTAAAATAAAAAAATAAAAAATATCTTAAAAAAAATAAAACAGTTTAGAGACAAGTATTTGATTCACTGTCAATAATATTTGATATGAAAAATAAAGGAAAACAACTATTTGATTCCTGTCAATAATATTTGATATGGAAAATAAAAGAATATTGAAATAAAAAAATGTGGAATTAATGAGTTTCACAATCGCCAAATTAAAATTACAAACCTCAAATTAGCAAGTTGATTGTGGGATTAATCTACCTATTTCTTTTTACATTTCAAAAACATCTTAAAAAAAATTTAAAATTTTGTTTTTAAATTAATGTTTTTTTATATATTTTTAAATTATTTTTATGTGATAATATAAAAATAATTTTTTTAAAAATAAAAAACTATCAATTTAATATATTTTTAAATAAAAATATTTTTCAATCAACCTCGCTTCCAAATAATAAATACACATCCTTATTTTTTAAGTCAAGTATTATTTGGCTGTTAGACTAATTATCAGGAATTTTTTTAAAAATAAAAAATAAAAAATGATACCATACATGAAAAATTAAAAAATTATTAACTGATAAAATTAAAAAAAAAAATACAAACACAAAAGGGTGGAATAATACGTTATGTTCCTGCTGTGAAAAAAACAATTGCCAACATTTCATGCATATTTAGCAGTGCATTCCAAAAGTGTTTTTAAAAAATTTAAATTTTTTTTATTATTATTTTGAATTAATATGTTTATGATGTTTTCAAATCATTTTGTTTTGATATCTGATCTTAAAAATAATTTTTAAAAAATAAAAAAATATTATTAACATACTTTTTTGAGTGAAAAATACTTCAAAAAATAAAAAATCACATTTCCAAACACGCTAAACTCTGTGAGACTGCTATTCAAATTTGACCCCTTCACATTTCAAGTTTAGGCTGGTGGAGTTTGGCTATGGCATCAACAGGGGATAACGAGAGCAGGTCAAATCATTTATGCTAAACAAAGAATTTAGCCCCTGCTTCTAAGAGTTCTTATCTCTGAAATCTGAACCCTAAAGTATCACTTTTTGTATGCCTTGATCATGGAGATTCAATAACACAAACAACGCAGCTCTTAGCTCAGCCTAAGCAAACACTCGAGTATTTCAAAGCCAGGATACTAAATGTTTTACGTTCTGCTGTGTAATTACCTTATTCTTAAAGCAATTCAATCAATATTCGATGCTCACAAGTGCAACTGACTGAATAGCTAGCAATGGACATGGAATTCAAGAGAATTACTGGCAATATACTTGGCACTACTCATAACAAGCTAGCACTGGAGCTTACCATATCAGCAATATTTACGCAGTCATGAAAAGAATAAAAGCGCGGCTGGATCAAAATTTCGGTGAATCATTTCTATTTATTCTGTACAAGCAACAAAGATCTTGAAATGAGTCGAATGCAACAACATGATCTGATATGGCAGCAGCAGATGAAGTTGACAGTGGTAAAGATCAGGTAGCAGCAGCAGCATAGAATAAAACCAACTCCTTGGTCTGTGGGAAAGGAGTCCACCACCCTGTCTACTTCTGTTCTCTAGTCCAACCTAGAAACCTGAGATGTAACAGAATCTTTGTTAATTTCATGTAAGAATAGCAACAATCAACCAGGCAGAGAGAAAAAATGAATTGCTTAGATGCATAATTGTCATAAAGCATGCCAGTACTTGTGTGCACAATTTATAGAGCTCGCATTGCACAATCCAGTGAGCAGTTGTGAGGAATCTCCAACTTCATTTAACACAGCTGCAATAAGCATTCTTTTGACAATCAAAAATTTGTTTGCATCATTCAAAATTAAATAAAAAATTTGTTTGAGGCAATGTCATAGATTGAATCAAATAGGCACGTCCAAGAATTCATTAATTTTCAATATGCAATTCTGGCAGTAACTCTCAGGATCACACACGATTCTAAAAAAAAATTGCACATTAAATGTGAAAAAGCACTGGCAGCAGGCAAAGCACAGGTGCCAAAAGCAAGTTGCTGATTTGGAACCAGCAAACATATGAAGGATGCAGTGTGTGATGTTCTTATGATTCATGCAAGAATTGGCAGTACAAGATTACAAGTCATGTTCTGTGAGCACGAAAAGCTGATATGAGTTCCATCAAGTAAAGTAGATTAGTAGACTGCACAAGAAAAGCCCAGCTTAAGGCTACTGATTAGCTCAACTTTTTGTAACACAACTCTTTATATCCAAACATACAGGGGGTGAAAGTGAATGCTCTTATAGGGAGCGGTACAGAGAAATAGCTGTCATTGAATATAACCAAAAAATGTCATTCAGCAGGATATTCATGACAGAACCAATAATTGAATCTCCGTGGAAGATCAGCAAAGTGCCCTATGGATTCTTTACAAAAAAAAAAAACCTCACGTCTTCAAGGGAAAAAAAGAGCAATAATTGAAAAAAATGTATTTATGGTTTAAACTTCAACAGTAAAGATTAACTAAAGAATACATGAAACACAAAATTAATCCAACTCAATCACAATATTCACAAAATACGGCCAATGAGAAATAGCAATATCAAGAACTCCAGAAGTCCATGAAATGTTGAGATAGAAGAAATCACCTCAAGTTACATATCAGTTAGACTTCTTTCCAGTGAGGATACGAGATATTTGGAGTCCTCGGCTGAATGCCTCGTTAAATAGGATCCTTGTCTGCATTGACTGGAATCCAGGCAACCAAGACAGCAATGCAACAGGAGCCATAACAATTACCCCAAACAGCAAATCATACAGCCGAGCCAAGGACACCACAGTATCCCACACAACAGTGGACTCCAGAAACGGTCTAAGTACCTGGGCAATGCAAATAAAGCCCCACCCTGTTGGGATGAATGCCAAAAGGCTACTCACAAGATCAAGAACTGTCAAATTAGTGAATTTCAGCATTAAAATAACCACAAGTACTATAAGCACGATGACTATAAGCTGTGCTAGACGATATTTGATGTGCTCCTTGGCTGCAAATTTGTCGCTGGCATAAGCAATGATCACATAAATCCCAACCGCCACAACCATGTATGTCCAAGATATCAAGTAAACGACTATGCTTTTGCTTCCACCAGAAATGTCAAGATGATATACAACACCATATTGGAAGAAGAAAAAACGAAGATCTAAAATAATCTCCAGTAGCTTCCCCCAAAGACCAGTTGTTCTCAGATGGCTCTGTTCTTCATACCACCATGTTTCCCAGCTTTGTTCTGCTTTTGTGAACACCCCACCACTATACCATATCCAATTGTTAAAACCTCCAAAGTCATATACAGTCTTTAGCCAGTCAAAACCAGAAGGATTGAACACAAAGGGGGCCATTATCCATGAAATCACAAGGAACCAGCTGGATATAGTCATGGCAATGTAAACATAAGTATTCCGAGCCAATGGGCTGTTGGCAGCATAAACTGTTAGAATGACTCCAAGTTCAACTGCCTTCACAAAATGGCTTCGTGCATAGAGTCTATAGTTCTCAGCAAAGCTCTTGTGCTGCACCACAAAACCACGACCTGTTGCTCGGTATTTGGCACCCCCATGAAGAATAGTCCGACCAAAGAAATGGGAACGAGTTCCCATAGAGAACGTGTAAAAAAGTGAGGCTAGCTGCAACTGCATTGTCAGAAAGTCCCACAATGCTGGAAGAAATCCATGCTCAAGTGTGTTCTCTACAATCATTGGGAGGGCTGTGAAGAGTCCTAGCTGGATAATGAACTGCTGGTTCAGAATTGTGCCAAGAGCCTTGTTGTTGCTGCTATGGTTCAGCGCATATTTCTCAATACCGCTGAGAGCAAGATAAAGGCGACCCCATAAGAATGTGTAAACAGTCATGACCACCATCATCGTGTTGAAGTAGAACCCAACAGTTGAGTAGTAAAAAGAAAGCATCCGGAAGAAATCCAATCTGTGGCCCAACCGATATACATCCCTGCTCAAAACCTGCTCACCATTGCCACTTGCAACCTTTGCCTCAAACATTGAAATCTGATTCAAGCCAACATCCCTTCCCTTACCTACCTGTATATACTCATGGTGCGTCACATTGCCTCCTCGAAGCGTGCAATTGAAGCCAGCAAATATATCTTCACTGATATTGATAACTTTGGAAGCCTTGCTGATTCCACCCCTAGGCAAGAACCAGAATCTATCAAACACATCGGGGTGACCGTAATGCATTCGCACCTTCAAAGGGTTTGCAAGAACACGCTGCCCCAGGGTCACAAAACTTGTTTCCTGAGCAGACATGAACCAAGCAAGTGAGGACACTGAACCAGTGAAGATATTCTCACGGACTCCTAAAATGGTTGGTCTCCTGATACCATAAAAGGCTTTAAATTCCTCCAGCAAATTCCGCATCTTCAGTGCCTCTTCAAAGTAATTATCCTGGTTCATGTCAATGGTCTGGACTGCATCACCACGAGTAAAGATTATAGCATGGTTCTGATTTTCAGGCTTCCCTTCTCCAATCTTTATGGAACCAGGTAATCTGATCCGATAAATCTCCACTTCCCTCTGCAGCTGCTGATCATACTTCACAAGAACTGAATAATACTCCACTCCATCTCTCCCCAACTTAACCTCATCAACATAAGCTACTCGAAGGGCCTCATTGTTTTTCATGAGATATAGAATCTCTTCAGCACGGTGGTCTGGCTTTGCCTTTTGCTGTCCATACAACTGGCAGGCGACTACATATGTAAATTTCATCAGAGCACTCCCATACTCATGCCCTTTAAACAAAAGACTGACGTTGCTGCTAGCTTTGGTCAGTTTAGGTGCAGAGGGTGGCTTGATTGAGTTAAGACCATCCAAACCACGACTGTTTCTCAATGAGTGATGGGAAGCAAGTTCTTGTGTGCCCATCCTTATATCCATCTCAGATGCTGAATCTAAATAGGAAAGTGTCTTAAGTGCTCGATAATAATACATCATTCCCCTCACAGTGCGGGATAGTGTCTGGCCTCTGTGCGAAGCCCAAAGTCGGAGATCCCTAGACCTATTCTCCCAGATTTCGTTATCATTCTCCATTCCCTCTCTGCGCATGCGCTCCATAAAATTATTCCACTCATCTTCATAGATTTTCTGCAGATAAAAGATTATGGAAATGCCATCTTCATTGGGGGTTCGAATGTCTTGTTTGCCAAAGCACACATCTTCCTCGTAGTAAGGCGTCAGAACACTGAAAGCCATCATTTTCTCAACATTGGGAGCATGGGGCATGTTCATGAACACTGAGTTGCTAAAGAAGGCAATTCGTCTCCTTGCCTCGATATTCTTTGGGACATCATGCATTGATTCTCTAGAAGTAAGAACTGTGTGCAATCGACGTACCTGCCTATTGAAGAATTCATCCTCAGCATCAGGAAACTCAATAGCATACTCAAAGAGCAACCCTTCACCAGAAGCTGAACCACGAGGGGCCAAACCATCTTGTTTCAATTGCAGAGTGTTCCTCTTACTTTTTGGAAATTCTCGAACATAAATCTCATACAAAGCCTGCAATAGATTCACTGCTTTGCTAAGATCTTTCCATGGTCTCATCAGAAGCTCAACAAGTGATATTAATTTTGAAAGAATATCTTCTAGAAGATTCATCTTGTAAGACTCGGTGAACTTCTCGGTGTGTATTTTCTCATCTATTTCTTGAAAAATGTTTGCAACAATAGAATTCTCTTCTGTGCCCTGTTTAACAACCGTAAGAAGCAAATACTTGATGCTATCATATGCTTCAATTATAGCGCACCGTCTATACTCACTTTGACTTGCCTGCAACCAAATCCACCTATCAGGTGCATTTGCGAGCTCTTTTGCCTGGTTCAGGGCAAGCAACAACTCATTGCTGAGCAAGATGCATGGCCAGCGAATAACCCTAATGCTCCAACAATTAGGTGGCAGTTCTAAGAGTTCAAATTCCCGATCACTGATGAGATCTTCTTCCCGAAATGTTGTCACAATCTCATTCCATATCAAGGCAAATCTAGTTGCCTCCACTTGGCTTGATTCAATCTTTCTGTAAGGCTGGCCAAGTCCATATCTTAGCTTTAATCTGTGGATTGCATCGCGGAGCTTCTTCACCAGTGTCATCTTAGGACTTAGCGACGACTGTTCTTCAGGCATGAGATTAAATTGCATAGCACTAGCAAAGAACTGAAACCTAAGCCTCAGCTGTTCAACATTCCTAATCTCACCCAAGTGAGAAAACAACCCGATTGCTGCACCAACAAATGAAGAGAAAATAGCATACCAGATTTGCAAATCCATTAAATAAATTAGAACAACAGGCAGCCACAGCAGCACAACTGCGATTCTGTTACTGCTACTGAAAAATTCATGCCAATTGTAAGACACATGCCCTAGATCCAAAAGAGCCTGAGTTGGGGCAACCAGGGGCTTGATTTGAAGGAAATAGCTGAACACAAATTTCGAAGCCAATACTGCAATCCAAAACAATGTATAACTGATATTGTTAAGAAGCCCTTCCCGCAGTCCACGTCCCACGAAAATCCGAGTGTGAAACCACCAAGTGAACACATACAAAATACTCCAATCCAATTCTTCAAGGGCATTCCTAATCCAAGGAAGAACAAAAAACAACAATGCCAGCAACTCAGGGATAACAAACACAAAGGCAGCCTCAAGAAATGTCACTACTCTCCTGTCTGCCTCGGAGGACCAAAACCCAGCAGAATTCTTTGCACTCCAAATCCTCCCATAAAAGACTCCAAACACCACGGTCCACGTCAAAGCAGCCATGCTTTTCAACCCCATCCTCACCCCTAACAACCATGTTTCCCTCGAAACCAGGCTATACTGCGTCCCTGCATCAAGCACCGACTGCACAAATCTAAGCCCAGACCACGTAATAAAACAAGTCAGCAACGAAACCTGAACATCTCGCCTCTCCAACGCCAGCCATGGATATTCAGTCCTCTCCCAAGCAACAATCAGACTAGCTTGGAAATACAAAATCAGCAGAACCCAAAGCTTATCGAAACTCCTAAACACATTCCAGAATGACCTTTGCTCCACAAAACCTGTCTTCCCTACTCTCCTAATCTTCTCAACATCAGCGAAAAAATTACACGAGAAATCAATAGGCCATTTTAACTTCCTAAAACACCTCCTACTCCAAAAAAACTCATTTATATCATCATAATTCCTCCAAGCCGAATGCGGCTTACTCCCATTTCGGCTACTCTCAACCTCAGTCTTAATAGTCTTATAAAATGGCATAACAATACTCTTCAAAAACGCACAATCACCAGAAATTGAAGGCAAAAAAGCCCTGCCCGTACTAGGGTCACTCCAATCATCAAGAACTTTATTCAATTCCATTGCCATATGATGATAAATATAACAAATACACTCCGGCGCGAAGCGCAGATTTGCAGATTCTCCCCAAACAAGGAGAAAAAGCCCAACATAAAGCAATTCACGGCGAAGACCATCGTCATTCCTAGCTTTCGGTATAATCACCTCCGACTTACGCCTCAAATAAGAGCACCAAGAAGTGTAGTTTCCCAACAATTTCTTCCGAAACCGGCGGAGAACGGCTGGGTCGAGAACGTCAGGGGCATCCGGCGGCTTTTCAAGCCGCATTTGGGAGTTTGCCAAGTGAAGAACTAGGTGTTCTCTCTGGTTCCTAACGCTGTCGTTCTGAAACCCAAAGAAGACACCAAGCCAGTCCATCAAGTCCCAGTGCGGGTCCCATGCTACATACGGTGGTTTACGGAGGTCGCCAACTGTGCGGAGGGCAGAGGCAGCTGCTCGGACCTCCGGATACCGGAGAGAAGGGTGGTCCGTGAGTAGGTCGTGGATTGGGATTATGTTGTAGACTGACGGTTCTGGTGGTGGTGGTGGTGGTTGAGGTCGCGCGTGGAGATTACTCCGACCGCGCGTGGGATAAGGCCCCTGCCCTACGTTCATGGTGTGGAACAGGTTGGCTGAGTTGGTTCAGTCTACAAATGCCTGTGGTGTAGCCGCTGCTGACTTCATCTCAGCTTGGTTTTCTTATGGTAAGGAAGAGGAGGAGAGTGAAGTCTAAGGAGAGAGAGAAAGCTGGTGGCTTTCCCTTTCTTTTCTTTTCTTTTCTTTTTTGGTTAAGCACTGTTTTAAGGAAGAGAAAAGAAAGCTGCAAGCGCTGCACCAGTTTTTGGCTTTGGATAACACAAGAAGAGAAATTTTCAAAAGTTGAATTGAAAGTGAAGCCACGGCCTTCTGTTTTTGTTGAGGTTTTCAGATCCTTTCAACGAAGTCCCTATATTTTTAAACCATACAATTATAGTCCTTACCGTACACCAATCGTCTAATTTGATCCTTAATCATCATATTTACTCCATGACTAACTTTTTCAAACTGCTTGTTTTACTCTAGTAAGATAGCGGGCATTGCAGCCCAACCAAATGTAATGAGCTTTTCCCTATAGAAAGAGGGACAAAATGGATGCTGGATGGTAAAATTGAAATACTTATAGTATTTGTGTACTGATTTCGAGTATAGAGAAAAGTATGGGAACTGATACGTGGCTAAGGCTACCTGAAAATATTGTGATGTTAGAGCACGCGCTATTAAATAGTGACGTGCACGGAGCAATCAGTGAGGTAGTGAGAGTGGGGAATCATGTGGGAGCCCACCAGTCAAGGACTTGCCTTGACGGGATTTTCTAGGAATTAAAAAAGAAAGGAGAAAGGACGAGAAAATAATGCGTGGGGGATATTCCTTAATCTTTTTTACATGTAATAATAGAGATGGAAAACATGCTGATCTGGCTGGTTTTGATTGGATTGATCTAAGCGTAAAACTGAAAAAATAGACGTTATGGGCGAATGTCTCGGATTTATTGATTGTGGTTTCTTTAATTTAATTTAATTTTTTGGTGAGCCCTTCGTCTGATCTGTAACGGTAGTACAAATTGGAAAAGGGCTTTCATTTTTATTGATAAGATCATCGAGCAAGGTTAATGGCCGAGGGAAAAGTTTGAGATAACTACATATCAGTCCTCGATGTTTATGTATGATTTCAATTCAGGTCTTATAGTTTAGGATTCAAATCTAGAGATTGGCGTCCATGATTTTCTATATAATTACAATTAAATTAGGTTTTAAATACACGTTAAGAAATACACATGATCATTGAATCTCTTTGAGCTTTTCTTGGGGAGAGTATAGATATTATTTCGGTTTGAACTTTGAAACCAATTTTAATTATATATATAAATTCTCAAAAAGAGAAAATTAATGCTCCGTGGCTTTTCAACTTTCAAATGGAGGAATCGGTTGACGTAACTGTAAATAGCATAGTTTTTAGTTGTTCAAGTTTTGGATTTTGAGTTTTGATAGGTTATTTTAATTAATTTTTTTATTAAAAAAATCAAAACAATAATTTTTTATAAAAAAATAAAAATTAATAAATTATAACCGAATTTTTTAATAGGTTATCGAGTTATACTAGATTTTTTTTTAATTTAATCTGATTTTAATCTCAATTGTCCGAATCTCTGATCAATCTGTCAGGAAATAGGCTCTTCAACTTTTCAATTATTATTTTTATTTTGTTTTTGCATAAAAAGTGATTAAGCATCACGTGAGTGCGTAATACAAAGTTCATTGTTTTTGTTTTAGCCATCATGACATGTGGTTGTTGGGCACTACCCAACAAAACATTTCTGGGCGTCTTACTTGCCACCTGGCATTGTACAGAATCTGTCAGCTCGAGCTTGATGGCAATGCACTCACGTGTGGGTGGGTTCAAATGTGAAGAAGGCACTTGTGATTATTTTGTTTTTGTATTTTAAAAGGTATTTTAAAAAAAGTTTAAATTTAAATTTATTTTCAATTAATTATTTTTATATCATTTTGACATTCTAATATTAAAAATAATTTTTTACAAATAAAAAATATATATTATTTTAATATATTTCCGAATAAAAAATACTTTAAAAAATAATCGTTACTACACTTTCAAACATTCTCAAAACTAAATGGTACGATGTGTTGATTGTAGTTACTTTTCAAAATATTTTTTACTTGAAAATATATTAAAATAATAATTTTATTTTTAAAAAATTATTTTTAATATCAATCCATCAAAATGATCTGAAAATATAAAACATTTAATTTAAAAAAAATTATTTTTTAAAAAAACACTTTTAAAATATAAAAATAAATAATTTATTGCTTACAAATCTTGATGAAATAGCTACATCATGTTTTGTAGCTAGGAAGTGTTCATTACATATACCACGTATACCATGTTATATTTTTAAAATTAATGTATCTTGTTTTGTATAAAATTTATAAGTTATGATTAAAGACTTAGATCCCATTAAACTCTAATGGATGAAAATTACAAAATCTAAGTTTAAAAAGTTTTATAGTCTAGCTATATAAATATTACATAAATTATCAACACACGCAAAAGAAAAAAAAAAAAAAACCTTTGGCGTTTCGTAAGGGAGTTTTCATTCTTTTAAAAAGATATATGGGTCTGCGTGCACAAGGGTTTACTTACAATGGTGGGCCACATATCTCCATTTTCACATTATTTTTTAAGTGAGATATTCATGTATAAGCCTACACTAGTGTATTATGAGTTCATATTACATTTAAACCCTTTACTTTCATATTATTTTTTAAGTGATATATTTATTACTCGTATGTGTACCCAATAAATCTCTTCCTAGCATGTGAGTTTAATCCATTTAAACATAAGAGTTGATAGCTCGACTTGTTTTTGTATTAGTATTTTTTAAAAAATTAATATTTTTATTAAAAAATAATTTTTTAATATTTTTTTTTTATCATTTTGATGCATTAATCTTAAATATAATTTTAAAAATTAAAAATATATTATTTTGATGCATCTAATTCGAAAAATTCTTTAAAAAGTAACCGTAATCATATTTCTAAATATATCCTTTAGTTGAAATGTTGTATTTTAAAATAATAATATATTTAAATTTTGTGTTTTTATTTACGACATAAATAAAATGTGTTAATTTATATATATGTGTATTTTAATGATGTTATTTGGTCAAAAATATTTTTGAAGTGCTATATCTTCAAAAGAAAAAAAATCGATAAGAATAGGCTGCATAATACTGTCCCGCGGAAAAGCTGGGAATTGCCAGGCAAATCTTTTCGTATTTCTTACTGCACGGAACTGGATTAACAGAACCTTTTTAAAATAAAAATAAAAATAATGCACGATTGATGGCTGGTCTTCTTATTCCCTTTTCTTTTTACTCCTGCCTTTGCTGTTGATGCACGTATGTAATTGAGTGAAATTATTGTGAATTGATGTATTTTATGTAGGGAAATTATTTTTGAAAGAATTTAATTATAATTTGAATGTTTTTATTGAAATGCAGTAATGTAATCCGAAATTTTGTTAACATGATATATGTGTGTGTACTTGTCATATAATTGTATAGTGTATTTCATTGATTAATTATAAAATTTATGAATGAAAATTTTGTTAGAATAAGTTAAATTAATAAAAAATAACTGCTATTATACTTTTAAAAACTCTCAAAATTAAAATGAGGTAATATAATTCAAAATTTTGTTAACATAAATGTTGCGTAATTAAACTTTAAATACTTAAATAAAATGTAAATGAACATGAAGAGTTTTAAATGATTGAAATTAGTAATATCATAATATACGTGTGTGTAATACTTGTTATAAAAAGATACAATTGTATAGGATATTTCATTGATTATAAAAATTTATGAATGATAAAATTTGAAATTTATCTCTACATGGAAGTTATATTAATAGAACCGGGAAAATGTTGAAATGGATGAAAAATTTAATTTGAAATGAACTAATAAAAATCATAATTTTGATAGAATAAGTCAAATTAATTTTTATTGACTAGTTTAAATTGTTAGGTAAATGCTTGGAAATGAAAATTTATTTGAAAACAAATATAAAAAGGAAATATCCAAAAAGGGAAAATAAAATTAATTTCAGTGAAGGAATTAATACCTGATAAGAAACAGTAAAATAAATTCCATGATAAAATTAATGCCCGATAAAAAACAGTGAAATAAATTCAATTTGCCGATTCCAATTGCCTGCTTCCCCTTTTTTTTTTTTAATGATTTGAATTTGAGAGAGTTGTCGGGATTCTCATTATGTACTGGCTTTGTTTTTTCCTCTGGGTTGTTAAGCATGTAAATATTTTTGTGAGTGTTGAGATTAATTTATATATATTTTTTAATTAATTTTATAAATTTTAAAATTAATAATTATATAAATCCGTAGTTACTCTAAAAATAATTGAACTCGTGACCGAACATGTAAGTATTCTCGAAGAAGATTGAACTATAACTTGCGTGTCAATGTGTACTTTTATGCAGCAGTAGATTCTATAAAAATGGAGCAACTTGCTGTCAAGAAGATAAGTCTGCCACCCATCATCTTTATCGTCTTTATGAGACATCTGTGACATGCTCGCGTAATCGCTGATGGTTTTTTTTTTTTTTTAATATTGCTGAATTCATCACGCTAAGATTTTTTTGATTTTATCATAATAAGAATTAAAATCATAATTTCTATGCCTATAGATTCTCTTTTTTATTTCTTTTTTCTCGCTCATCTTTTCTATCTTAATTTATGCGTCACAATTCATACTTTAATTGAAATTTCCTCTTCCTAATAACAACAAATTTGAATTTTATGTTTTTCATATATTTATATATATATAATGTTTTATTTTACAATATCAAGAAGTATAACTTAATTGGTTAGATTCTAAATTTATTTTATAAAAATCATCAATTCGAATCTGAGTCTTACAAATCTCAAGACTACTAGAAATTTACATGGATGTTAACTTTAGAATCTGTGAAATTAATCGAAATATATGCAAGCGGATCCGGACATCCATATTAATGAAAAATATATTTTATTTTACTATTTATTTTAAAATGATGTTATTTGGCCAAATATTTTTTTTTAAAGTGCTATTTTTTTTATATAAAAAAAAATCAATAAGAATAGGCTGCATATACTGTCCCGCGGAATTGCTGGAAATTGCCTGGCAAATCTTTTCATAAGCACGGAACTGAAATAACAGAACCTTTTTAAAATAAAAATTAAAAAATGCATTTACTCCTGCCTTTGCTGTTGATGCAGTGCCTTGGACCACCAATTACACGGTGAACAGCACAGTTTTTCGAGGAACACCGAAGAATTAGTACCTTCTCATGGGATGATCCAAAAAGGAATTGGTTAATGACCACATTTCAGGAAATAGGTCCGCTACTGCGAATTGGTGATGATTCCTTCATCCTCCATGTCTACAAGGTAGCCTGTCCATGTCTAACTGAACAGGATCCTGACTGAGAATGGACAATCTATGCCCTTCATATTTGTTTCTGCTTTTCCCAATCACAATATGATGAGACTCCTGTTGACCAATTGAATCTTGATGCGTCTCCAAGTCCATTTGGAAAGGTACATCAAGGCATCACAAAATGATATTTATTTCATATTTGATTAAAAGATGCCAAAGGGAGCCTTCACCAGTAATCCAGACAAGAACATGAGCCGACCTTGAAGTGATGGAAGCGAAGCTTATCACGGACGATAATCTCTCTACTGGAGACAGCTGAAATAAATTTAATGGCCGAATGACAATCCTCACACATTCGAAGGTTCTTCACTATCCTGATAGGAGTTCCATGGCTCGTTTTCAATAACCCAAATGCTATTGCGAGCTTCTCACTATGGTATCTAAGTGCATATTCTCTCTCCTCCTCTTCCAATTCATGCATCACTGAATCAGACACTGGCACGTAACCCGCTTCTCTACACTTCCACATCAACTCATCTAGATAATGATAAATCGCGTTTGTCTCAGAGTGAGACCTGTCCCCCATGCTAAACAAGTAAGTATTTTGATCCACTTCTATTGTACTATAGCCAACTTGTTTCTTCAGGCATTTTCGAATCATATTGTTTCTGACTATTTCCACCTGGTCCATTCTACCTGCCAAAGCATGTATATTTGAGAGTATCACGTAATGAGCTGGATTTTCTGGTTCGGTAGCTAAGAGATGCTCAGCAACTCGTGCTCCAAGGTCAAAATTCTTATGCATCTTGCAAGCTCCAAGCATCGCCGTCAGAATAGCAGGTGCTGGGTTTTCAGGAATCTCTTCTTTGATAAAATTGTATGCTTCATCGAGAAGTCCTGCACGACCAAGCATATCCACCAAGCAAACATGGTGCTCCACCCCAGGCACCAAGTGATACTCTTCTCTTATGCTTGCAAACAACCGGCGACCTTCATTTACTAACCCTGCATGAGCACATGCTGACAAAACAGCAACAAATGTAATACTATTAGGAAATAATCCATTTCTTCTCATTTCATGAAACAATTCAACTGCTTGGCTACCATAACCATTTGTTCCATACCCAGAAATCATTGCCGTCCAAGCCACTACATTCCTTTCCTTCATCGAATCAAAAACCTCTCTCGCTTTACTCACATTCCCACACCTTATATACATATTAATCAACGAAGTACCAAGCACCACATTCAAATCTAAGCCATTACCAACAATATACTCATGCACCCAACACCCTAAACTAAATGCACCCAAGTGAGCACAAGCGGATAGAACACTCACAAATGTGGCTGAATCCGGTTCAGCACCCGTTTCCTTCATTCGATCAAACAACCCAATTGCCTCTTTAGCAAACCCGTTTAGCTCATACCCAGAAATCATTGAATTCCATGCCACAATACTTCTCTCACGTGTTTTATCAAACACGTTCCTCGCATTAATCAAATCGCCACACTTCCCATAAAGAGCCACCAACGCGGCTTGAACATACACATCCAATCCAAACCCGTGAACCAAAACATGCCCATGAACAACCCTACCATGTTTCAGAGCCGATAAATCAGCACAAGATTTAATCACACTCGTAAAAGTATAATTTGAAGGTGAAACATTAGAAAGGACCATGCGGCTATAGAAGTAAAGGGAATAAATTGAGAAGTTGTGGAATTTGGAGGTGGATTTGATAAGGGAAGTGAAGAGGAAAGAATCTGGATTTGGGACAGCGAGAAAGATTTGGCGCGTGTAGCTAATGGAGCCAGCAGCGCAAGCTAAATTGAGAAGCTTAGTAAGAAGAGATCGGCTGCGACCATAGCCAGAGACTATAATGTGGGCGTGGACTTGGTGGAGAAGATAGAGACGTGGTCCAGCTTGGAGAAGGAAATTGTAGGCCGGAGAATGTGGGAGTTTATGAGGTTGTTTGGTCTCCATGAAAGTGTGCCATGAATCTGCTGCTGTCCTGTTTTTATGCAACTTTGGCGGGTGAGGAAACGTTTTTTAAATCCGGTTTATACAGATGTGGAAGGGCATCCTCAAAACTGCCATTAAACAATCTTTTTTTTTTGTTTTTGCTATGATTATCAAACAAAAGTTTATAAAAAAAACTAAAAAGGAAGATGAATTCATTGTTTATTTCCTCCCATAAATAAAAAATAATGTTTTGGTTTTTTTTTGAAATTACATTTTTTAATATCATGTTTATGAAAAATTATTTTTATAATTTATATTGATTTATTTTTAATGAGATTATCATAATTTTATAATTTTAATAATAACTTAATCAAGTTAATTTATGTTTTTTTAATTATTATTTTTTAATTTTATTTTTTAATATTAAATTAATTGAGAATTGAGTTTCGTAATTTGTTTTAATTTTAAAAAAAATTTATTTTATTTTCATGATTTAAATTACAAGTTATTAGTTAACTCAAGTTTTTTTTATATATTTTTTTAATTAATTTTATTTTAATTTTATTTTTTAATAATTTAAATTATTTATCTTCTGCATAAAATTATACATATATTGTTACAAATCCGCGATAAATTAATGTGTGGAGCACACATAATATTTACTGCCACCTACGAGTACGTGCTGCAATAATTTGTCATATGCTCAACACGTGCTTGGCGCTGTGTGCTTGCTACAGCAACCTACGTGCTACAAGTCAGCATCACCTGGACAAAAACACCACCCTATACCGACGCCCTACATGTCATCATTACCTAAATAACACTTCACTCTTATATTTACGTTTTAATAAGAAATAATTGAGAATGGTAAATCACCATTCCCCTCCTTATATATTACTGTTCACCGGAACAAGTGTTTTTTATTTTTAATTTTTATTTTTTATTTTTAAATTTATTCTTTAACACTTAATTTAGTCAAGTTTTATAATTTTTTTTTATTTTTTTAATTATTTTAATATCATGATTTAAATCATAAATTTAATAGATTAACCTAATTAATTTATTATTTTTATTTTTTAATTGATTTTTTTTATTCACTTATTATTATAAATTAAACTTTATAATTTTTTTTAATTTTTTTTACCTATAATATTATTACAATATCATGATTTGGATCAATGACTTGGTGGCTTAACATGGTTAACTTAGGTCATTTTCTTGAGTTATTTTTTTTTTAATTTCATCATTAAATATTAAGTTGATTAGAAATTAGATTTTATAATTTGTTTTTGTTTATTTTCTATAAGATTATTCTGATTTAATAAAATGGATCATGAATTTAACATGTTGACTTTGATTATTGTTTTGTTTTTTTTAATTAAATATTTTAAAAAATTTCATCCTTTAATATTATATTAAATAAAAATTGAGGTTCATAATTTTATTTAATTTATTTTTTATAAAGATATACTAATTTTATAACCTAAATTATAAATTTGACAAATTATTATAAATTGAAACGTATCAATTCAATATAATATCTTTTATTATTTTAAAAATAAATTATATTTTTATCAATTATTTACATTATTTTTAAATTCATAAAATAGACAAAGTTATATTAAATTAACACCACGCAATAAAACTTGATCTGATATGCGCGCAGTGGGGGAGAATAATCTAGAAGGAAACCAAAGTAAAACTGAGGAATCATTGTCCTCGCGACCACCATTTTTCTCTCCTGAATGACAAGAGATCTCACAACGACGGCAGAAATTTGAATCATAACCATAGACGACTTTTCTTTTTCTTCGAAGTCCCACCACCGTTCCCCATCCCGGCCTCCTTTCTTGACTTTCTTGCATGAACACCACCATGACCACCCTCATCTCCATCACCGACCTCCTCCATCATCAACCTTTCCGATGAGATCATATTTGCAGTCAAATGGGTAGTCCAAAACTACCTTCAGCCGGGAAACATCCACAAATTTTTCATTATCTATAAAGATTTGATGTGTGTGTGTGTGTATAAATATCTAATAATTCTAGTACAAATTAAAATATAATTTATGAAACGAGAAAGATTCCAACATGGAACCTGGAAAGGAAAAAGAAAGAAAGATGATGAAAATATTAAGAGGCCCACATAGTACGAGTAATAAAATAATAAATAAAAATGCAGGCTGTGGGGTTCGAACCCACGCGTACTTATGTACAGAAGATCTTAAGTCTTCCCCCTTAACCTCTCGGGCAAACCTGCTGTTTGTTAAGTTTCTCGAATTTAATTTTATATAGTATTATTATATTCAATGATGTATTCTTCTCCCGCAGCAATGATGGCCATAACTTTTCTCTCTCCCCTTCAAAATTCTTTGGATAACTAATGTGGTATTTATACTTACTTTTACACTGTATTTTTCACCAAATTATAGACCTTAAAACGATAATTCCCGGTGCTTGAGGGTATTTTAATTTTGTGGGCAACCAGATACTTGAGCACAGAAGACTTCAAGCTAGAAAAAACGAAGAAAAGCAGCAGCTTGGAGGCACTTACACCTTCTCCTGTGCAACATTCCTTCTGTCATTTCAATAATATTGATGGCAAAAACCAAATATAAGATCTCCATTCCTAGTGACCTTTTTTCTTTCACATAGAATAAAATGGTCACGCATTTCCCTTCTCGTTTTCCATAAATTCCATGTATCACTGTTCAACAAAGGCAGCCAAAAGAGTTCTGCAGTGATATGTAATTTCTATTAGAATACACTCAGCTCTCACTGCCTCGCCCTTTTTTTAAAATCAAGAAATGATACCGGAAGTGATGACCAAGAAAATGGACGGTTGACACCAAGCAGTTCATCGACTCCCCGACAAGTTATTAGCTCTTTGCCAAAACAAAGCTTCAACACATCTCTGTTTTTCTGGTTCCTAAGCCTGCCAATTTATCAGTTCCAAGTATACAATTTTTTGTGATTGCTAATGAATTCACAAAGTTGGGACTCAAACTCGAGTTCTTAACCCTCTTGCTTTGTAAGAATCCATTCTTCGACGAGAAAAATGATAGCTGAGAAAAGAACATTGGAAGAGAGAATAATGAGAAAATGAATATTCTGGAAAGGGCTTTGCAGGAATACTATTCCACAGTAATGCAGGTTTTCTCATAATGAATTCAGATAAAAGCTTTACCATGGACAAGCGACCATAGCGTGGGCTTAGAATATGCATCCGTTACACCTTTTCAACTTCTAAACTACAATCCATAACTCCTCATGGTAACCAAACAAAACTACTCTGCCCATTATCATTCCATGAGCACTGTATCACTGTTTCTGCTGTGTGTTTCCTTTCAGCAGAATTTTCTCCCTCGCCAAAAAGTGAAGTCTTGAAGTTTCAGTAAAGATAGGTGTGATCATTGTACATGTGAGCTGTCATGTTCAAAGATTGAAGCATTGCTTCTCCTTTGTTGTTGAAAGAGAATACAGATATGCCACCATTATTTACATCAATTGAACGGAACCTGAACCAGCCAATAAAGCACTTATAAGCTGAAAGTATGCAGCAAAAAAGTGTTACTGTTGTATAAAACTGATACTCAAGCATGGTGGCAACCAGGCTTCAATAAAATGTCTAAATAAGGCCGCGTTAAACTTAATACCTCTCTGGACTTAGCCCCAAAGCTGTACAGATCAATGCTCTCAATATTGACTTATGTGTGATGACCAAAAAGTTTTCTCCCTGAAGAAAATATTTTCAAGTCAGTAGACTTCACATTTCATGAAAACTAATAAGGTATACCCTACAGAAGCAAAGTTACTCACAGAGGAAAACAATATTTCCTTCCAAGCTTCTCTAGCCGTCCCCCATAGCTTTCGCACAGGGTAGATGCCATTGACAGTAAAATTAGCAGGATCTTCTCTCCATGTTGTGTACTCCTTTGGATATTTCTCCCTAGCATCCACTGCCTCCAAATTCAGAACGTGATTTAGTCTTATAAAAATGAACAGAAAAATGCATGTTCAGTGTTATTCTCCACATAGATTGTAGAGACTAGTTCTATTCATTAAAGTTGACTGCTCATTCTTCAAATTTGACTGAGTTATGGCTTATGAACACCACAACTTGGTGATGGGGTGAGAAAGAACATGACGAGTAAACAAGAGAATAGTACGAAGAAACTCTCAAGCTTTAGCAGTAGCTGAGCAAATAAAACAAAAGGAACAGACCATTTTTCATGCCTTCAAGGTAAAAAAGATGGGCCTCCTTCAATGAATCGAGAAAAACCAGTGGCTCTTCCCTCCCTTGCCATATGACTTCTGCAGTGGACTGCATTGAATGCCAAGTTTGTAATTTGATAGAGAGAAAAACTGAAAGTTAGGATACCAATCATGGCAATCACTGATCAAACCTTGGCACGGGATATTGGACTTGAAAAGCACCGATCAAAGTACATATTTCCCAAGGCTTTCCTACACCTCTCCGCTTGCCTCACTCCAGTTTCTGTTAAGACAGACAAGTTTGAGCTTCCCTGGGTACGCATAACATAATCAGGTTAGCAGCTTACAGAGAATGGTCAAAAAAAGAAATTTTTATCCACAAATTGCAAGAGAGAAGCTAAAAACCTGAACTCTACTCTCTTTGTTCCAAGAGCTAAGACCGTGCCTTACAATAGTAACCTTTTTTGGAGATGATAATAACTTCTGAGTAAGTGATGTTGATGCTCTATCAAAATCATATGCACCGCCAGTCAAATAAGAGTCATTTACAATCTTCTCTGTCATAATAAATCCATAACAAAAATCAGCTTCAATTGGGAACAAGCTTCACCTAGCACTTCACAAGATTGATTTAGCAAGCCTTGTGATCGCGGCAGATGGAGGGAAGGGGGTATTATGCATTAATGCCTTGTGCACATATAGGTTGGCATCATGTCATGTATACTAAGATTATGTAATTTTTTTTTTTTTTTGAATTCGAGGAAACCCCACCCCTCGAAAAGCGCACTTTATGGGCAAAGGTGAGCGAGTAAAACCCCGGCTATTCCAGACTCTTACAAGAAATGCACGCCCTGACTAGAACTCGAGACCTGCTGTGCAAATCTCAATCGCTTTGCCATCACGCCACGTTCCTTGTGACACTAAGATTATGTAATGCTATTGCCATTCACACAAAATATGCTAAAAGGGGTTTCTTTTTATGCTAAACACCATATGTGCTCAATGGCTTCATTAATTTCATTACATAGAAAAACTGCAACCTATTGAACTCCTATCACTGTTGAGATTTTCCCCAGGAAATACTTATTGCCATCTCTCAGATTGGTACAGTTCATAAATTTCTTTCTTCATTTCTCCAATTAGGCAATTGCAACCAGAACACTGAGTACCCTGCAAACTGGCTTGGTACTCTCTATCACTACAAGGGACGAGTTGGTGAAATCCTAGTGTGATGGCCTTCGGACACCAACATTTTCCAGGCCTCAATTCTTATTTGTTCTGGGGTGGTTGTGTTACTTGTGTACAGAAGAAAGTCATATGAAGATTCTCAAGAAACTTGTAAGGCTTTCAATAGTTATATCTTTAAGACTAAAACTAGAGCAAGCACCCTATTCTGAGAGTACATAAAATGATCAACTGAGGAAAAACTACATCCCTTCAAAGGTCAAACAGGCCACAGAGCTAACCATAATGCAAAACCAATTTTTCATAATTAATCCCAGACCACTCAAAAGTAAAGCATGCAAAACAACTTTGTTGAAACATATAGCTAGAGCACTGGATTCTTTACAATTTTGTGTATTGGATTTATAATGGAAACTTAATCCGTTGCTTACAGAATGGAGAAGTACAAAAGCAAGAACTTACCGGTGGTTAAAGGAATGTCCGGACTAGAATTTGAGCATTGAATTTTGAGTCTGGCAGAATGCTCAGCAGGTCTTTTTGAATCACAAGTGAAGGAAGAGCTTGAAGAAAGAGGAGCTCTGAAGGTGAGAACTCCACAAATCATCTTGCAGTAAGATTTGTCCGAAAACTAAGTGTGTCTTAATGGTTCTTCTCTGTTTTTTTATGTCCCATTTGGCTCTCTAACCATATCAGTTGGTGGTTTAGATGCATTGACGAGGAAATACTGACTGGGGACTTGAACCATTTTCTTTCCAGGGTAAAATTTATTTTCATCCCTATAAATTCATCAATGTTTCAATTCTACTGTTATAGTTTAAGAATTATCACTGTTACCATTCTAGTTTCTAAAAGGTTCTAATGTTACCCCTAACTGTTGAATAGTCTGCTCATTATAATTTGGTTTTTAAGGGTTAAGTATTTTTATGAGATACATTACATTTACGAATTTGAGAGGAAAGAAGCAGAGAAGGATAATTAAAACTAAGATAAACATTAAAAGATTACATTTAGTTAAAGGGTGAAATTAAATTTTTTTCAAAATTACACGGGTAAGATTAGGAAATGTTAAGATATAGGGGTAGAAGTGAAGCTTTTAGGGTAAGAATGTAATCTGGTTAGAAGGTGGAGCTTGAAATTGCATTTTCAACCGTATTTTTAAAAAATTTATAGTTCTTGTTATTTAAAATTATTATTTTTATATTTTTAAATATGTTGATTTAAAAAATATTATTTTAATATATTTTTAAATAAAAAATATTTTAATAAAATAAAATAAAATATGATTCTCTCACTTTCTTCTCCGCCTACCCCTCTCCATCTACTCTAACCTGATACTTGTGGTAGAGGTTTACGAAAGAGATAAGGAGGGGAACACGTGGCATGCACAACCGTATATGAATGCTATACAGCTTATCAAAATTATAGAGGAAAAGTCTAAAATACCCACAAAAGTATACCATGCCGTAAAGGTACTCAAAAAACCAAGCATTTGACAATCGAAACCTTCCACAGCTAAATTATTATTATTAACAAGACACTATAAACGAGATGGTAATTAATTGTATAGAAAATTGAAAAATAATTAAGTAAAAACAAGCTGAAAATTAGATTTTTAGGGGGTAGAAAACATGACCCTAGTTTTCTAATCACTGAAGGTTACTAGAAAAAGACCAGCTAGTTACATATCGCTTACTACTATATAACACCTATGGCCTGCCTTAAAAAAAAAATACAAGAGTGCCTATTTTTGAGGGGGGGGGGGGGGAATTAGGTGTGGGCCTAGGCTTCTAGGCCTTTATGCACTTAGATTTTTTTATTACGGTCTAGTGAGTGGATCTAACCCATTAGTGCTTGTCGACTTTGTTTATATATCCTTTTCTGTTATTTTTTTTATTTAAATATTTATTGTGCTAACTCTCTTGTTTGTACAAAAAAAATGAATTAGTTTTTTTAGATAATAATTGATCTTTTTAAATTATATATTAGTTATATAATATTTTTTAAAAGATTAGTTTGATTTGAATTGAGTTTTTTTTCTTTTATATTTTACAGGAATTAGCTATATTTGTATGAATTTTATATTAAAAAACAAATTATTTATTATTAACAACAACAATTAGCCTTCAAAATAAAATTAATATAAAATTTTCTTCAAGTTAAAACACAAACCGACAATGCTAGCACTAGCATAGCACATGTAAGTTAGCTAGTGCTTCACCAAAGATAGGAGCAACGCCCCTATGTCATAGTTGTCAGGTTTCTAAGAATGAAACTAAAAAAAAAAATTAGATTATTGAATTCTTAAATTAAGTTATGGGATCAATTTGGGTCTATTATTTTTATAAGCAATATCATTTTTTTTTTAATTTTTGATATTAGTGTGGTTAGATTTGACTCACTCAATTAGATTATTAAAATAATAATTTAATTATTTAATTTTAATCAAATCAATATCTTATATGATTTAATTACAAATTTAGTTTACGTCAAATTCTAAGTTTTGAGTTTCTCAAATCAGCTAACTAAGTCTAACCAAGTTAATAACTACTAGATAATTAACTTGTACCATGTCGCAAGTCATGTTAGTTTTTTTAAACCTAAAAAAAGAATGTTTAGGTATTGCTAACAATTTTTTTTAGAAGTATTTATTTAATAAAATAGATTAAAATTATATGCACCAACAAATATATAAAAAAAGATCTTAACATTAACATTTAAACTAGGGGGCTCTTGTAACCTAAAAATCCATTTTTTAAAAACTCATTTTTACCTAAAAAACCCTCTAATTAACACCCATCTAACTTGCCTATCCAAAACACCTCTAAAATTGGTTCAAAAATATAAAATTAAATTGGGAAATAAAATCCTTTATCAATCTCAATTTACTTTTTCAAACAAGATTAAGCTTTTAAAAGATTTCAATAAGATTTTTCTCGTTAAATAAAACCCGTTAATGAAATGTAGCCAACCAATAACTTTCTCTCTCTTTCGTTGTAATTAGACAACTTTCTCTTTGCTCTTCTAAATTAAGAGGCTTAAATGTGAATAAAATGAATTTTTAGACTAAATTGTATAATTTTCAAATTAAAAGGACAAAAAATGAATTTGGACAAAACCTTAAGCCAAAAAAGGCACTGACACCAATTTTTTGTTTTAAAGGCTACCATCTACCCAAGCCTTTAATTTCAATCCCTTGATTTTTAATTTTTCACAAACAACAAACTTTTTTTTTTTTTTTGCAAAATCAAAAAGTAACTTAATGTTGGGATATTTTTTTTATTTTGATTATAATAACTTGAAAGAAAGTAACACAAATTAGATAATCAAGTTGAATCATCAATCATCACAATGTGAAAAGATGAAATTAAAAAGAAAAGGACACAATGGCCAAGCTAAAAAAAGAAAGAAATAAAGGACCAAAAAAGAAAAATATTTTCTTCTTAAATAAAGGACTACACTTTCAATTTTGGTCCTCTTAGTTTTAATTATTCGCAAAAAAATCAAATTGAATTTTTCTTTTCAAAATCAATAATCAACTCAATGCTAGAATTTTTTTTTTTTTTTTGAGATTACAAAAACTCAAAAGTAAAGAGCACGAAACAAATCAACAAGCTCAAATATTAATCAATGCAATGGAGTGTGTAAGGATCAAATTAAAAAAACAATAATAATTTGATGACTGAAGTAAAAAAAAAAAAAGAAGGAAAAATACTCTTTCACAATTATTCACTTATGTCTTTCAGCTTTCCGTTTCTTTTCTTAATGTCCTCTCGCTATAAAGGATTAGCTTGCTTGATATATATAGTTGATAAGTCATTTTCATTTTCTATTTTTTTATTTCAAATTTTAGAATCATAATTTTAGAAATTTTATTAAATTTATTATGTGGAGGAATGCATTTTTTAAATTATCTAGAGAAAAAAAAAATTCAATTGCCTAAAAAGTGATGCAATTTATCATTTAAAATTAAAAAAAAAACAAAAACAAAACAAAACACATAGAGACAAGAACAACCTTCTAACTGTTAATAAAATATGTTGTCGTCTAGCCTGTCTTTATAAATAGAAGATTAACATTGAGGTTATTGTTATACTATAACTAGTTCCCTGGTTGCTGGTTAGCGCGTTCGGTGGCGCCAGTGGCAGTGAAAGCAGGGAGCATGGAAGAGAGAGATGCGAAACTGCGTTTACTGTGAAAACTTGTCGAGGCAGCAGAAGAAAATCTAACTCATTTTTATACATCAATGGATGACGACGGAGAATATGGATGAATAACCCTCAGTGAATATAAGAAGTTCCTTGAAAAGAAAAGTTCTTTGGAGCTCTAGACAAGGAATGGCTCTTGATTTCAGTGAATTCCTCACTGTCTACTACCTCTACGCAGCTTAAACAGCGATCTTTTGTGACAAACTCGGATTGTAAAAACAGATCGTAAAATCGTAAGGAATTTTAATATACATTAAAAAAAATTTATGCTTCAAATAAAAATTTATATATATTTCAAGCTTTCAAATAAAATTTCATACATAGTTCAAGCATTTTAAAATACATGATTCAAATAAAATTTGAGAGTCAATTGGTCAAAAATTGAAGAATTAATAACTTTGAGAATTTAATTAAAATTTGGATTAGTTTAATTAATGAAATCATGAGCTTAATTAAGGAATTGATGAGTTTGAGGACTTAATTAAACTTTGATTTAATTAATTAAAGGAATCGGGGGTTCAATTGAAGAAACACCAAAGTTTGGAGCTTATACAAAGAAAAATTGCTAGAAAATTAAAGTCCAAGGACCAAATAGGCTGAAAAAAAGTGAAGACAGCTGAACATGAGGGGCATATTTTGTTTCAGCACCTAATTTTGTAAAAATCGCAAAATCGGTCCTGAAATCGCGATTTTGCACGATTTTATCCGATTTTTGTGATTTCACCTGATTTCAACCCGATTTTATCCATTTTCGATTTTGTCAAGCGATTCAACCCGTAATGCATGTTTTGACTTGTAAAATCGTACGATTTTACGAGTTAAAACGCGATTTTAACAACCATGGTTGGCATCATGTCATGTATATTAAGATTATGTAATTTTTTTTGGATTCGAGGAAACCCCACCCTTCGGAAAGCATACTTTGTGGGCTCAGGTGAGCGAGTAAAACCCCGACTGTTCTAGGCTCTTACAAAAGGTACATGCCCTGACTCGAACTCAAGACTTGTTGTGAAGATCTCACGCCCTTTGTCATCACGCCACGTTTATTGGGACACTAAGATTATGTAATGCTATTGCCATTCACAAAATATGCTAAAAGGGGTTTCTTTTTATGCCAAACACCATATGTGCTCAATGGCTTCATTAATTTCATTACATAGAAAAACTGCAACCTATGGAACTCCTATCACTGTTGAGATTTTCCCCAGGAAATACTTATTACCATCTCTCAAATTGGTACAGTTCATAAATTTCTTTCCTCATTTCTCCAAATAGGCAATTGCAACCAGAACACTGAGTACCCTGCAAACTGGCTCGGTACTCTCTATCACTACAAGGCACGAGTTGGTGAAATCCTAGTGTGATGGCCTTCGGACACCAACATTTTCTAGGCTTCAATTCTTGTTTGTTCTGGGGTGGCTGTGTTACTTGTGTACAGAAGAAAGTCATATGAAGATTCTCAAGAAACTTGTAAGGCTTTCAATAATGATATCTGCAAGACTAAAACTAGAGCAAGCACCCTATTCTGAGAGTACATAAAATGATCAACTGAGGAAAAACTACATCCCTTCACAGGTCAAACAGGCCACAGAGCTAACCATAATGCAAAACCAAATTCTCATAATTAATCCCAGACCACTCAAAAGTAAAGCATGCAAACAACTTTGTTGAAACATAGAGCTAGAACACTGGATTCTTTACAATTTTGTGTATTGGATTTATAATGGAAACTTAATCCATTGCTTACAGAATGGAGAAGTACAAAAGCAAGAGCTTACCGGTGGTTATAGGAATGTTCGGGCTAGAATTTGAGCATTGAATTTTGAGTCTGGCAGAATGCTTAGCAGGTCTTTTTGAATCACAAGTGAAGGAAGAGCTTGAAGAAAGAGGAGCTCTGAAGGTGAGAACTCCACAAATCATCTTGCAGTAAGATTTGTCCGAAAACTAAGTGTGTCTTAATGGTTCTTCTCTGTTTTTTTATGTCCCATTTGGCTCTCTACCATATCAGTTGGTGGTTTAGATGCATTGACGAGGAAATACTGACTGGGGACTTGAACCATTTTATTTCCAGGGTAAAATTTATTTTCGTCCCTATAAATTCATCAATGTTTCAATTCTACTGTTATAGTTTAAGAATTATCACTGTTACCATTCTAGTTTCTAAAACGTTCTAATGTTACCCCTAACTGTTGAATAGTCTGCTCATTATAATTTGGTTTTTCAGGGTTAAGTATTTTTATGAGATACATTACATTTACGAATTTGAGAGGAAAGAAGCAGAGAAGGATAATTAAAACTAAGATAAACATTAAAAAGATTACATTTAGTTAAAGGGTGAAATTAAAACTTTTTCAAAATTACACGGGTAAGATTAGGAAATGTTAAAATGTAGGGGTAGAAGTGAAGCTTTGTTGAAGCTTTTAGGGTAAGAATGTAATCTGGTTAGAAGGTGGAGCTTGAAATTGCATTTTCAACCGTATTTTTAAAAAATTTAAAGTTTTTGTTATTTAAAATTATTATTTTATATTTTTAAATATGTTGATATAAAAAATATTATTTTAATATATTTTTTAATAAAAAATATTTTTAAAAAATAAAATAAAATATGATTCTCTCACTTTCTTCTCCGCCTACCCCTCTCCAGCTACTATAACCTGATACTTGTGATAGAGGTTTACGAAAGAGATAATGAGGGGAACACGTGGCCTGCACCACCGTATATGAATGCTATACAGCCTTATCAAAATTATAGAGGAAAAGTCTAAAATACCCACAAAAGTATAGCATGCCGTAAAGGTACTAAAAAAACCAAGCATTTGACAATGAAACCTTCCACAGCTAAATTATTATTATTAATATTATTAACAAAACACTATAAAAGAGATAGTAATTAATTGTATAGAAAATTGAAAAATAATTAAGTAAAAACAAGCTGAAAATTAGAATTTTAAGGGGTAGAAAACATGATCCTAGTTTTCTAATCACTAAAAGTTACTAGAAAAAGACTAGTTACATATCGCTTGCTACTATATAAAACCTATCAAACCTATCGCCTGTCTAAAAATAAAAATACAAGAGTGCATGTTTATGAGGAAAAAAAAAAACTAGGTGTGGGTGTAGGCTTCTAGACCTCTATGCACTTAAGTTTTTTTATTACGGTCCAATGAACGGGTTTAACACATTAGTGCTTGTCAATTTTGTTTATATATCCCTTTCTGATATGTTTTTTTTATTTGAATATTTATGTGTGCTAACTCTCTTGTTTGTACAAAAAAATGAATTAGTTTTTTAGATAATGATTGATCTTTTTAAATTATATTTTAATTGTAAGATACTTTTTAAGACATTAGTTTGATTTGAATTGAGTTTTTTTTTATATATATTTTACATGAATTAGCTATATTTGTAAGAATTTTATATTAAAAAAGAAATTATTTGTTATTAACAACAACAATTAGCCTTCAAAATAAAATTAATATAAAAATTTTCTTCAAGCTAAAACACAAACCGACAATGCTCGCACTAGCATAGCACATGTAAGTTAGCTAGTGCTTCACTAAAGATAGGAGAACCGCCCCTATGTCATCGTTGTCAGGTTTTTAAGAATGAAACTAAAAAAAAAAAAATTTAGATTATTGAATTATTAAATTAAGTTATGGGATCAATTTGGGTCTATTATTTTTATAAGCAATATCATTTTGTTTTTTTAATTTTTGATATTAGTGTGGTTAGATTTGACTCAGTCAACTAGGTTATTAAAATAATAATTTAATTATTTAATTTTAATCAAAACAATATCTTATATGATTTAATTAAAAATTTAGTTTATGTCAAATTCTAAGTTTTGAGTTTCTCAAATCAGCTAACTAAGTCTAACCATGTTAATAACTACTAGATAATTAACTTGTACCATGTCACAAAGTCATGTCAGTTTTTTTAAACCTAAAATAAGAATGTTTAAGTATTGCTAACAATTTTTTCTAGAAGTATTTATTTAATAAAATAGATTAAAAAGTATATACACCAACAAATATATAAAAAAAGATCTTAACATTAACATTTAAACTAGGGGGCTCTTGTAACCTAAAAATCCATTTTTAAAAAACTCATTTTTACCTAAAATACCCTCTAATTAACACCCATCTAACTTGCCAATCCCAAACACCTCTAAAATTGATTCAAAAATATAAAATTAAATTGGAAAATAAAATCCTTTATCAATCCCAATTTACTTTTTCAAACAAGATTAAGTTTTTAAAAGATCTCAATAAGATTTTTCTCGTCAAATAAAACCCGTTAATAAAATGTAGCCAACCAATAACTTTCTCTCTTTTTCGTTGTAATTAGACAACTTTCTCTTTGCTCTTCTAAATTAAGAGGCTTAAATGTGAATAAAATGAATTCTTAGACTAAATTGTATAATTTTCAAATTAAAAGGACAAAAAATGAATTTGGACAAAACCTTAAGCCAAAAAAGGCACTGACACCAATTTTTTGTTTTAAAGGCTACCATCTCCCCAAGCCTTTAATTTCAATCCCTTGATTTTCAATTTTTCACAAACAACAAACTTTTTTTTTCTAATGTTGGGATATTTTTTTTATTTTGATTATGATAACTTGAAAGAAAGTAACACAAACCAGATAATTAAGTTGAATCATCAATCATCACAATATGAAAAGATGAAATTAAAAAGAGAAAGACACAATGGATATTTTCTTCTTAAATAAAGGACTACACTTTCAATTTTGGTCCTCTTAGTTTTAATTATTCGCAAAAAAATCAAATTGAATTTTTCTTTTCAAAATCAATAATCAACTCAATGCTAGATTTTTTTTTTTTTGGAGATTACAAAAACTCAAAAGTAAAGAGCACGAAACAAATCATCAAGCTCAAATATTAATCAATGCAATGGAGTGTGTAAGGATCAAATTAAAAAAACAATAATAATTTGATGACTGAAGTAAAAAAAAAAAAAGAAGAAGGAAAAATACTCTTTCACAATTATTCACTTATGTCTTTCAGCTTTCCGTTTCTTTTCTTAATGTCCTCTCGCTATAAAGGATTAGCTTGCTTGATATATATAGTTGATAAGTCATTTTCATTTTCTATTTTTTTATTTCAAATTTTAGAATCATAATTTTAGAAAATTTATTAAATTTATTATGTGGAAGAATGCATTTTTTAAATTATCTAGAGAAAAAACAAAAAAAATTCAATTGCCTAAAAAGTGATGCAATTTATCATTCAAAATTCAAAATTCAAAAAAAAAAACAAAACAAAACACAGAGAGACAAGAACAACCTTCTAACTGTTAATAAAATATGTTGTCGTCTAGCCTGTCTTTATAAATAGAAGATTAACATTGAGGTTATTGTTATACTATAACTAGTTCCCTGGTTGCTGGTTAGCGCGTTCGGTGGCGCCAGTGGCAGTGAAAGCAGGGAGCATGGAAGAGAGAGATGCGAAACTGCGTTTACTGTGAAAACTTGTCGAGGCAGCAGAAGCAAATGTAACTCATTTTTATACATCAATGGATGAGGACCCCAAGAGCACCATAGCCTGTCGAATAAAGTTTATAAAATCTGTTCTTGATTGCTTCCCTTTCCCTTTGTAGGCCTAGTGATTTCCATGGCTCCTCATGCTTAGTGGCTTCTCTTTGCTAGGCCTGTTAACTCTTAAATGTTCTGATGAGGCGGTTGCCTCAAGCAGAAAGCCATATGAAGATCCTCAAGAAAATCCTTTCTAAGGGTTCCTCCTGCCATATCCACAAGACAATAACTAGAGCAAGCATGCTACAACGATATGTTAAATGATCATCGGTCGGGGAAGAGGTACATATATTCCTTCACAGGTAAAGCAGTCCTTGAGAAACAGAGAAGCATATAAGATAAACCAGATTGTATAGATGAAATTACAGTATCCTTAAGTCTTTACTCAAAGGAAGCTTATCTAAGGTGTTGCAACAAAAATAGGACTGAGGACAACATAGAGAGAACAGAGAAGAAGCACAAAGTAAATTATTGCTGCAGCAAAACCAGCAATAAGAGCTACAGTCACATAGTCGCAGAAATCAGGAACTTGTCCACAAATTGGTAGCCAACCAGCATGAGTGTTCCCTTTCTTTCCCACTTGAGCTATTGCCAACGCAGCAGAAATGGTTGATGTGAGTAGCACTGTTGTGACCTATATGGCAAGCAAGTTCCCATCACAATTCATATTTCATGATCACAGAAGCACATATAGCTACAAGGGGAAGAAGAAGAAGAAGAAGAAGAAGATCTGCATCATTAATTACCATATCTAGGACTACAATCAAGCGCCAAAACAGGCCTTTGAAGGAGAGAAGGATAGATATAACGGTGTATCCACCTGCAATTGCCTCTCCAATCACCAAGTACCTAAACGCCAGCATTTGAGACCAGTAAAACCACAAGGCAGGCATAAAAATGCACTAAAAATAGGATGATAATGATGCAGGGGTCTGGGCAGAAAGGTGGGGAAACTAAACTTACTTGAATGCTGGTGTGTTGCTATATTTTGCAGTGAATGTTAAGTTGAAGACTTGGGCAGAGTCATGGCTGGTGACCATGAAGACAATTGCAACCACAGTGGCAGCCAAGGCAAGGAGCCTGAGGGTGTTGGTGAAAATCTTGTTACTCTTAGCCATGGAGGTTAAGCTCTTGTTGGATGACTAAAGTTAGTAAACGCGGTGTCCATGGAAGTTCTTAAATGCAGAAACATGTGGACACATGAGCCCGGGACAGTCCAGGTGGGTGAAGCTAGCAAGGAGGTGTGATGTGTAGAGAGAGAGGGGGCTGTGATCTCGTCTCCTCCAATGGTATCTTTCTGAAACAAGGGTTGGTCACCGGTCAATGCATGGAGCTACAGGCTTCAATGTCTTTGATTTTAATAAAGATTGATCCTAAAAATTATTTTAATAATGATAGATTCTAAAAAAATAATTTTTTTCTGTTCAATTTAAGTCTCGCTATACCGATTTCTCCATCATAAAAAAAAATATATTTACTTTGAAAAATCATGAGATATTTATTATATTTTATTTTAGAATAATTCCATTATTAAAAATTTTACTTTTATTTGCTTTATAATAAAATAAAATCTGTTATTTTTATTGTGTATTTGGTTGTTTGTTTTTGTATTTTAAAAGTGTTTTAAAAAATTTATTTATTTTTATTTTTTTCTTTACTTCAAATTAATATATTTTTTGTATTTTTAAATCTTTTTGATGTACTGATGTTAATAGTAATTTTTAAAAATAAAAAAAAATTTATTTTGATGTATTTTCGAGTAAAAAATACTTTAAAACACAATCGTTATTATACTCTCAAACACCTTTAAATTTGATAGCAATTGTTTTTTATAAATGCTTTTCGCTCGTAAAATACATGGAAATAATATTTTTATTTTTAAAAAATTATTTTTGAAATTAGAACATTAAATAATCTGAAAACACAAAAAAATTAATTTAAATTAAAAAATAAAAAATTAATTTTTAAAAAAATATTCTTAAAACAAAAGAATAAAAATAAAATTGTGAAAATAAAAAGCTCATCATTGGGCAATTTCGGCTCCAATTATCAATGAGCAGGTTGAACTACCAAAACCAATCCGGCCGGAGTTTACCGCTATTGTCCACGTGGACTTTTTTATGTCTGAGTAGATAGGTATTGGAGGCACAGTTTTCAAGCTCATCGTTGTCCCGGGAAAAGGGGTTGTGGGTTCTAGATTAATACGTATTTTTTTCAAGCTTTTTATTTTTTTAAAAGCTTTTTATTAATATATATTTTAGTGGTTTTTTTATTAGTTTGATAAGCTAATATTAAAAATAAAAATATAAAAATTATATTATTTTAATATATTTTAAAATAAAAAACACCAAGCAACTAAATTTTTTTTTATGAAAAATAGTGCTCACCCATCTAAATTTTATCAAACTAATTATATTTTACCACATTAACATCTTATCTGTTTTAACTAAAAATTTAACTTAAAAAAAATTATAAATCCCAAATTTTCTAAGTTGAGTAGTTTGCTCCACCGATCCCCAAATTTTCTAAGTTTGTGCAGCTACCTTGAAGCCTTTGTGTTGTTTATCAATCCTGCATCATCATAATGCAAATTCTATTCTACTCTATTTTGTTTTTTTTTCTTGTTATTATATCATAGTTTTTTTGCCTTTTATTTTGAATTTCTGCTTTTTTTGATTTTAGGACTTTATTATGTTTTAATAAATAAATTATAAATATTAATAAAAATGTTGATCTAACGATTAAAGCATTATTATATCTCTATAAGAATAATAATACAAGTTCAATATCTAGAAAATATATTTATTGAAAGGAATAACCACGAATCCCAAATAAAACTAATCTTACTAAAAAAAATTATGAAGATATTCGAATAAAAAAAAATAATAACAAACTAATCTTAAATATAATGACATTGAATAGTGCGTCCTACTTTTTAAACCCAATTTGGATCCATCCCGGCAATTTATGGGGGGAGTAAGGTGAGTTAATACAGGTAAATTAATTTTTTTTATTTTATAAAAATAAATAAATAATATATATATATATTATTTTTAAAAAAATAAAAAAATCACTATAATCATATTTTTTCTAGGTCAATCAACTCATGCAGGCTTTTTTATTGATCATACCATGTTAATTCACTTTTTATTTTTATTAAAAAATAAACAGATCTATACTCTAAATTACACAAAACATGGGTCAACCCGTCATGTCGGTTAATTTTCCAAACAGCGATCGGGGGTCATGATAGTTAAAAAAAACTCTCGGTAATAACCGGTGTCGTTTAATGACATGCTAAACGACGACACTCTCCATATTATTTCTTCTATTCACAAAGAAGTCCCCGACTTGGAGGGTCGCGGCTCAATTCAGAAGTACTTTATTAACCTTAATGAAGCAAATGATAATATTTGTTTAGGAGAGCCCAGTTGTAATGCTTTTTGTCTGTGACAGTTTACTAGAGTGTGATTGTAGTTATTTTTTAAATATTTTATGTTAAAATATATTTTAATATATTTTTTATTTTTATAAAATTATTTTTGATATTAATATATTAAAATGATTTAAAAACCTTAAAAATATATTAATTTGAAGTTAATAAAAAATTAAAAAAATTTAAATTTTTTTAAAATGTAAAAACAAACTTTGGATCTGGACCAATCAGTTGGGTGATGCTCCCTCCAGCTTGAGCCAATCTTTTCTGAAGTGCTTAGGAATGGGTGACGGCGTGCCGCCATCCCATTGTTTTTTTATTTTTTTATTTTTCAAATCCATCTTTTTTTCTGGAATGTGGGAGTTATCTATAACTGTATAAATTCTTGCCATTTATCTCTCAACTGTCAACGTTGGCATTTCTGTATACTTGTGTGCCCATGCTGATTTGAATGGTATATTTCAAGTTTCTCTGAGAATTTATGTCATCAGATGCAGCGAATTTGTACAAGTTTCTTTCATTCTTGATGTAACTTTTCGGGTTATTCAAAGCATGAAGAAATATGTGTTATTTATCAATGGCTACGGTCTTTGGAATTTAGCCATTAGCTTGTCTTGGATTATGGATGTTCAGTCACAGGTAGTGCAACTGAAATTCAACTAAATAGCATGGGTAACGAGCTTTTTTCCCTTTTCTTTTCATGTTTTCTGGCTGTGGCAATGGTAAACTTGTCAAATAGTGTCCTTTATTTTTCATCTGCTAGTGTTTATCCAGCAACGTTGGAGGAATGCTTAGTGTTACTCTTCATTGCTGGAGCGGATAATGTTTTGTTATTCTTCAAGTTCCATCTCTAAACTATGTATCTACTAAATTTCAGTACATTGCATAATCCAACGAAGAATTCTATTTTAAGAAAAAATATATTGGAAGTATTAGAAGTTACTTTCATATCAGTAAACAACGTTTCACTGCAAAAACTTCATCACAGTTCCGACTGGCTTGCCATGGTGAACAGTCTTGCACAATTGAGATTTTTTTGTGGTAGCTTCTTTCTCAGTTTTTGAAGCTGCTGCTTCCCAGAGATTTTCATTGGTGTTGAAAATAGAGACCAGAATGAATATTTGTCGACAAGAAAAATACGAAGGGAGAACAGTGTGAGGTGGAAGTGCCATACAGTATAGATGAAGGAAGCTATCAACTCCTGAATTCAAAGTTTAAAATCCATTGTCAATAAGCAGAGGCTAATGCCCTCTGCTTCATGCAACAATGCAGCCCCTGAGCTTGTTAACGACGTTATGAAATGTTAGAAGAAAAAAAACTTGCCGCAGCACATCAGAAAAATGTTTTGCTTACAGCATGCTATCAGTTTTAGCAGGCAATCTCCTGAGGAAATTTTGAGGAATGGAAGGAATGCCAACACGAAGTCTTGGAGGCCTCATTGCATAAGTCCCTATAACAAGAACCAAGTACTTGAACTGAACTTTATGAACCAAAAAACAAGCAATGAGACAGAATACCAAAAACATTGCAGTAGCTCGTGAATCCCTCCAGCTTACAAGAGCATGAATCCTCTCCAGTTGAGTTGCCAAATCTCCTATAATTATCATCAACCTCCCTGAAATTCCTCTCAATCTATCATACCTTGTCTTTAGTGCTTCACCTTGCTTGGAAGATGGAAACGAATCGAATTCCTCGTCAAGTACATCAGGTTGTGCAGTTTCAGCATGCGATAATTTGGTATCCATATGTGGAGGATGTCTTGGCCTCTTTGGAAAGCACCAAACTCCAAGCACGATAGGAGCTAGAAAGAATGCAGTCATATTAGTTTTGGGCACATAACCATGGCAACGAACAATGAATAAATCAGGACTGTGATTGCTGAATTGATCTTCCAATGGCGTATTTGATCAAACTGCCTCCAAAGAACAACGATTCCACTCAAACATGTCATGACTCTCTCACAATTTGCATTTGCTCTTCTCAAGCTCCATCTATTTACACCTGTATCAAGCATGTACTCCACAACCTCCTCCTTAGGGGTGGGTCGGAACGACCAAGCCTCAAAGAGAGAATATAAGTAGCTTGGTGTCTTAAACTATCAAGCTGATAGACTGATAATGGTTGGAGGTAATGCATCATAGGAAGCAAAGGTTGTGAGTAAGTATGAAACAAGTTGATCCAATTGTTGCAACTAAACTTCACAGCCAAATGAAGCTCTCCCATTTTCTTCAATCCATTAGGTTGCAAGACCAAAAGCGGGTAGGAATGTGTATAAATCCTACCAGTTTGGAGAGTAGACAAACCGAATCCTTACTTTGCCAAGTCTTGGATCACTCGTCCCATCGTTCTTGTCCCCTGCCTGTAAATGACAGTTATCAAAAACTCCAATGGTAACAACTGTATATGGATCATAAACGTCCCAACAGTATTGCTCATTCCACTTTGGAGCATAACTGTCTACTATAGTACTCGTCCTAACCCACTTCCGCCCGTATTTCGCTACACAGTAAGCATCGGTAGTTCCACGACCATCCCTGGACTTCGTTGGTAGCAACCCTTCAGCTTTTAGGATACCTAGCTCCAAGACCCCGATTTTCTCTGGCCATAACTTGGGAGATGTTGCCCTCAAATCACTGCTGTAGTAGCTGGTTCATCAAAAACATGATATAAACCATCTAAAAAGATCCTCAAATGAAGTCTACTGGCAAACTTCACTTCTGTCTTCTCCTCACCCTCCGCAACATACTTCTCAAGATTAATCCACTGAGCACCAATAGCTTGAGGCATCAACCTCTTCTCCACTTGGTGCAAAGGAATCACAGACCTCCCTAAACATACTTCCTTATTAGCTCCCATCCTGTCCTCCACACTTAAAATTAAATGATCATCAAATGGCTCTGCTGCAACAAACATCACTTCCTCATTCCAAGTAGGATTCGGATTCTTATCCTTTGAAACTGTAGTCCTCGAAACCATGTTCCCTAGAACAGCCTTGATGTAAGCTTCTGGTTTCCTGTTCTTGTCTGAAGGTGCCAAATCCTGTGCTGCAATCACTTGAACTCTTAAATACCAAAGCACAGGGGAGAGGTATACATTAGAACGAATGTTTGTCACGCTTTTTCCGCTAACAGCAGCTGCATCAGAATGCCAAGCAACAGAAAACGCGTCGTCAGCTTGATTCCCTATCCAAGCAGCTAACATCAACTCTCCTGCAACCTTAACCCCATTGCGATCCTCCAATTTATACCACTGTGGTGCCAATGGACTATTTGGTGGAAACCGCGTAGGAGTATCGCCCAAATCAAAGGAAAGACAGCCAATAATCTCGTTAATCGCAGACTCTTTATCTCTTACCAAGATCTCCAATCTCCCACCCTGAAGGCGATCTCTTGTGAAAGCATAGACTTCATTCCATTCCGGGTTTGAGGACTGTTCTAGGCATCTAGTTATTCCCTTGTAGTTTCCGATCTTCAGCTCGACAAAAGGGTCACAAGTGCCCGTCATGTTGTTCACTGGCAAGCCATTGGCTCTCACAATTCTGACATAAAGAAACTGTCTTTTTTCAACTAGAGTAAGCTTGTCACTGCCTATGACTGTCCTTCCACCGATATCAGGTGATGTCACCTTAAGGGTGTAGTCCTCCTTTGGTTTCTCTTTTGGAGGCATTTGCTCAAACTACAATATATAACAGAAGGTGAAAAAAATCAGTCACTGCTTAGTGTTGGATCTTTATTTCCTGTTAAGACATTTTGTTGTAGGAGCAGAGACCTTTCAAAGGAAAATTAATGTCCAAGTACATAAAAATACCAGGCCTCTGTGATAGTTTTGAATGCCTGAAATCTGTGATCATAAGAGAAGAAAATACTGTCAGATTTGACAGTGTTGGTTACACAAAAGAACCAGGCAATCTACACAAGTATTCTAGTAAAACAGTTCAAGAAATTATAATTCGATATAAATATGACGAAACCTAAGTTGTATAGCCAGGACAGAAT